>CM066320.1:190020283-190101355 GCA_033807775.1 Saussurea involucrata | reverse complement strand
GATTTCACTATTTGCTTGTGTGTTTGTTTAAGAACTTAGATTATGGGGTGATCCAGAGAAGATGAACTTGGTAATTTTCTTTGCTAACGTTTTTGATCCAATAGATAAAGTTGAATACATGTCATTCCAGTTCGGTCAGCTGTTTGGTGAAGAAAGAGGTGAATCATGTTCTACGAAGGTAAAGTCTAAGGTGGCGTTTGTTTTTTAAGAGGTGCTGAAGTCTGAAATCTGATTTCACCACTGATTTTTAAGAGTTGGTGCTGAAGTCTAAAATATGAATAAAAGAGACTATTTGTTTTTGTAAGCTGACAAAAAGTCTGAATATATATAATTTTCTATTTTATTCCAATAACTTCTATCATTCTGAATTCTTAAAGCACAGAGATCAAAGTTGGCAAACTCCAACCAATTACAATACCAATCTTCCCTAGCCATAAACAAACATCAATAGGTACTCGAAAATGAGAACAAAATAGGTTGTTGAATCCATAGGTTGCTGCTGTATCCAACCCATATCCATTCCCTTCCTAATCCAACTGAACTGATGAAGAACAAAATAGCTACTACCCAAGATAGAACAAAATTTGATAAAACAAATTATGATGAATAACAAAATACCTACTTGTTCATTATCCAGCAAAAGCAATCGTTTCATCCCTTCATAAAAAAATAATCACTTAAAACAAAATCAAACAACAGAAAAAAGGGATTTGCCTGTGAAGATCCAAGCACCCAACAAAATCACACAAGTTGAATCACCTTTAGATCGAAGTCTGGAAATCGATTTTGGAGATCAACGACATGCAAATCGATTTTGGAGATCGATTTTGGAAATCGATTTTGGAGACGACTTGCATATCGGTTTTGGAACAACTACTTGCAGATCGATTTTGGAGACGACTTGCAGCTCAGTTTTGGAAATCGATTTTGGAGAAAACTACTTGCAGATCGATTTCGGAGACGACTTGCAGGTCGATTTTGGAAATCGATTTTAGAGACGTCTGCTTGCATATAGATTTTGGAGATCGATTTTGGAGACGACTACTTGTAGATAGATTTGGAGATCGATTTTGAAAATGATGACTTGGAAATCAATTTTGGAGATGACGACTTGGAGTTGATCTGGCTTAAGTTCCATATGGGTTTGAAGATCGATCTGGTTTGGAAATCGATTTTGGAGTCGATATGCCTTGCGTGTGGCTGATGAGGAAGACGTGTTGTGAAAAGGAAAAAAGTGGAAAAAGTGACAAGTTTTTCACTTTTTGTTACATACAACTTTAAGTGAGAAGTGACGCTGAATTTAAAGAAAAAACAAACAATCTTATTTTTGAAAAGTCTGAGCGAAAAAGTGATAATTGTTAATTAAGTGCTGAAATGTGAAAAACAAACAACCCCTAAACTTACTTCCTTGTGTGAAAATTATGTGCAAGAATGTATTGTAATTCTGGATCTGAACCTTCTCAATCTCAATCGGAAAAAGGTCTCCCCCAGAAAGGTCACAATCTAAGTTTAAAAATTCATTGAAGAAGCAAAAGCTTGAAAGTGGGGCCTTAGATAGCAAAACAAGCGAGCGTGATGTATACCTAGGTGGGACCATTGTAGATAACAATAGCAATGACTTTGATATTCATATGTGGTGGAAAACTAATAGTGCACAGTTTCCCATTCTTTCAAAAGTTGCTAGAGATGTCCTCGTCGTGCCCATTTCTACAGTTGCATCCGAATCGACCTTTAGTACAAATGGGAGGGTGATGGATAATTTTAGGAGTTCTCTAACTCCTAAAATAGTTGAAGCACTTATTTGTACGCAAGATTGGTTAAGGGGCCCTACTGAACCACCTGCGGTTGAAGAAAATTTGGAGGACCTTAAGAAGTTTAAGAAATGTACGAGTATGTCATTAATTTATCATTTATAAATTATAATTATGCATATGAGTTTCTATTTTTTAAGTTACTTTTAATTTTAGAACTTGCAGAAATGACAAATTTAAGAATTGGGAGTTCTTCTGTCCGTGATGATGATAGTACACAAGCTTCAAAGGATTTGGAAGATTTTGAAGTTGATTCATGATTGTTGATGCCGCGATCTGGTGAGCCCATGATGCCTATATATTTATACACAAATGTTGGTTATTTACTTATTTATCTAAATTCTTATGATCAATTCAAACATTTTTGTTGTTACAGGATTCAAATGTTTGGTAAGCTTTGAAAAATGAAAACAATTGCACTTGGAAGATTTGTAGTTTTGGACACTTGGTTTTGGTTAGTTGGTTATTTGGTTGTAAAATTAGAAAACATTTGCACTTGCTTCAAATATCCTATGCACTTGATATTATTAGTTGATAAACACTTGGTTAGTTGGTTATGAACTTGTAATTGTTCAAAGGACTTGGACACTTGGTTTTGGTAATTTGGTTTAGTTAGTATTTTGTTTTGAAACTTGGTTTGGTTTGGTTTAATTGTGAATTTGATACATCAAATTATGAACGTAATTGTTACATACTTGTGAAATCTGGAAATGAGCCAAATCAATCTAGAAAAAGGGTGTTGGAACTGTTCGGATATCCGAATACCCGACCCGAACTTCCCGGATATCCGAATATCCGAAAATTTTGGATATGTCCATTTGTCGGCCGACTATCGGGGTGGCCATGTTTCAATCGATATTCGATCAGGTTTCGGTTTTTGGGCCCCGACCCGACCCGACTGATGCTCACCCCTAAGGTCAAGGAGAAATTTAGTTATAGCCTAGGGAGTTTAATGCCACCACTAAATTGTTGTATTTGTGTTTTGATGGTTAACAACGGTAGAACACAAATATATAACTGTAAATCATTATAATTGAATCTAATTTCTTAGTATTTTGTAACTGTAATTATATTTTATTAATATATTATTGAGTAAACTACATTTTTGGTCTTTGAGGTTTAGTGAAAACTATGAAAGTGGTACTTAACCTTTAATAAGTCTAAAAATCATTCATGTGATTTACATTTTGCATTGAAAATGGTCTCTAGAAATCATCCTTCTCCCCCCCCCCCCCCCTAGAGCAAAATGCAAACCATAAGAATGATTTCTAGACATATTAAATGTTAGATATGGGGTTTTAGAGATGATAATAGGACTGGATAATCTCAAGAATCATGTGTGGAACTCTTTCCAAATACAATAATTCGACCATAATAGCCTTAGGGTTCACAAATTCAGTATTGAGATAATTCTTAAGTTTCCTCAGGTTTCAAAGGATGTGAAATCGAGATTATTATACCCAAATTCTCATTTTTATGTATTTATATGAGAAATCGACAGTTACGGGTGGTTAAACAGTGATAATCGTTAATAGATAAGATTGAAGAGCAGTTATAACTATATTAGAGTTTAGAGATCAAAGTCTGACTCCATTTAGAAATAAGTCTAATTTTACATAGACTAGTCTGACTCAACAAAGCCGAAGCCTAACTCTACAGAGTCGAATTTTGAGTGAACATAACTCTAATCAGAATGATAAAAACTTTCAAAACACACATTCAAACATATACTTAAGTCTGATCAGAAGGATCTAGATATCTTACTCTATTAGTCGAGACGTATGATTTAGTCAATTCTTATAGTCTGAATGTACTGTCCAGGCTTATATAATTGGAACCTCACTATGGGTGTGACCCCCTTGACCCCCACTCAATGGCGATCTAGGGTGATAAGGGAAACATTTGTGTGTAAACCATAAATATATCTCAATGGAGATCTAAGACGATTCACAAAATAACCATCAATATGAAAAATCATGCATAAATGAAAATGTCACGAAGATTGAATTTTCACCTTAGTATAAAACACATTTCAAATATTCGAGAATCGAGGTGTCCTAAGGATTGAAGCCGTCAACTCACTTGAATACATGAAGATAATATACACGTAAGTTTGTACAATCTAGATAGTAAACTTGACATAATAGGACTATAATGGTCTACAAGTAAGGGTATTTTCTCTTTGGACTACTTGAACTTGTTTCTTGTAGATCGCAATGAGCTGGCGAAGATTGCAACCTTACCTTGGTGATCAGGCGTGTGAGGAGTCGACGTATGTGTATAGTTAATCGAGTGGGAAAGTGGCATTTAGACGGTTTGCAAAGCTTAAAGGAATGGTAGGTGTGTATCCAATGTGTGGTGTGACTGGAGCTAGGTATTTGTTGTATATAGTTACTCAATGAATTCGTACAAGACTACAGTCTGTGAGTGTCTAGGTTACAAGAAATGACTTTTTGAATGGAATCGCTGGACTCGAACGAGAAAATTTGTGAAGCTAATTGTGTATGACTTAAAAGTTTGGTGAGTTCTATGTGAGTTTCTATTGTGAAGGAAATCAAGTGATGATTATCATCTCATTGATGATTTGGTGAGAACTTTAATCAAGTTAAGAAATCTGGTATGGTTCAGCGTCGTGCGAAATGGAAATTGTTAATGTTTATGGAGAAGTAACAACACAGTAAATAATTTGACATACAAAGTTATGTGGTACGCTAAATCATATTTCGATTCGGGGAAAACCAAACTCCCAAGGTGGTCATGTGAGACATTTAGAGTTGGACAGCTATTGACAGTATGAGAGTTCCAGATTCGTGCAACAAACGATATAGAAATCAATAGATAAGAACAGTTCGTTATGATTTCAACTAGTCATCCAATTCACTTTCAATAATGCAGAGAGTTTACAATAGAGTTTAGAAAGTGAAAATAGTCAACTAGCTTATTTTTCTAAGCTAAACAACATTATATATGCTAGGCCCGTGGTAACAATCCCACGGCCCGTTCACAATAAATGCTCAAAATAAAGAATAACAAAACAGCCCTTGAACTTCTATTCAACCAAATATTGCCCTAACAATTTCCCCTTTGAATTGAAGTTCGAGATCGCGCCAGTTATTAACATATCTCTTTCGGAGCGTAAAGTGTATCTCGAACGTTCTGATGGCTCGACGGTAGTCAATGCGTTCTTCAATCACTTCTAAGGCTTCTCGTGCAGTTATCTCATTCGAGTTCGGAACATAGGATACCTTTTGATTTTCTGATTCATAAGTGATGATTTTTCAAAGAGCATCTTGAACTTTGAAGAGCATGCCATCGCAGAATATGTCGACCAGACTGAAGCGTAGGAACCTCTTTTCTTTCTGATCGTTGAGGTATACTATCCCAAATTCTGGTTCTAAAAGCAGTGCGTTCTCGGGATACATCTTTAGCTCGGGCGCTTTCAGATTTGGTTTCAACAGGTTTACCTTCTTTGCTCTGTTCTCGATCCCCATTTGGAAGTCTATGAAGTAAGACATCATGATTGAGTGAATCATGAATCGACGAACACCTTCGAGCGCCTTTGTCACTTGAAGCGGACGGATGGTTCTGGTTCGGAGATTTTTCAGTATAGCAAGTATGTCGAACAGGTTAAGATTCTTAAAGTCAGCTTCAGAAATCTTCCATTCTTTACCGTCTTCGCGGCGGACAGTGAAAACTGGAAACATGACTCTAAGAATTCGGCCGGTTTGGATGTTGAGCACTTCAGTAATCTTGTGCTTGGTTTGGACTTGGCTAACTGGCAGACACCGCTTCATGGCATTGATATACTGACCTTGGTATTCTTTGTCGAAGTGAGAAATCCCAAGGCAGAAAGTCAGCTCGATTTGGCGTAACCTGTGAACATACAATTTCTTCAGAGATTCCTCCAGGTGAGGAATAAAGATCATAATTTTCTCCCATCTGATTTGTTGCTGTTGAGGAAGAGGATGATCAGAAACTGTCAGTTGTTTAGGAGATGTCGGATTTTCAGCAGTTGTCATTTCGGGTCTTGTAGAAGTCTCGGCGACTTGAGCGGTGTGAACGGGTGTACTATAAAGGTTTTGTAGCAGAAACTGATCGTAGTCAACATTGTCGTCTTCATCAGTAGGAAAGATCAGGTTTACCTGGAGATTTAGAGCACTGGCGGCTTTTTCGTACCATGCATTTTTGGTCTCCGGGTCGTTCTGGGAATCTGGATCTATCAGTTGTAGTTCGGCCCTATCTGATGCTTCATATGAGATCAATTCCTGTGTTGCTCCCTCGGGCTTTTCAATCGTCGGGTCTTCATCGTCAGAGATATCCATATTAATAACCATCTCGACTAAGCTCAACTCGGCTTCAGGTTGTTCTTAGTTGTAGTTGTCGCAGTTGACGGTTCCGGTTGAACCACAGTAGTTTCAGTGAGGATCGGGGCAGTCTCGGATAATCTTTGTCTTTTATTCTCCCCCTCACGGTGATCAGGATCATCTTGATCATCGTGTCTTCGCTTTAGACCGCCTGCTTGACTCTTGCACGTATCTTCGAGTGAGGTGACCCTCTCGGACAGCGTTGTGAGCGCTTGTTGAACGCCCTTAAGAGTCGGGTCAAGCTGATCCAGTCTTGTGGTTACTGATGACGAAGGAGCAGTGACCTGGGATCGTAGAACGGAGATCAGGTCTGCTTCGGTAGAGGCATCGGTATCTTGGTGTTGGAGCAGCTGAGCTAGGAGCATCGTCTTCAAGGTGTCCACCGAATAGATTGGCTGAACGATAGTTGGTGGAGGTGTTGGTGCGGTTTCAGCTGCGACGACTTTCTCCTTAACTTTGATCAGGCTCTTCAGTTTATCGAGCTCGTTGGCGAATCGCTGCTCCGTTGCCTCGCGGACAGCCTTTAGGGCGCTGTCCAGATATCCCTGTGACACAAAGTCGGGCGAAGTAACTCCGGGATCACTTAGATTACCCGTTGAGGCATCTACCTTAGAGGCAGAGCCACCTACGTTCTCGGTTGGCGATGGTGTGTCCGTGGTAGGATTTCCTTCCAATCCTTGCGCTTCGCTTAAAGGCGGAGACACTACAAAAGTTCCGATCGAGTAACGAAGAGCATCGATTTGTGGAGTCTCATCTTGTGTCCTAGCCGAAGAATGTTCTATAACAAGTGGCTCTAGACTCAATGGTGCTTTGAAAGAAGGCGGGACCGAGGGAGGCTGGTCTCTTGTTTCAATACCAATACTCTCCGAGTGAGAGATCGGTAGAAGTTGTGCTAATTCCCCGTGTGAAGATGAAACATCCATCTTTTGAGAGACGGATGAGTGGCTAGGGAGGTTGTGCACCTGCGCCACTAGGTCCACGGCGGCTTCTTCAATACCCCGTCCCCACATATGAGACGGGATAGCAGATGTGGCTACCTAGTCGACACTGGTTTGGGGTCTCTCAGAAGCCTCTTTATCTTTACGGATTAATCTTTCTTGGTTCGCTTTCGACCTCAATTCCCTCCATCTCACATGTTCTAAGTGTTCAACTAATACTCCCTCCTCTCTCCTTGTATCTCCCGTATCAGGCTGGATAGTAGGGATGAGTGGGGGTGTAGGTGAGGCAGAAGGAATTCCTTCGGTCAATTCTGGGTTTGGTCCGATACGGGGAGGTATCAAGGATGCGCGTGTAGCACGATCCGTATCGGATTCTGTGGAGTCAGATTCCACGTCTTCTACATGTCTGGTAGGCGAAGGAGGGTCAGATATGTAAGGCTCAGGGTCACGGTAGAGCATCGGTCTAGACGATGTGCCGGCTTCAGTTGTTGGTCGGGTGGTGGGAATGGGTTGATGGCTAGGTCTGGCTTGGGAAGTACTGGTTCGCGTATCCACTGCACCACCCACGCCTATTCCCCTCCCACGTAGTCTCAACACACCCCGCCCGGGAGCCCCTGCTGCCTGGGCCCTTCCTCCTCTTGTCCTAGGACCCTCACGTCCCTCGGTTCTAGGTCCCGGGGGAGGTCCCTACGGCGCTGGCTGGACCATGGGATTTCCTAACGCTCGTCTATAGTCTATCACATCCGGTGCATTAGGATCCGCGTGTGCCAGTAAGTGTTCGGGTATAGGCATGGATGGGGTATTCGGTGGGTTACGAATCACCAAGTATTGCAAGTTGTGATGAGGACATACCGGATGGTTGATTCGTCTCGGGATCAGTAGGTTCGCATCCATATGTTGTCGAACGGCTAGAGCAAATAACCGCGGAAACGGGAGGAATTTCTTTTTGGTATCGCCGATCTATCTGATGGCTTGTACCATTTCACGCCAAATGAGTGCTGCATAGTCTATGTGCCGATTATAAACAACTGTGTGAAATAAACGTAGGAAGTCTACGGTGCATTGGTCTATCCCCTTCCATCGGGAGGATAGACACCGGTTTAGGATGGAAAATAGAGTGTACCAGACCGGGGCAATGTATTTCTTGTTGAACGCGGACAGGCGGTCGAGGTCGTGACGATATCCAAGTGCACGAACCTCCGCACAGAGTGTGACATCATCGATGGTGGGTGCGTATGCGGCATGGCCTCCGGTATTCGGTTCCGGAAGGGACAACAGTCGGCGGAAGGATTCTAGTATTAGAGCGAATGGGTGGTGATCGATGTTGGCAGTGATGGTCTGAACGTTGTTGACAGTTGCCACCCTCGCCGTGTGCCATACTTGATGTACATATATGAGAGGCACGTCTGTTGTCGTGGTCAGTGCGCGGCTAAGTGGGTGGCTGAGCATTATATCAACTACCACTCAGTGATCGGGTCGGAATGCGGCAACATCAAGATGGTGGTTGTTTGGATTGATCTCAATTTCCTGATCCACAGGAACCAGGGCATTGTTGACCTCGTCGCCTATGACATCCTCAGGAGGAGGGATGTTTTGTTGTTGCTGCTCTTGTTGGTCCGCCATGTATGATACCTGAAATTACAGTGTTAGAGTATGGACGGGATAAGTTTAACTTCAATGCGTACCTTGGCATTTGAATGGCTCAATCAGCGGTGATCGAGGACTGGCTGTAAAAGTAGGACATTGGGATTGCCAATGGGTGATAAATGGCCAAGGCATTGGACTCGAGCAGTGTTCGATTAACCAGGGTATCCGGACAAGTAAAACTTATTGGACAGACAGGGGTTACCGGGTAACATAGAGGTTACCGGGTAAATTAAGGTTACCGGATCAATAAGGTTACCGGATCAAGAAGGTTACCGGATCAAGGAGGTTACCGGATTGAGATTACATATCGGGTTTAAAAAAAGGTTACCGGATCTAGGAGGTTACCGGATTGAGATGACATACCGGGTTAAAAAAAAGGTTACCAGATCTTGATCTTACCGGATGTCGAACTTACCGGATACGAGAGTATCCGGACGACATGTGTTACCGGGGATCAAGGTGTCCGGATCATATGAAAATAGTAACTTACCGAGTGTCTTGGATGATACCGGATAACTTGCTAGTTACCGGGTAACATGAATGTTACCGGGTAACTAGGGTTTTCGGGTATGCGACTGTGGGACTCAAATCAACCCACAACATGTACCAAAAAGAAATCTACACGGTGTAGATTGTTCTATAGGAAATATAGGGCACATACCAATAGATATAGCCTCCAAATCTAACCGAATGCGAATCGATGCACGTAGATGGGTTTTGGAAACCCGTGTCGGTCATTGTACCGATTGAATCAACATCGATGCGTGAATGTGTGCATGTTATAGTGATCGAAAATCATTCACGAGTAGTAGAGAAGGGTTACCTGTGAGTATGGATTCTGAAAATGGGGATCTGATCGAAAAGCACGAGTGACCGAGTGGGAGAGGTCGAGAGAGTTTTAAGGAGGGTTTAAGGAGTTTCCGGGTGAGTATGAAACAAATGAAGGTTCCCGGATTCTTCATTATATAGGGGGATACTTCCTGGGTTGATTCCCGGTAACTTACTCTGACCGGTAAGTTCACCCGGTAACCTTAGTTACTGGGTCACTTACCGGGTAAGTGTCCGAATCCTTGAAAATGTTTGAAATTGGATCCGTGCGTAAGAAATTTTCCCGCTCCCCCTCGACCTTTGCATGAGGATTACCCTGCTCCCCCTCAAATGATGAACACAATGATTTTTCTCCCCCTCGGAATGTGCACGATGCGTGATGTGAAGTGCACTCGGGAATGTCCTTACACAAAAAACTTTTCTGGCAGTGAAAGAAAGAACGTGTGTGACACTCCCCCTCAACAATAGAATAACTTACCTGATAGCTGGTCATGCTCCCCCTTAACACATGAACACTTGTGAAAGCACAGATATAAAGCCAAGTAAACTAGACGACAGTATTAAATAAAACAAACACACGTAGAAAGAAAGGAAACAAACAAAATCTACCTAATAAATACAGAGACTCAACCTAACTGTGTAACTGATACAAGTAGAATACAGATGCGAGAAAGTAAATGCTCAATCATCAGGAGTGGGAACAACGGATGATGAGTAGACAGTTTCTTGTAGATGTATGGAACTTGTATCGGGCACACAAACAGATCAAGTCATCAGATATAGCATACCTAACCTGGACACAACATAATTAAATCGTTTTTCGTTCAGGGGTTTTGTAAACAGGTCTGCTATCTGATGTTCTGTATTTACAAAATAGAGTTCGACTGTACCTCTTTCGACATGATCCTTGATGAAATGGTACCGAACGTCTATGTGCTTTGTCTTCGTATGCTGGACCGGATTGCTGGATATGGCAATTGCGCTCTTCGAGTCGCAGTAGATGGGCACCTTGACGTATGTAAAGCCGTAGTCTTTGAGTTGCGTCCGCATCCAAATCACTTGTGAACAGCAGCTCGCGGCGGCCACGTATTCCGCCTCGGCAGTCGACGTAGAGACGCACTTCTGCTTCTTGGATGCCCAACTCACCAAGCTATCGCCCAAGAACTGCACATGCCCCGACGTGCTCTTCCGATCCATCATGCTGCCCACGTGGTCCACATCAGAATATGCAGACAGCTCAAAACCTGTCTCTTTCGGGTACCACAAGCCAAGATCAGCAGTACCACGTAGATAACGAAAAATACGTTTGATAACAATTAAATGAGACTCTTTTGGTTTAGATTGAAACCGGACGCATAGAAATGTGGAAAACATGATGTCCGGTCTACTAGCAGTTAGGTACATCAAAGAACCAATCATTCCCCGGTACTGCTTAGTGTTCACATCCTTTCCGTTAGGATCGGCGTGTAACTTTGTACCGGGTGCCATGGGAGTTTTCATTGGTGAGGACTATTCCATCTAGAATTTCTTAAGAATATCCCGGATGTATTTAGCCTGGTTTATGAATATCCCGGTCGACAGTTGTTTAACTTCAAGACCGAGAAAGAAATTTACCTCACATAACATACTCATTTTAAAAAATTGTCCCATGAACTTTGCAAAGTTCTTAGCATACTGAGGATTAGTAGAACCGAAGATTATGTCATCGACATACACTTGAACTAAAACAATATGACCTTTTTCGTTATTGATAAAAAAAGTTGAATCTATCTTACCTCGGGTGAATTTTGATTTTAGCAAGAACTCGGATAGAGTATTATACCAGGCTCGTGGAGCTTGCTTTAGACCATAAAGCGCCTTGTCTAGAATGTAGACATGATCAGGCTTCGAATCATCCACGAATCCGTCCGGTTGCGATACATATACTTCTTCCTTGATGTCGCCGTAGAGGAATGCGGTCTTCACATCCATTTGGAAGACCGTGAAGTTCTTGTGTGCGGCGTATGCAAGGAACATACGGATTGCTTCGATCCTCGCCACCGGAGCGTATGTCTCGTCATAATCTATCCCTTCTTGCTGACGGTATCCCTTGGCCATGAGACGTGCCTTGTTTCGTACTACGATTCCGTCCTCGTCCTTTTTGTTCTTGAAGATCCACTTAGTGCCGATTACCGTTTTATGAGACGGACGTGGGACCAGTCGCCATACCTTGAGAGCCTTGAATTGGTTGAGCTCCTCTTGCATGGCTATGATCCAGTCCGGATCTTCAAGTGTTTCGTGGACGGTTGTAGGCTCGATCTTACTCAAGAATCCGGAGAAAAGGCATAAATTAGCTGATGCGCCTCGCGTTTGGACTGGAGTGGAGGGATCACCGATGATCTGGTGTAAGGAATGAGCTTTGGTCTATTTGATGGTGTGTGGAAGCGGCTGCTGAGTTGAGTGCGATGCGTCCGGATCCACGTAATCACCAGATGGAAGGTCTTGTACAGCTTCAAGTGTCACAGGTTGGTTTCTTGGAGGAGATGGGGGAGGGTTCGTCGAAGGTTGAGCAACTTCTGGTTTCGAGGAATTCAGAGGTTAAACATTGATTGTAGTAAATGACGAAGCTTCAGGAGCGATCTCCGTGTTGTGTGCTGGCTCTTCTGGGGGGTTGATAGTATCAGTAGATGTTGAGGATGATGACGGTTGAGGTGTCTCCACAGTGAGTGTTGGACGGCTGGTCGAAGGCGGCGGACCGGAGAGATTCGCCGAATCCTCGATTTGAGCATCTTCAATACGTGGTTGTGCTGAGACACAAGGGGTAGCATTGTTAAACAATTCATCATAAAAATATTGAAATAGTAAATCTAAATCAGAAAGATTAGCATTCGATGAAGATGCGTGATTCGGATTTACTGTCGCTTGTGCAGATCCCGAACGTGAAAGTTTGGAAGCTAGCACGCCAGTTAAACCGGGTTCTGAACTGATATGTTCAGAAGCCAAATCTGCGGCTTCGTCGAATGTCACGTTTACACTCTCGGTAACGGTTTTAGTCCGTTTGTTGTAAACGCGATATGCCTTAGCCTGCATTGAAGTATCCAATGAATATCCCTTCGTCCGCCTTAGGGCTGAATTTGCCGAGATCATCTTTGTTGTTGAGGACGTAGCACGTGCATCCGAACAAATGGAAATACTTTATGTTCGGAACGCGATTGTTCATGATCTCGTACGGCGTCTTGTTGAACCGCTTGTTGATGATGGAGCGGTTTTGCGTATAACAAGCAGTAGACACCGCTTCGGCATACAGAAATAAAGGCAGGTTCGATTGAGAAAGCATCGTGCGAGCAGCTTCGACGAGGGTACGGTTGCGTCTTTCCACCACTCCGTTTTGTTGAGGAGTGCGTGCGGCCGAGAAGTTGTGAGAGATACCTACTGAAGAGAGGTAATTATCCACAGTCTGATTCTTAAACTCTGTCCCGTTGTCGGTCCTGATGGTCTGAACTTGTCGTTGAAGGTTCAGTTGGATGGTCTTCAAATGGTTGATGATCAGCTCCGGGGTTTCATCATTCGTGCGTAGAAACTTGACCCAAGTGTAGCGAGAGAAATCATCCACCATCACCAGGACATACTTGTGCTTGTTGATGCTCTGAACACGCATCGGTCCACACAAATCCACATGGATAAGTTCTAGGGACCTTGACGTGCTCGGAGCGGCCTTTGGCTTGTGCGTAGCTCGCTTCATCTTTCCCATTTCACATGCCCCGCAGAGTCGATCTTTCACGAAATGTAGATCAGGCATGCCTTTCACGTGTCCGCCCAGCACCAGTTTGTTGATACTCTTGAAGTTCAGGTGCGATAGACGTCGATGCCAAATCCATGCTTGCTGGGAATTGGCCTTTGACATCAGGCAGACAGTACTATCGGTCTTCAGGGCTGTGAGGTTGATGGTGTAGAGGTTGGTCTTTCGCGTTCCAACCAGTAGCTCCTTTCCGTCGTCATTGAGGATTCTACACGTTTTGGCTTTGAATCTGACCTCGAGATCTTTGTCGCAGAATTGGCCGATACTGAACAGATTGTGTCCCAATCCCGCGATGTGTGAAACTTTCTTGATGGTGATCTTGTCTTGAACAATGTCGTCGTAGCCCAAAATCGGCGCTTTGTTATCGTTCCCGAATCTCACGTCTCCGCCATATTGTTCTATGTAGTTCGTGAGAAGCTCCCTCCTTCCGGTCATGTGCTTGGAGCATCCAGAGTCTAAGTACCACACACGACCGTCCTGCAAAATGAGATTAGCGGACTTTAGGTACCCATATACGCATGGGTTCTGGAGGGTTAGGTTTTACACCTTTCGGAGGAACCTGTTTTGAAGCAGGTTGCCTCTTGGGTGTGGGTTTAACCTCAGTAGGAGGAACTTGTTTTGAATTAGGTTTCCTCGCATGCTTTGGTTTAACCTCTGATTGGGGACCCCGTTTAGATTTGGACTTCTGTTTGTTCTTACGGGGTCGACGTTTGGGTGTAGAATTATACATGTGATATGACCCAAACCAATCATTATTATTAATATCATCAAAGTCATTCCAACCACAACTAGAACAACGCAAACAATCATGCGATAATTGAATCAATTGTTGAATGGAATAAATTTTAAGCAGAAATTTAGTCTCATATTTAACAAAATCATTCCTATGATTCCAAGCACAATCGTTTTTGTTCATTCTAGGATAAAAAATAGTATTTAAAGACTTTGATGCAGCATCCTCGATAGATTCCTTAGCTAGCCACTTTGGTTTGTCTTGTTTAGCTCGACCGGTTTTATCTTAAACAACAGGGACATCATGGTCCGTGACTTTTGAGGAAGCAGGAATCTTAGTAGTTGATTGACCGGTCTTTTGCCTCGGCTGTGATTGTTTTTGAGAATCTGACTTAGTTTTAGAAATCTTAATCACATGCGGGGTCTTTGTTGTGGAACAATCACCTTTTAGAAAATTGACCGGTCGATTAACCATTGGTGATAAGAAGTCAGAATGACTTGGAAGAGGTTTGTCGAATGGGAACGATTCAAACTCTTCATCAGAATGTCTTTCGGAGTTCAAATATTCTGAAAAATCAATATCCGGGATAGTGGGACTTGGATTGGCCGAGGAAGGCGAGGAACCCTTGTGTCAGTGTGCTTTGGGGAATTTGGTGCGGAAGCTAGGAAAAAATCAGAGTTTAAATTCCTTAACACACTTTTATCTTGAGACTCTTTGTCGTCTTGTGAAAATATTTTACTAATAAAAGCTTTGCACGAGGATGTCTCAAATGAGTTAGAGGAAAGTTCAGGTGAAATCTGCTTTTCTGTTCGGAGTAGATCAATCTGCTCTTGGAGTTGACCATTTCTCGTATGCTCGTACATTGCTTCTGTTGCCAAGGCAGACAGTTTTAATGTGAGCTTGTTGATTTCACACCGAAGGATTTCCTGTCCTTCATCCGACACAGCTTCGGTTTTAACGGATTTGAGATTTTCAAGGTCTGAAATAAGCGCTGACTTTTCTTTTTGAAAACAAACCCTTTCCTTCTCGAGTGACTCTTCTAACTCGACTATTTTTGCTTCCAAGACGAGAGGTGGGACATAGAGTTTGAACTCATCCGTCTCAGTCTTGGGTTCGGTTGCTTGGACCTCATCCTCTTTGGAGGAATCCTTGGGCGTCACAACCTTGTAGCAGTCAAAATAGTCATTCGAGAGGTACTTCTTTTGATTTTTCTCATAGTAATAGTTTAAAGGCTCATAACAAAAAGGAAGTTGCATTTTAGACGTGTTCTTTCGCTTATATTCCTCAGTTTCCTCTTCCTTTTCAGGTTCAAGAGGACCAGTCCATCTAATCGCATATTCCGGATAATTTTTGTCTAATCCTAAACAACCAAAATCATACAGTGTAGGTGTATTGAAAAAACCCTTTTTCAAATAGTGTAAGTTATCGTATCCGATTCCCCACTCCTTGTTAAAATAAGTGAACTCCTTTGGTTTATTCATATAGATGGTCTGATCAGTTTGACCTCTTTTATGGAGTTTGGTTTCAAGATCAAGAATTTTAGCGACAAACTCCTTGTTCTGAATTTGAAGAGCAGAGCATTGATATACAATTTCTGCTTTCTCATTCTTACACTGATCAAGCTGTGTTTGATGTTCAGATATTTTGGCCCTTAAGTCCGTAGGTGCTATTGAAAGATTTTTGCATTTTTCTTTTAAATTAGTATTTTCGTACTTATATTTCTCAGCTATTCGCCTTTGAACATCTAGCTTTTCAGATAGTGATCTAATCTCAAGCAGTTGTTCATTAGAAGCGGCCTTATGGGAATCTATCCGTTCAGCAAGAGATTGCATTTGATCAAAGAAATCTTGAGGAGTAGATTCACATACCTGACTTGACTTTGCCTTTTCTTCATCAGCACACGAGAGTGGTATCCCATGTAAGCATCAGCACCATCAGATTCGTTTTCATCATCAGATCGACCCAACTGAGAGTTCCAGATTCGTGCAACAAACGATATAGAAATCAATAGATAAGAACAGTTCGTTATGATTTCAACTGGTCATCCAATTCACTTTCAATAATGCAGAGAGTTTACAATAGAGTTCAGAAAGTGGAAATAGACAACTAGCTTATTTTTCTAAGCTAAACAACATTATATATGATGGGCCCGTGGTAACAAGCCCACGGCCCGTTCACAATAAAGGCTAAAAATAAAGAATAACAAAACAGCTCTTGAACTTCTATTCAACCAAATATTGCCCTAACACAGTAGTTATAAATATGTGTTGTATAAACGAACGATGTGTGCAAATAGATGAACTACTTTTGTGTAAATTTTGGGAAGTTTTACCTAAACAATCGGGAGTTACCCTATTAAAGAGTAAAAAGAACTTCATCTTCACTAATGTTTGGGTCTGTTGGAATGGAAGAGATTTATCGCGAGGTGCAAAATGCGAGTCTTGACTTCAAGATTCTAAGTGTTTAGGACATGTAATCTCCAAGGGTTGAAAGCAAACATGTTCGACATATTTTGGAACACGTAAAGTGTGTGACTATTTGGAGTATGTTGTGATCGATTTCTTAGGCCAGAAAAAGAGAAGAGAACTTGCTAAGGTGGTGGATTTTTGAGCCAAAGTATCGTCAAATTTCTTCGATGAGATTAAAAGGTTTCAAAAAGAAGCACTTTTAGAGGTAAATAAGAAGAGTGAGGGGATGGTGGGATTTGTGTCATCGCTGGTATACTACGATAGTGAATTACATTGTTTAGAGAACCATGTGTGGGTTCTTAAACTAGGTGAATCATATGAGAATGTGTTGAAAGAAACACACAAGTCTCGTTATCATATCTCTGTGCATCCGGGAACCAACGAAATGTATCGAAATCTTCGACAATTTTATCGATAACCGGGAGTGAAGAAGACATAGGTCTTTTGTTAAAAGGTGTATGACTTGCTTACGGGTGAAGGAAAAATATCAAATACCTTATGGGAAACTATAACTGGTGGATGTTATAGTGTGGATATTAAACATATTGTGAGGGACTTCATATCAAAGTTTCTAAGACCTTCATATCGGAAGTATTTTCAGTAATTGTTGGAATATCATATTAAATAGAACACATTGTATCATACTCACGTGGTAGGGCAGAGTGAGACCTTATTCAGACCATCTGCAGTCCTGTTGAGCACTCGTGCCATGGAATTCAGTGGAACGTAGAAAAAGAATTTTCCACTGATTGGATTCGTGTGCCATAACAGTTATCAAGTATGAAGACACACAACACATTTTGATGTGTTGTATGGTCGTACATGTAAACCTTTGTTCTGCTGGAATGAAGTAGGATAGAAGTAATTAGCGGGTCTGGAAATTGTGCAATTAACCGTCGAGAAGAGTGGGTAGATTCACGAAGAGTTGAAAGTAGCACAAGACCACTAGAAGATGGATGAAGAAAGGAAAAAAATCAATCGAATTCCAGGTGGGTGATTGGTGCGTGCAAAATGTGTAATCGCAGTGGGATGCAAACAGTCCACAATGAACAACGCAAGTGTACACTGGCCACTATGATCATCACAACAAGTAATAGTTGGTAAGATACCAGAATCGTAATCCAAAGGGACTTGGCAATCAAGACACTATTGTTCTCAAGAACTTCCTTTTACAAGTTTCATTAGAGAGGAAGCAATAGGTTGGTTGGTTTTCGGTGAAACAACTTTTTACGAAGTACTCAATATTTAAAAGAAGGAATGTAGGTGTTGATTTTCCCTAGATTTTATATTAAATACATGATCCAGAATAGTGCTCACTATGCTCATACAGAGTGAGAACTCTCGTTAGAGAAGCCCAGTTACAACAAGTACTCACACCTCTTAGTAAAAAATCTCATATGTCTAGCCTTTACTGTTTTGTCAGTGGTGGCCTCTTGGTGAACCTTTTCATATTTCGATGGAATGTGTAGATACAAATACTCTAATTGTTTTTAGATACACAAACTAGCTTGCCTACTACTCCAGTGGGTTTAGGTCATCTCAATGTGCAAACCCAACTTTCGTTGGTGTTAAAAGAATTATTTCGAATCCCCTAGCATCATTCAACCTCGTGTCACTACGTCCTACCCATTTCTGAGTTGAGGACTAGACTTTGAACACTCTCAAGTGATCATCTTGTTTGCATCATTGGGCGTAATCGAACAATGAATGACCAAAACAATAAAGATTCAAAATACGAAGATTACTCAAGCATTTTACATAAAATCTGGTACTTATCCTTCCTACATCCCAAATGATGTTTAGCTCATGCTAAGTGAAGTAAAGAAAATAGGACATGAAAGTTTACACGAAGACATACTTGAAAATTCGAACTTAAATATCAGATCACAGTGCCCACTGTGAAGGCGCTGCTGTTACAATATCGAAAATGAGAAAAATACTGAAAACCGCTTTCTGGTGGAAATTAAACTACTGAAGATGCTTCTTATTTGCAGAACTTAAATGCTAAACTAGAGAGAAATTTAAAGTTAGGTAATCTAAGTTGTGTGTTGAATTAAATGTCATGGCCTATTTGGTCAAAAGTTAAGTTGTCCAAGAGTAGAAACATTGTGCCTTTATCCACCATGCAAGGAGCAGCTCACTTGACTTCTAGATAATACCCCATGAATTCTTTATCTTTTGTCTCAAAAGTAGCTTATTTTGTCCTTTTGCAAGTACCATGTTAATAATAAAATACTATTATTACCATGCTTTTAGGAGGCATGTCTTGTTTGACTTTTGCTACACCTTTTACCGAATTATTTAAATCCTTCATCAGATTTTGGCTTTCTTTTTGTCTTTTGAATACTTTCCACCATTTTGTCTTCTTCTAAACACAGGAGTGGGCACTCCTAAAGTCACTGCAGATAAATTCACGAAAGTGCAACATAAAATCCACTAAGTAGTTCAAAAATACTATAATGCACTATTTTTGCTCAAATATGGATATTAGACCAAAAATGGGTGATTAAGAAGCAAAATGGCTTAATTTGACAAAAGAAAATTAGATAAAAGACATAATAACTCTAAAAATTAGAGTTATCAGTGATCGTGTGTGATGTTATAGATCTTATCTTGGAAAAGGATCGTACGTTTTGACAAGAAAGGACGTTGAGTACCCGTAAATCAGACCGTTTGTAATAATGAATCGAGTTGGGAGGCATCTTATAAGTTGGATTTACTGAGGAGCTCTATGGAATCCACAATACCTTTCACACATCTAATTTTAAAAAAGTGTTTAGCGAATATGGTTATGTCTGTATACTAGTACAAAATTGGTCAAAAGTGACGGTTAAAAACCGTTACCGTAGGTATACGGTAACGGTTTTCGTAGACATAAAAAACGTCACCTATCTTGCCATCACTTTTGATACACTTTTGGTTACGTTTAAAAAATGTTACCAAATCATGCCAAAAACCGTTACCATAGATTAAAACCATCACATTTGGTATGTATAAAAAAGTCATATTGTTAGGACCATAAATGTCCTACATATTAGAAAGTTATATAAAGAATTATATAGTCTAATTATAGAGTTTAATTAGTTTAATTAATTGTTTGTAAAAGCCATTTGTGTTAAATGGGATTAGCTTTGCTTAATGGGCTTGGGCCTTCTTTGTCATAGGCCTAAGTATAAATAGTGTTGTTAGCCTTAGAAATCAGGTTAGCCAGAAGAATTGTTTATTTTACTCTTGATCATCTGTAAAGAAACTCTCTGAAAGTTAATCAAAGTTATATGGATGACAAGTTGAGATCATACTGATTGTTGTTATTCTTTGATCTCTTGATTGTATGCACTAATCTGGAACTCACAATTGGTATCAGAGCATACAGACGATTCGATTCAAGGTGATTCAAAAGGTTTCTGGTAAGATTTATTGAGTTTAGTCGACTGTGTTCTTGGCATTAAAAATTCATATTTTGATTCTGATAAAATTGCTTGTTTTCGCGTATTGCATTCGATTAGCATTGATCTTATAAGCGTTTCTGCAATTTTTCTAATCCTAATTCGATCATTTGAATAGTTTTTAAGCAAAATCAAGTTCACAAGTTTTGGTCTCTATTCATCATAAAAATCAATTTTTTTTCATCCAAATCTTGTTATATTGCTTCAAAATCGATTAGGTTATTGTTAGTTTTGTGTTTTGTTAGGTTTCTAATCTTTCAGGAGTTATTTTGGGCAACCCTAATTGCATCTCAATCGATTCACTTAGCCACAGCCGTCGTTTCCGGATAAAATCCTGATCACAACCGTAGTTACCGGACAACCCTTAAGTTTCCGGGTAAGTTCCTATTTCATGCTACTATCCGGACGTAATTATCCGGATTGTCCCAAGTATTCGGATGGCCCTATCCAGTTAATCCAACTTCCCGGTTTAGTCTCACTATCCATATCGATCTCGTATCCGGACGACCTCAACTACCCGGACGACGTTTCCCGGCAACCCAAGGATCCGGTAAGCTTTTCCGGTTACTTTATTCTTCCGGACACCATCAGTTTTCGGACATCCTCTATCCGGGTTGCTCACATCCGGACACCACGTATATCCGGTAAGTTTTTCCTTCCCGGTAACCATTTTATCCGGTATCTCTTTTACCCGGGCACTTACACTTAGCGGGACCCCCGTGCTAAGTCGCCGAAGGGGGACATTTATGTATCCCTGATACTGTCTGATTTTTGAATCGTATACCGTCTGACGATCATTTTAGTGAATTTAAAATGTCTTCTCGAGATGCTTTTGCAATGAGCAACCACACCACGCCTCCAGCTCTTGAAGAATCTTGTAAGGTATGTCTACCAACTCATAATGCTTTAGTTGATAAGATTCAACTGCTTGGTCAAAAGGTAGAGTCCTATATGTTTTCCTCGAATGAACAACTACTTGAAATTAATTCGCTAAAAGAAAAGTTAGATGTTCAAACGAAGATCACAGAAAAGCTTAAATCTGACAACACCTACCTAAAAGAAAAATGCCCAAATCTTTCTATAGCACCAAAGGACTTAAGGGCCAAAATATCTGAATTAAATCTAAAACTTGATCAGTGTGAGAATGAGAAAGCAGAGATTGTCTATCAATGCTCCTCTCTCCAAATCAAACACAAGGAGTTTGTTTCTAAAATAACTGATCTTGAAACCAAACTTCACAAAAGAGGTCAAACTGATCAAACCATTCACATGAATAAACCTAAGGAATTCACATACTTTAACAAGGAATGGGCAATCGGATACGATAACCCACAATACTTAAAAAAGATTTTGACCAAAAGACCGACTCTTTATCACTTTGGCTTTCTCGGTCTGGATAAAAAGTATCCCGATTATAAAATCAAATGGACTGGTCCTCTTGAAAAGGAGAAAGAAGAGGAAATTGAGGAATACAAGCGCGCACACACCACGAAAATGCAATTACCTTTTGTGTATGAGCCTATGACTACTTTAACGGCTATAAGGCTGTGACGCCCAAGGATTCCTCCAAAAAGGATAAGGCCCAAGCACCTGAAACCAAAACTGAGACGAACGAGATCAAACTCTATGTCCCTCCTCTTGTTTTAGAATAAAAAATAGTCGAATTATAGGAGACTCTCGAGAAGGAAAGAACCAATTTTCAAAAGGAAAGGCAAGCGCTTATAACAGAACTTGAGAAACTCAAATCTGTTGGTCCCGAGAGGGTTATACAAGTTTGTAGAAGGGGGGTTGAATATAAACACACGATTTTTACTTTTCTAAATTATTTATTAAGTTTCTTGCACTAGAAGGAGATAGGGAAATTACGAATAATAACCTAACTCAAAGAGATAAGAAGATGGCCGGGCACTTAATATAAGTGAGCGCACTTTAAAAACTGAAGTAGAGTTCTTCTTATATACTGCATGCATTTAATGCATGGCAGTTTTACTTTACACGTGGCAGCAGCTGATTGGTTGTATGTTCTGACTTTTGTAGACAACCTTAGTAGCCGCATTGTGCACAGTGTAGAATCAGAGTTGGTGTACGATTTCAGACAATAAGGATGTATGTTCTGACATTTCGTACGGAGACGTGCGATGGAGGTTAAGACAATAGTAACTTGTACGGAGACTTCATGATCAGCTTTCGTTGAATCAGTACTTTATCAGCGAATGATAAAGTTCAGCGATTGCTGAAGTCTTCTACTTGATACTTCACGTTGAGTGGACAAATCTGTGACTTCGCTGATATCCGTATCAGTTCATTAGAAGACTTGTCGCTGGTTCTTGAGCTTGATCTTCGACTTCGACGTAGAACCTATGTTAACGTGAAACTTGTCTTCAGGGATCATAAGTAAACAACTAAGTTATCAACGATCACCAATAGGACTGAACAGGCTCAGAGCTATATATGGTGAACAGTTACGCTGAATAATTTATCAGCGATCATCTCAGAGACTGAACAGGCTCAGTGCTACTGGATGAATAGAGTTCGCTGAATGTCTAATCTAAAGAGCAAGAGTTCCTATCAGCGGTACTGAAATAGTCTTAGTACTTATCAGCGACAGTGAAACTCATATACATTGTTTACTTACAATTTTCACTAAGTTGAATTGAGAGGGTCATTATCAAATCACTGAGGGTTTGGATCAACAATCTCCCCCTATTTGATATTGACATAGCAACAGAGGAAATTGCTAAGTATGAAAACATAAGGATAAAAAGAACTCATAAAATATTTGTCCCTTTTACTGTTTTCTGGGATCTTTTCAGTACAGATGGAGTAAAGTACTTTCGCTGAAATCTTTCTTTAAACTTCGTATCAGATTACAAAGGGAAGTGGAAAAATTACAAGTACAACGATTTAATTTACAAGTACCAAAGATATTTGCTGATAGAGATAGAAGAACAGGGCGATCTTATCAGCTATAGAGGTTCTTCCTTAATGAGAAGTTCATCAAGGGTCTTTGTCGTAGGGATCATCCAGTCAGGGACTTCTTTTCCCTGATTTCTTCTTTCTTGGGCTTCCTTGTAGATCAAGGGTTTCATGAAATGTCCGAGAAGGTCATCTCTGAATCCACACCAATATATGATATCTCTGAGTTGTTCGATTGGAGTGATGGGTAGCTCAGAGATACGTTGAAAACGTTGTTGTCCATCATAGTCAATAAAGAAAATACCATAAGGATTGCTTATGACTTTACTAGGGACGAAACGTTCACCAGGTGGTAGAGATGTGTCGAGGGCAGAGAGATCAGGCTCAGGACCAAGTACTTCAGCGCGAGAGAAACCAATACCTGTTTCATTTCGGATGGGAGGACCTGAATCTGATGTTTGTATCTTTTTCTTTGCAGGGGCCCTTTTTCTTTTCAGCGTTGGAGCGGCAGGAGGAGGAATATCCACAACAGATGAAACTAAGTCGATATGTCGATTCAGAAGATTTTTTACATGATCTTTGTACTTTGAGCGTGAATTCTGAATGGCTATTCTGATCTCCAACCATTCAGATAGACCATACTTAGTGATGGCATCAGCATTGAAGGTTTCAGTTTGGTCGTTTTCTCTGAATAGCTGAACTTCAACAATTGGTACTCTAATGGTTGATCTTCCAGTGATGTGTACCTTGTTGATTCTTGCAGCTCGATATCGAAAATGTAGTCTCTCTTTACACCATTTCAGGGTGGATTGAGATACATCAGTTTTCTTTTCGACGATCTTCTGGGCATCTTCCCATAGCTGACGTTGGACTTCAATGAGAGTTCTTTTCAGCGTGGGGTCTTTCACCGATTCTTGGACAAGCTGGATGGCGAGGGCCTTATCTTTTTCTTCAGCTTCCTTTCTTTCGGCGAGTAGTCTTTCAGCTCTAAGGTGATCAGCGAATTCTTTCTTTGATACCCTGAACTTTGTAGGAACAGGAACTTTGACACGAGGAAGGATGATTCGCTGAGCCTTAAGTTTCTTGATCATTTCTTCTCTCCTTTTCTGATCTTCTTCACTTGGTGTTTGAGGAACCATGGAAGGTCTGTGATTGTGAGAGAGAAATTGTTCTTCAGGTTCATCGGTCTCAGTGATTAAATCCAAGACCAGGAAACTTTCTTCAGCTTTAGAAGTTGCAGCTGGATGTACTTCAGGATCCTAAAGCAGGGGAGAGGACTAGCTGAAACACAGCGATCTTTTGAGTAAGATTTGGGAAGAACAAAGATAGAGAAAAGAATAGGGTTTAAGTGTATAGAGGTTTTTTGGAGAGGAGAGCTGAGATTGAGAAGGGATAGAGGAGGGATGCAGTGTAAGGAAAGAAGAAGTAGTGTACCTGACGAACTGGCTTTTGAAGTAAGATCATCAGATTTTCGTCTTCAGCGACACCTTTGCCTTTGTCAGCTTCAGATGCTGCAGGCTTTGTCCGCTCCCCTGAAGGTTCTTTGATTGAGATTCCTTTAAGAGCTGGAGCTTTCTTTGGTTGGACGAAGAAGAAATCATCATCATCATCATCAAAGTCATCATCATCATTGTTACTGGATGACGGTTCATCGTCAGAGATGTCGACAACTTCATCGTCTTCAGATTCATCCTCTTCAGCGTAAGGTTCGGTTACATCAGCATCAGCAGCTTCAGTTTCCTCATCGAGTTGCTCCCCCTCAGATACAGAGGGAAGCTTCTCGGTTCCCTCAGGGTTTTCAACTCCCTGAGGTTCAACAGATGTTTCATTTGTCTCCCCCTTAGCATGATCATCATGGGGAAGACTCTCATCATTCTTCTCCCCCTCTTCATTATCATCATGGGGAAGGTCTTCAGTCTTCTCCCCCTATTCCACGTGATGAGTGGTGGAGGAATGTTCTGATTCAGCAGCAACAGCATCAGAGAGTGTTGGTTCCTTTGTCTTTTAGGCCAGAGATACCGACACATTGTTCAATCGCAACTAATCTGTCTTCTATGCCAGATATAGTAGGACTGATCTTTTGGAGTTCCTCTCGATCCACCTGAGTGAAATGTGAAGGAGCACATGTAGGGTCGTTCAGGCGATCGAGTATCTGTTGAAGTAATCCGGTGGCAGTGCTAACATCCGACTTTACAGAGGACACCTCTTCTTGAAGATTACCAACCGCTGTCTTCAGCGTTGTGACCTCGCTGGACAGGGTTGTAAATTTTGAGGAGAGAAAGGTGTTGTCGGTGTAGATATCAGCGAGGATAGTAGCAAACTGACCGAGACTACCATCAATCTTCTCTAGATCAGAGCTTGTGGCCTTCTTTTCAACCTCAGTAGTCAGCGTCTTGAGATTCTCTCCAGCGTTTGTTACAGCTGAAGAGTTAGCTGAGAGTGTAGTGGTGAGGGAATCCGCCTTTGTTTCCAGGGCTTTTAGAGAGGTGTGGACATCTCCCAAATTAGGACCTGTAACAGTTAATAACTTATGAACAGAGGAAAGCTCAGAAGTTTGGGGGTTGAGAGAGAGTGTATATGGTTTTGTGTATACCTGCAGGTGGGTTGGTGAAGTCGTCAAAACTTCGATGACCTGAGTAGTGTTCCATATCGTCAGCGAGAGTGCCTGAGCGCATGGAAGATCTTGCAGGTCCTGAATGTGCATCCATCATTCTTTGTAGAGTATCAGCAGCTGTATCTTGTAGAATGATTGGCGTTCCAGAGAACGGAGGAATTACTAGAGTAGAGTCCAAATAGATAGAGGGAGGAGAAAAGGTTGAGAAGAGTTGTTGGGTGCGAAGTTCAGCGTTGGATCCGCTGAGAATAACTTCTTCAGTCCTTAGAGGGACTGAAGGAGGTTGGTTCAGTTCCAAGTTTATAACCTCAACATTTAGAGACGCTGAGGTCTGGATGGAAGGGATGGCTTGTTCAGCTGTGGCAGAGCGTACCACGAAACTATCCAACGACTCTTGTAAGAAGTGAGTCGTGGAGTCTTCAGCATGTGATTGCTGGTGGGGTTGCTCCTTGGTTTTCTTGATCCTTGCGGAGTCAAGTTGGGTAGTTGAGTGTTTCCTTTTTCGAGAAGGAATAGATTTTGTGGCCTGGGTATCAGCGAGGGGTATGGTCTGTCAGGATCGAATCTTAACAAGACTAATAATACCTAGAATTCAGAATTAAAGAATCTGCGGAATAGAACTTTAATTCTCACAATCAATGAACAATATATCAGAAAACACAAACTGTTTGTATTCAACGCTTCGACTCACAAGATTACAACCAAACCTCAATCTTGATGAACAGGCTCAATCAAGACGACTTCTACTTCTCTAGAAATAGGGTTCTAAACCTTGAGGTTAATTCTCTCTCTAAACAAAATCGAATTCTGTATCTCACGTATACGTATTCTGTATTTCTCTGTTTTTTCAATAGCTATCTATAAACATCTATTTATACACAATAAGTACAAGATAACTATCAAAAATAAATTGATCTTCTGAATCTTCTTTAAGCATATCTTCATTCGTTCCACTTTTATCTCCAAAATCTTCTCATTCCAAACTTATCACATCAGCAGTTTTAATCTTCATTCAGCATGAGCAGTACTAATATTCTCCAGCAGCATTAACTTGTTCCAGCAGTATTAACTTGTTTAGCAGTACTAACTTGACTAGCAGTACTAACCTTGTTTCAGCAGCATTAATGTATCAGCAGTACTAACATTGATCTAGCAGTATTAACTTTGTCTGGCAGTAGTAACCATTGCATAAGCAGTACTAACTTTGTCTGGCAGCAGTAATGTCCACTTGCAGTAGTAATTATGCCCTGGCAGTACTAACTTTGTTCTGGCAGTATTATCCATACTTAGCAAATATCTTCAGTTCCCAACAATCTCCCCCTAACTTGACTTTTCAGGAAGAGAAGTCAAGTTCTTCAGATGATGCTTCCAAAACTTAATCATGAACGCATAAATTAGGATTCAATCCCAAACTTTGATTGATGATCCTTCTTACCAGGTATCTTGCCATCTCAGAGTCTTTGTCACTCACCAACTTAGTTTTTAGCATTCCATCCAACCTTTTCATGTTGTGCTTGTATATTTTATCCACCAAATAATACTCATGATATGCATTGTCAAGAGTTATGACATACACACCACAGTTTTCAATAAGCATCCATTTGGTAACAACTTGAAATTGCCTTTCTGTCAAATACTAAACTGCTTCTGTATTGAACATTAGACACAAGAATTCAAGTACCATTTTGGTGATGGACATTCCATTCTCAGTCAGCATATTCCCATAAAGCTTCATTCCTACCTTGAACATCTCTTCCAAGTCTGATCTAGAGCACATCCTTAAAAGTTTTCCCCATGTAGAACTGACCTCAAACTTCCCATCTGCTCTTTTTACTCTAATGTACTCCTTTCTTTGATCTTTCAAAGTATCCCAGAAGATGATTTCAGGAGCCATAGAAGCTAATGGTTTAACATTGATTGGCTTAGAATCAACCACCGTAATATACATATCACATTGAGCATTTGGCAGTGATTGTACATTGCTTGGTTGACCTGAGGGAGTTGCCACTTCTTCTTCAGCAACTTTTGGATCAGATTTCGCTTTCACTGCTTCTTCCTGGGCTTCTTCTACAGTTGGTTCCACCCTTGGCTTCTTTACATCTTTCTTCTTTGAAGCTATGGACTTTGTTCTTGGCCTTTTAGTTGACATCATCTTGGTTCTTTTGAGAGTTTTAACAGCTTCAGGAATGATTTCAGCTGTTTCTTCTTTGTGGCTCTCAGCAGCACTAACAGTTTCTGCTGCTTCAGGGATGGTTTCTGCTGCCTTTTGTTTTTCAGCAGCAGTAACCATTTCTACTGCTATAGCTGTTACTGCTTCTTTTATAACCTTTAATGCTGCTGCTTCAACACTATCCTTCACAATCCAAAATATCTCTGCATCAATCTCGGATTTAGTTGCAGGTACTGCTTCCTTCTCACTTTCAGATACTGCTGCCTCCACAAGATTCTTCAAAATTTCAGTTACTGCTGCTTCAGTCTCAGACACTGCAGCATTATCTGTTTCTACTGCTTGGTCAGTTTCTACTTCTTTCCCAATCTCAGCAGCATTAACTGTTTCTACTGCTGGTTCTGTTTCTGCTTCCTTTGTAATATCTGCAGCTTGCTCAGACTCCCCCTCAACCTTATACTCATACTCCCCCTCAATCTTTGCATCCTCCATGTGTAGATCAGAGTCTAACTCCCCCTAATTGGAAGCATCAGAGGTTGATCCTCTCCTTCTCAGAACATACTGAGCTTTCTTCCTTCTTTGTAGCAGTTTGGTGATCATCTTCTTATTCTTTTCTATCTTGGTGTTTTGATGAAGAACCACCTTTTTTAGCTCATCAATCTCCTTTTGCTGATTCAGGACATCAATATTGATGTTGGCAATGGTTTCCATCAATTCCTCGTACGTATATCTATCCTCACCCTGTTTAGGAGTGTTTACCTCCGTTAAAGGATCACTGGAAATTTTAGTAGGTGTCTTTTGCCTAGCAAAAGCACTGCCTACTCCCATGGTTTCTTGGCGCCTGGGTCCTCTGAATGTTTTCACATTCTGAGTTGCCGTAGGGAAGGTCTTATTGATGTTACCACTGTCCTTCTCTTTGCTAGCAGAAGTAGTGGCAGCCTTGCAGCCCACATGCTCATCCTTCTCCTTAGAGAGCACCTTCTTGGGGTTGGGAGACACCCCTGTGGTTTCCCTTTCGATATTCTCCATTGGAGAATGCTCCAACAGAGGGCTTAAAGGCTTCGGGCTCTTAGGAGATACATCAAGGGAAGGAACCTTGTGTACCTTTCTTCTTTCAAACTTTTTGGTTATTTTGGGAGAGGGTCGTACAAGAATGGACTGAGGGATTACTTTTGTGATGGAAGGTTGGGATTGGTCATCAGTGGGTGTGTCTAATGTGGGCCTTGACCCTGATGCCATAACTTCAATGGTGTGGGAGACAACCATCATTGTAGAGAACAATGGTGTGTCAACTCCTTCCGAGTCCCTAGGAAGTCTTCTCATATTTGAGAAAACCTTCCCTTTAGGGGATTTTGGCACATATACCTCAGCAGACTGAGGTAAATCCGTCAATTCATGGTTAATAACTTCTTGGACAAACCTGGGATACATATAAAATTTCTTTTTGGATTCTAGGTTTGCCACAAGATCATTAAAAATCATTGCTGAAAAATTGAACTTTCTGGCAGTGGTTAAGCAGACCAAGGCATAAGCAATGGTACTGCTAAACTCACTCCATCCAGTTGTTTTCTTCGAAATACAGTGCATAAGAGTATGAACAAGAAATCGCCATTGGGTGTAGAACTTTGACTTGTAGAATTTAAAAACTCCAATGGGACCTTCATACCCCATTCTTTGTAAGGTCGAGTAGAGTTCATCATTAGATATAGAGGTTATACCTGAGGCATCATCAAAGTGAAGAGTAATGCGAATAACCTCCTCTGTGACCTTCAAGGGTTTGTCACAAACCCTTGTGCGAATGATCTTCTGCCCATCTTCAAATACAACAGTGGCATTCTCCCAAAATTGCTTTTGATGTTCGATGTATATTGTTGGGCATACTGTTAGGGCATGAGAGATGTGTGAGGTCTTGAGAAAATCCACAATATCATGAAACCCTGCGGCTTGCTTTGGCTTCTAAAGCATCGCAATTTCATTGTGTTCATCGACAAACTCCATTGTCGCCATTCTTCCTGAGGATTAGGATAGAAAACACAGAGATTCTGGGGAGAAAAAGGTTAGAAAGAGATGAATTGAATGCAAAAAAAACGTTATGAACTTTGGCGGGCTGAAAGAGTATTTATAGCAGTATTTGCCCTGATTTTCTTTAAAAGCAGTATTAACAACTTAGCAGTATTAACGACTGAGCAGTATTAACTACACAGCAGTATTAACTACACAAGCAGTATTAACTACTAAGCAGTATTAACTACAAAGCAGTATTAACTACACAAGCAGTATTAACTACTGAGCAGTATTAACTGTAAAGCAGTATTAACTACTGAGCAGTATTAACTGCAAAGCAGTATTAACTACTGAGCAGTATTAACTGTAAAGCAGTATTAACTACTGAGCAGTATTAACTGCAAAGCAGTATTAACTACCAAGCAGTATTATTGGCTAGAACACTGGCAGTAGTAACTCTGCACTGGCAGTAGTAACTCTGCACTGGCAGTAGTAACTACACTTACACTTTTCAGCACTTGTCAATCTGAGGTACACAGAAGATTCTGAGAAAGAGAGTTAGTAGCACCAAATATATGAAGAAATACAGGTATAAAAACAGAAAATCATGAATTTATTCAAGGTTGATCATGCCCACACTTGTTACCAAAAAGGTGAATCTACCCACATCAAAAGCTTTTGTGAATAGATCAGCAAACTGGTCATTTGTATGAACTTTAGCAACTTGAATTAATTTCTTTTCATTGCAATCTCTAATAAAGTGATACCTGATCTCTATATGCTTTGTTTTTGAGTGTTTGACTGGATTATTAACAATGCTAATAGCACTGTTGTTGTCAATGAAGATTGGAGTGTGAAGAAATGTTACCCCATAGTCCAACATATGATTCTGAATCCATAGAACCTGAGAGCAGCAGCTTGCAGCAGCTATATACTCAGCCTCTGTGGTAGATAAGGACACTGTGGTTTGTTTCTTACACTGCCAAGATACTAGTCTTGTACCCAAAAACTGACATCCACCTGAAGTAGACTTCCTATCCATGTTAGCTCCACCTAAGTCACTGTCTGAGTATGCAAGCAAGTCAAATGAAGAATCAAAAGGATACCAAAGACCTAATCTAGGTTGCCCTCTTAGGTATCTAAAAATTCTTTTGACTGCATGAATGTGTGATTGCTTAGGTGTAACCTGAAATCTGGCACAAACACATACTGGAAACATAATATCTGGTCTAGAGGCTGTGAGATACATGAGTGATACAATCATAGATCTGTAATGATGGACATCCACATCCTCCCCCTCAAGATCTGCAGTGATCTGTTTGTGTGTTTCCATTGGTGTGCTTGCTGGCTTTGAGTCTGTTAAACCATACTTGTCCAGGATGTCTTTCACATATTTGGATTGACTTATGAAAATCCCATCTTTCCTCTTTTTCACCTGAAGCCCAAGAAAGAAAGTAAGTTCTCCCATGGAACTCATCTTGAAGCTCTTGTGCATTAATTCTTCAAACTCTTTACACATGTGATCATTTGTGGATCCAAAGATGATGTCATCCACATAGATCTGAATAAGTAGTGTGCCTTTCTTTCTCCTCTTAATGAACAAGGTCTTGTCAATAACTCCTCTTTCAAAGTCATTGTCTAAGAGATAGGTAGACAGGGTGTCATACCATGCTCTTGGGGCTTGATGTAAAGCATAAAGTGCCTTCTTCAACTTGTACACTCTGTCAGGGTGCAATGGATTCTCAAATCCAGGGGGTTGACAGACATATACTTCTTCATCAATACTTCCATACAGAAATGCACTTTTTACATCCATTTGGTAGACCTTGAACTTCATGTATGAGGCATAGGCTAGAAATAGCCTAATTGCTTCAATCCTTGCCACTGGAGCAAAGACTTCCTCATAGTCTATTCCCTCTTCCTGAGTATACCCCTGTGCAACCAGCCTTGCTTTGTTTTTGATCACTATTCCTCTGTCATCCTTCTTGTTTCTGAAAATCCACTTGGTGCCAATTGCTCTATGACCTTTTGGAAGATCCACCAAGTCCCAAACATCCTGTAATTTAAACTGTAGCAGCTCCTCTTGCATTGCTTCTATCCAACTTGGATCTTTCATAGCATCATAAGCCTTTTTGGGCTCAATTTGGGATAGAAAGCAAGTAAGGACAGTATTAACTGTATTCTGCTGCTCTTGTAGCTCTTGAAGTCTGCTTTGCTTCCTAGTCATCATGGGAGATGCAATATCTCCAATTACCAACTCAGGAGGATGATTTTTCTGAGTTCTTGTTGGATGACCTGCTTCCTCTTGTAAGTTCACATCCAGATTTGACTCATTTAAGTCTGGATTTGCTTCAGCTTCTTCAGTCACTTAGGATTCTCTAGAATTTCGACTTGAAGACTGATTTTCCTCTGCTCTTCTCTCTTCTTCAATCTGAATTGGTTCAGCTGCCTTTTCTTGTTCACAGAAACCAACAGGATCAATGGTAGGGAGAGGAAATATCACAGACTGAATTCTGTGATCTGATGGAAGTGCATCCCTTTGTCCTGCATTTACATCATTACTGAAACCCAAAGAATTAGAGAGTGCATCAATGTCAAATAGCCAATCAGGACCTGAACCAATAGGATTTGGTGTGTTCTCATTGCATTTGACATTGGCACTTTCTTCAATTATTCTAGAAGAGGTATTAAAAACTCTGTAGGCCTTACTCTGAGATGAGTAACCAACAAGAAAGCCATCATCTGCTTTGCTATCAAACTTACCTAAGTGAGATTTGGTATTGAGAATTGTACAAGGACATCCAAATGGTTTGAAAAATCCAATAAATGGTTTCTTTTTATGAAAAAGCTCATAAGGTGTCTTGTTTTTAGGCTTTATTACTAAAGCTCTGTTTTGAACATAACAGGCAGTATTAACTGCTTCTGCCCAGAAAGTAGTTGGTAATTTGGAATCTGCTAACAAAGATCTAGCAGCCTCAATCAGTGTCCTATTCCTTCTCTCAGCAACACCATTCTGTTGTGGAGTCCTAGGAGCACTGTATTGTCTCTCAATGCCTTTTTCCTCACAAAAGGTGTTTAGATCAAAGTTTTTAAATTCAGTCCCATTATCTGATCTAATGACTTTTACTTTTTGATTTGATTGGTTTTCAATTCTAAGAATAAAAGATTTGATCAGTCCACTTGTCTCATCTTTGGTCCTCAGAAAATATACCCAAGTAAATCTAGAGTAATCATCAACAATAACTAAACAGTATGATTTCTTGCCAATACTCATCACATTTGTAGGGCCAAACAGATCCATATGCAACAATTGAAGAGGATTTGAAATAGTGTTTATCTCTTTGGACTTATGAGAAGTTTTGTGTTGTTTACCTTTGAGACAAGCAACACAATGATCATCACATGAATATACTTTTGATGGTAAACCTCTAACAAGATTGTTTTTGACAAGTTTATTCATTGTTTTAAAGTTCATGTGACACATCCTTCTGTGCCAAAGTGATGATTCATCCAATGAAGCTTTTGACACCAAACAGTTTAGGGATGAATCAGATGAAACACTTTCTAAATCTAAACAATATACATTATCCTTTCTAGGAGTTCTCAATAGTATCATGTTTTCATCAACTACCTTGAATCCAGGAGCAAGAATAATGCATTCAGAATCAGTAAATAATATACTATGCTTCTTATCACAGACCTGTGATACACTTAACAGGTTGTATCTTAATTGCTCAACATAGTACACATCCTCAAAGGTCATCTTACCTTTTGACACATCACCTTTACCACTGATCTTACCTCATGCTGGATTATTACCGAAAGCAACATGTCCTCCATCAATTCTTTTGAAATTCTTGAGGCAGGCCATGTTACCTGTCATGTGCCTGGAGCAACCACTATCAACATGCCAAATGCTCTTCCCCTTGAGCTGTTGATTGCCCTGCACATTAGATAAAACAATTAGTTTTTATTGGGAACCCAAGCCAAAGTGGTCTTGGGTCTCCCTTGCTCATCAAAGTACTTACATTTAGTTTGAATGAGCTTTTCAACCTGAGGAACTGCAGTACTGGAATACTTTGTCAAAATGATGGGTTTAGCAGCACAAACAGTGTTAGCAGCACTAACTGAGTTAGCAGTATTAACACTGGAAGCAGTATTGGCAGCACTAACAGAGTTAACAGTATTAACACTGGAAGCAGTATTAGCAGCACTAACATAGTTAACAGTATTAACACTGGAAGCAGTATTAGCAGCACTAACATAGTTAACAGTATTAACACTGGAAGCAGTATTAGCAGCACTAACATAGTTAACACTGCTAGCAGCAGTACTATCTTTAGAAGAAGCACTAACAGAGTTAGCAGTACTAACACTGTTAGCAGTATTAACTTTTGAAGAAGTACTAACAGTGTTAGCAGCACTAACACTGCTAGCAGCACTAATTTTTGAAGAAGTACTAACAGTGTTAGCAGCACTAACACTGCTAGCAGCATTATCTGAGGCTGTAGTACTTTTAGGAACCCACATTGTGACACATTCTTTTTCAGGCTTTTTCTTCATGTGGCTTGTGGCTTTAGTTTGTTTCTTAGCCACATGGTTCCTAACAGGTTTCCTATAACCAGAGGACTTTTTGAAAACTTCTTTGAAAATTCATTCTTTGGTTAACAGGATTAAAATAACAGTGTTTGGAAAGATGATTCAATTTGCCACAGATAAAACAAGGCTTTGGTCTGTTAATCCTTTGCAGATCAACTCCTTGCTTTTGTGCCCACTGATTATTCCAGTTTCTTTGATTTCCCCTCTTATTATCATGTTTTTGGGGCTTAGTCTTTTGAGAAAACTTGCAAGAACAATGTTCACAGGTATTGGATTTCACAAAAGTGGTCTGTGTATAATGAACTCCCTTTCCTTTTTCAGATCTTTTCATCTCATTGTTCTTGTCCCAAGGACTTCCACCATCCTCATTAGTCTTGATGTGATTTTCTAATGGGATCTCATCACTGACAGTCTTGTTCTTTTTCTTAGACTCTTCTTTTTCAGTCTTATCTTCAACAACAACTTCATCTAATGGATCTACTTTAGTAGCTCCTTCAGATAAGTCCTTACTATCCATGGTTTCTAACAGGTCCGATTTAGGAGGGATGTAAGTGTTGTTGTAGGGTGGGGGTGTGGCATTGTACCCTAGGCCTGTTTTCTTCTTACTGTGGACTTGAGCATTTATTATGGTGTCCATAGCTTTAGAAGCTTTTGAAAACTTTTCAACATCAAGTTTAACTTTCTCAAGCTCTCCTTTTATTTTCTCACACTCTTCCCTAGACTCTTTTAGTTGGAACTCCAGACCACCCTTTTCCCACTTCCAGTAATTTGTATCATATGAGTGTTGAAGTTCATTAGCTTGAAAAGCCTTAATTTGTTCTTCAAACCTCTCAACAATCAACACATAGTCTCTTCTATCCTTTTCTAGTCTCTTAAGGTCATCACACATTCCCTGATTGTGATCTCTATACCTTTTAACAGTGTCTATACAAGCTTGAGAACAGAGTTTAGATTGTACCTCAGTGGGAAGATCTGAAACTTCAGCCATAAGTGCTTGATTTTGGATGGCCTCTTCTGCTTGATCACTCCAATCAAATCCCATTCCTTGTTGAGAGACAAGAGCTTGAATAGAGTTTCTGTTTTGATTGGAACTTCCAGCCTGAGTTTGTTGATGGCTGTTGTGAGATGATCCACCTCTGCATTCCCTGGCAAAGTGTCCCATCTTGTGACACTTGTAGCATTCAACTTTAGACTTATCAAAGCCAGCACCATCTTCTCTTCTTTGGGAAAAGTTGTTTCTCCCAGTCCTTTTTATGAACTTCTTCACCCTCATAGACAGCATAGCCATCTGCCACTTGATATCCATCTCTTCAAGATCATCAGCATTAATCTGTTCTAAGTCATCATTAATTAAAGATGAGTTAACATGACTAGAAAAGAAAGCTTCAAGTACAGAGTCAGTGGCCTTTTCTTGATTGACTCCTCCAGCAGCACTAACTGATTCAGGGTTAGCAGTAGAATCAGGTGATGCTGAAAGGAGTGCAGCATTATGTACATATCCAGAGGGCTTCTTTTTGGCTTCAACCTCTGCTTCAAAGACTCTAAGATCATTGTAAAGATCATCAAGCTCTTTATCTTCCAGTTGGTCATTCTGTCTGAAGGACACAGTATACATTGTCCACTCTTCACCTAATGATCTTAAGAACTTTCTGTTAACATCATCAGCCTCCATCTTGACTCCTACTGTGGCCAATTCTCCAATTAGCTTATTAAATCTATCAAAAGTTTGAGTCATAGACTCATTCTTAGTAGAAGTAAAGTTTTCATACTGCTGTTTGAGAATTGCCTTCTGATTCCTCTTGGTGCTTTTGGTGCCAGTGAATCTCTTTTCCAATGCATTCCATAGAATCTGAGCATCAGTGCAGTGTTGAAATTGATGCTGATATTCATTGGGAATAGCCAAAAGCAGAGTGCTTAAGGCCTTCATCTCTATTTGTCTGACTTTTCACTCTGCATCAGTCTTTGGAGGAGGTCTTTTGCCATCTGGTCCAGTTCTTCCTTCAGCACATGGACCATTCTCTATTATATCCCAGATGGAATAATCAGTAAGCAGAATGTACTGCTTAATTCTAATTTTCCACATGTCAAATTCATTGGGTCTGAGCATGGGAACCTTAGAAACAAGAGTACTGTTTGATTCAAAAGAATTTTCCATAATGATTGTAGAATTCTAAGAAACACAAGCTCTGATACCACTTGTCAGGATCGAATCTTAACAAGACTAATAATACCTAGAATTCAGAATTAAAGAATCTGCGGAATAGAACTTTAATTCTCACAATCAATGAACAATATATCAGAAAACACAAACTGTTTGTATTCAACGCTTCGACTCACAAGATTACAACCAAACCTCAATCTTGATGAACAGGCTCAATCAAGACGACTTCTACTTCTCTAGAAATAGGGTTCTAAACCTTGAGGTTAATTCTCTCTCTAAACAAAATCGAATTTTGTATCTCACGTATACGTATTCTGTATTTCTCTATTTTTTCAATAGCTATCTATAAACATCTATTTATACACAATAAGTACAAGATAACTATCAAAAATAAATTGATCTTCTGAATCTTCTTTAAGCATGTCTTCATTCGTTCCACTTTTATCTCCAAAATCTTCTCATTCCAAACTTATCACATCAGCAGTTTTAATCTTCATTCAGCATGAGCAGTACTAATATTCTCCAGCAGCATTAACTTGTTCCAGCAGTATTAACTTGTTTAGCAGTACTAACTTGACTAGCAGTACTAACCTTGTTTCAGCAGCATTAATGTATCAGCAGTACTAACAATGATCTAGCAGTATTAACTTTGTCTGGCAGTAGTAACCATTGCATAAGCAGTACTAACTTTGTCTGGCAGCAGTAATGTCCACTTGCAGTAGTAATTATGCCCTGGCAGTACTAACTTTGTTCTGGCAGTATTATCCATACTTAGCAAATATCTTCAGTTCCCAACATGGTCGCTGAAGTAGCCACAGAAGTAGAAGAAGGAGGATTAAGAATAGATAAGAGAGTAGAGAGACGTACCTCGTTTGGCAGTGGCTTGAAGTCGAGAACTTTGGGGCCGACTTTAGAGAGTCTCAGGTCTCCTACCTTTGGATACTTCTCCTTCAGGCCTTGTGCTAAAAGAGCACTGATAAACCTGGGATAAGGAACCCATGCTGGTCGATCAGCAGCATTCACTCTGATCAGCATATCATCAAAAATTATCTGAGCCCAATCAACATGGAGACCCTTCAGCAGTGAGTACCCCATTGCTTGTTGAGGTTGAGAGGCTTGATCAGAGGAACCAGATTTGGCAGTTAAGCAGCTGATAAGATGAGCGAAGATGAAGTTCATTTCGCTTTGCATCTTTGATTTCTTCATGATGGTCAGCTTCTTCTCAGGAAGGCCGTCTCTCCCTGTGTCCCATGCATAGTTCATTGCATCGAAGAATGCAATCAGGGCTTCCCTATCAGATGAGTTTTTCTTGGGGTCAGGGAATGGGACAAAAGGTTTTTCTTTGGAGGTTGAGGGGAGGTTTAGGGCATATCTGAGGTTACCAGGTGTAATCTTAGAAGTGCCATGGTCAGTGTCAAAAAGAATGACAGTGATGGTCTTTTGGGGTTCTTGGAGGATGTGATCTGAGCACTTCTGGTAGAGTACCAGAACTGAGCCAGTAGGTGTTTATCAGCTAGAGGAGAGATGGTTAGAGCTGTGGATAGAGGGCATTTCTTTAGAAAGGTTACAGCGTCATCCAAATGAGTGACTTGTTTCTTTTCAGGGAAGTCGAATAGAGCGTAGGGATTGTTGCTCTGAAAGATAACTTTCTCTAAACTGAATTTGACTTGTGGAGCCCTGGTGATTTCAGAAACTTCAGCAGCTGTAGGAGTATCAGTGGATGCCATCTCTGCTATAAACACACAGAATCACGAAGAAGATGAACAACAAAATATCTTAATATGGAAAGAATTTCCAAAAAGATTTGTTTGAAATTTTGTCCATTTCATTCAGCCAAAAGATGACTTAATGATGATTTTGGGTTTTCTTGTTTTGAAAAAGAAATACAAAACGTGAAGAGTATGTGTTTTCCAGTTTCTGTTTGAAGAAGAGATTCTGGAAAAACATATGAAGAACAAGTTTAAGATTTTAGATATAAACTTGAAGAACAACCATGAAGGTTGTATTCATAAAATCATGAGAGAAAATGATTTCATTTTAAGAAGGTTTCTTTTGTTTGATCTGTTTAAAACAAGAATAAGATCAAAAACAAGTTAAAACAAATAGATAATAAGAATATTAACCTTGTTTTTTCTTTGAAGAAGATGAACAGTTTCTTGAAAAACTTGAATGTTCAAAATGCAACAATAGTTCTTTTCTTGAAGAAGAAGTTTTTCGCGTAAGGAAAAATACATACTCGAAGGAGTATATATAGTGAGATTAGAGAGATAAAAACTATGAGCGGGAAAGTTTTTCATCATGACACGGACACGTGTTAGCATTTGATTGGATGAGAAAACGAAACGTGCCAACGTGTGTCAGAGAAACGTGTCGGGGGTTATCCTGTAAGGATGACGTCATAAACGTCCTTTCATATTTTAAGATGTCTCTGAGGTTTTGAAGAACTCAGGGACCCTTTTTGAAAAACATGAAGCACTGAATAGAAATATCAGCGTTAGATTTAAGAAATTTCAAAAGTATCACTGATAAGGAAAATATTTTCAGCGATATAATTTGTTTTGAAATCTTGCATTTACATGCGAACGTCAGTGAGTGAAGAGAGAAAAACGTACCTTGTTGTCAGTGAATCAGTTTGTTCAGAGAGTAAGTGATTTATGGATTATACAAGTTCATTGTTATCACTGAGGGTTATACAAGTTTATTACTGATCAAATGTGAACCACTGAAGATTTTACTCTTCAAAGTTCAGCATTCCAAGCTCGCTGATGAGAAAGTTGAATCTTGTCTCATCAAGAGGTTTGGTGAACAGATCAGCTAACTGAAAATCAGTTGGGATAAAATGAAGTTCTATATCACCATTCATCACGTGATCTCTGATAAAATGATACCCGATCTCGATGTGTTTGGTCTTTGAGTGTAGCACTGGATTGTTGGCTATAGCGATGGCACTTGTGCTGTCGCAATAGATTGAAATTTTTGAGAACTGAAGGTCATAGTCCAGTAGTTGATTTCTCATCCACAAGACTTGAGAGCAACAGATTCCAGCGGCTACATACTCAGCTTCAGCGGTTGAGGTAGACATTGAGTTTTGCTTTTTACTTGTCCAACTCACCAGCTTCCACCCAGGAGCTGACAACCTCCTGTGGTGCTTTTCCTATCCATTTTGCAACCTGCAAAATCACTATCTGAATAGGCGATTAGATCAAACCCTGAATCTTTGGGATACCAAAGACCTAGGTTAGGAGTACCCTTAAGGTAACGAAAGATTCGCTTTACAGCGATCATATGAGATTCCTTAGGTTCAGCTTGATACCTTTCACACAAACAAGTTGCATACATGATATCTGGTCGGCTAGCTGTAAGATACAGAAGAGAGCCGATCATCCCACGGTATGCAGTGACATTAACAGATTTTCCTGAAGGATCCTTGTTAAGTGTCAGCGGCGGTGCCATAGGGGTTTTCATAGTTGAACTCTGAGTTAAATCAAATTTCTTCAGCATATCTTTAACATACTTTCCTTAATTAATGAAAGTTCATTTTTCATTTTGTTTGATTTGAAGACCAAGGAAATATGTTAGCTCACCCATCATGCTCATTGTACTCAGCTTTCATCCTTTCAGAGAAACGAGTACAAAGGCCAGGGTTAGTGGAACCAAATATATCATCAACATATATTTGAACAAGAATGATATGACCTGACACTTTCCTGAAAAATAGCGTTTTATCAATTTTACCTCGCTCAAAATTTTCGTTAAGGAGATAAGAGGATAGAGTGTCATACCATGCACGAGGAGCTTGCTTTAAGCCATAAAGTGCCTTATCCAGTTTATAAACATAACCTGGATGTTTAGGATCTGAGAATCCTGGGGGTTGTTCCACGTAGACTTCTTCATTCAGCTTTCCATTGAGGAACGCTGACTTGACATTCATTTGATAAACTTTGAAGTCTTTGTGTACAGCGTAAGCTAAGAAAAGACGAATGGCTTCTAGACGAGCCATTGGAGCAAAGGTTTCGTCGTAATCTATGCCTTCCTCTTGTCTGTATCCCTGAGCAACAAGTCGAGCCTTGTTGCGGGTTACAGTTCCATGTTCATCCAACTTGTTTCGATAGACCCATTTAGTGCCTATCACTGACTTGTCAGATGGTCTTGGAACAAGATTCCAAACTTTGTTTCTTTCAAATTCTGTCAGCTCTTCTTGCATAGCGCTGACCCAGTTTGGATCTTTGAGGGCATCATCAATTTTCTTTGGTTCAATCAGAGAAATAAAGTTAACAAATAAACAAATGTTACCTGCACTTCGTCGAGTCTGAACACCAGCGTTTGGATCACCAAGAATCTAATCAATAGGGTGATTAACAGTCCATCGCTGAGCCGGAGCATAAGTCGCTTACTCAATCTGAACCGGAGGAGCTGAAGATGAGGCTTCAGCAACTTCTGGTATATCAGCTAAGAGATGAAGAGGTTCATATGTAGTGTCATTCACTGATTGCTGAGAAGTAGATGGTATGTGTGAGGTAGATTCAGGCATAGTGTTAAGAGGAACGGCTGAGACCCATGACGTTTCAGCTTCACTAGTCTGCATGCTTGGGATGATGGTAGGATCATCATCTTCAGCGGTATGAGTATGAGATGGAGTGGGAACATCTTCTGAATCACCAAGATGAGAAAACATTCATTGATTCAGTTCTTCAGTATCAGCAGAAGGTCTTGAGTTAGCTGAACGGGATTCGTCAAAAGTGACGTGAATAGTTTCTTCTACAGTCTGTCTTCTACGATTGAAGACTCTGAAGGCTTTGGAAACTGAGGAGTATCCAAGAAAGATTCCATCATCAGCCTTAGGATCAAACTTTCCAAGGGCATCTCTATTGTTTAGAATAAAGCACTGACAACCAAAGATGTGAAGAAAGCTAATTGAAGGCTTTCTCCCAAGGAAGAGTTCATAGGCTGTCTTCTTGAATCTTTTGACTATCAGCGACATGTTTTGCGTAAAACAAGCAGTGTTGATAGCTTCTGCCCAAAACTGAGTAGGCAGGTGAGAATCCCTGAGCATGGAACGTGCAGCTTCGATGATAGTTCGATTTCTTCTTTCAGCGACTCCGTTTTGCTGTGGTGTTCTCACTGAAGAAAAGTTGTGAGAAATACCCTTACTCTCAAAGAAGGAATCAAGAGAATTGTTTTTGAATTCAGTCACGTGATCATTCCTTATTGAGCGAACGGTCATATTGTTCAGGGTTTCCATCTTCCTGACAAATGTGATGAGTTCTTCAGGGGTGTCACTCTTGGAACGGAGAAACATCACCCATGTATAGCAAGAGACTTCATCAACTATGACCAAAGTATATTTCTTTCCAGCGAAAGATTGTTTGTTAACAGGGCCAAACAAATCCATATGGAGTAGTTGTAGAGGAGATGACACTGAGGAGACTTGCTTAGACTTGAAGCTTGCCTTGGTCTGCTTCCTGTTTTCACACGCTGAACATAAGGACTCTTTGGCGTATGAATGTTGAGGTAGACCGGAGACTAACTCTTTTGAAGAAAGAGTATTCAGTGTCTTGAAGTTGAGATGAGAGAGCCTCGTATGCCATAGCCAGTTGACATCAGATGAGGCCTTTGAGAAGAAACAGGAGTTCTCTGTGGTTGTAGAGTCCATGTCTATTACATGAACATTTTCCATACGATAACCGCTGAGAGCTATCTTCTCCTTTTTGTCAGTGACAAAGCAGGATTTCTTAGTAAAGATTACTTTGTTATCCATGTCGCAAAGCTGACTGATGCTTAGAAGATTATTCTTCAGCCCTTCAACATATGCGACTCTTCTGAAGGTTGTTGTACCATTTGAGAGTACACCAAACCCTCGGGTATAGCCTTTTCCATTTTCACCAAAGGTCACTGGGGACCCTTTTCTTCTTTGTATTCAGCGAGCAGGTTTTTCTTACCAGTCATGTGTCTAGAGCATCCGCTATCGAGATACCAGATACCCTTCATAACCTGCAAACAAAGGAAGATTAGTTTGACTTAGGTACCCATATCATTTTGGGCTTAGGTTTGTCAGTGGTGGTAGAGGAAGTGGAAGGTTCAACAATCTTCGCAGCATTTGAAGATTCAGCTTTGTCAGTCTTCACTTTGGTTAATTTCTTAACCTCAGTGGTCTTCTTTGTCTTGGAGACATTTATCTTCACCTTAGCTAACTTTTCAGCTTTGGTGGCTGTGGGGCACTTACTAGCAATATGATTTGTAAGTCCACAATGATAACATTTCCTATAATAAAAATAGTTTTAGGACCATTTGCATGCTGAGCCATTTGTTTAAAATCAGAAGGGCCAGCATCAAGTATACCTCTGGTATTGGAAATAGGAGGAACTATCAGTTCTTCGGATTTCTTACCAGTTACATCCACTTTGATTCTAGGAGTAGATCGCTGAATAAATCCACGCTGAATATATACAGGGATCTTGTTCTTTGAACCAGAGGGATGAGTCACTGAAGCTGTAGAAGCATTCAGCTTAGGTACAAAGGTACCCTTCTGAGGTTTTTGTTCAAAAGCAATTCCTTTACCCTTGTCTTTAGAGACTAAGGTAGGTTTTTCCTCAGGAGTTGGTGTTTTTGAAAAGGAACACTGAGAAGATGAAGTATCAGGGATAGAGGAGACAAACATTCCGAATTTAAGCATGGAATGGTCAGTGGTAGGTTTTTCAGCGTCAGCTTTATAACCAAGACCACGTTTGTCATTCAGAGGAATCTGAGACTTAATTATCTCAGTGATCGTTGTTGAGGATTTATACCATCCATCAACAGTAGCTTTTTCAGCTTTTAATGCAGCGATAGCTTCTTCGCGTTCAATCTTGACTAGCTGATTTATATGAACTTGATCTCTTAAATCTTCTTTAATTTTAGAAAGCTTTTCTATTTGAAGGTGACAGTGTTTAAGTTGTTCAGCGAGATCAATGTTTTGATTTTCAACAACAGTTTTGCCATTCATAGCATCATATAAACTCATAGTCAGCAGATCAATCTTTCGAAGACTATCAGCTTCATCAATATTTGAAATATTGGTAAAGAAAGAAGGTGATACCTTGGAGGTAGAGGATGAAGTAGAGGGAATGTCAGACTTTTCTTCCTCTTCTTCGATCTTGGCCATGAGACAGAGATTGGCTTGATCATCATCTACAGAGTCAGATGATGATTCTTCTTCTTCAGAGGCAGTCCAATCATAGTCAGCCATCAAGCCTTTCCCTTTCTTCTTAAAGCTTTTCAGCTTTGCATACCTTTCTTTCAGCTTGGCGTACTTTTCATCTCTAGACCTGGGGTTAGAGGATTTCTTGGGAAAAGCTGAGTGTATCATCCTATTTTTCCATAGATTGAAATTATCTCTGGAAAATCTAGGGGGTTTTGCAAGAGAACCATTTTCAATATAGTTTGTGTTTGTATTGGCCATTTTAAGATTAGTATAGATAAGATCTTGTTTATGAGATTAAACAAATCTGCTCTGATACCACTTGTTGGTCCCGAGAGGGTTATACAAGTTTGTAGAAGGGGGGGGGGGGGGGGGTTGAATACAAACATACGATTTTTACTTTTCTAAATTGTTTATTGATAAATCATAAAACAATTTACAACTTGTTGCAGAACAAGATAAGGACTAAGCCTAATCTAAACAAGTTAAGAACACTAAGTTTCTTGCACTAGAAGGAGATAAGGAAATTACGAATAATAACCTAACTCAAAGAGATAAGAAGATGGTCGGGCACTTAAGATAAGTGAGCGCACTTCAAAAACTGAAGTAGAGTTCTTCTTATATAATGCATGCATTTAATGCATGGCAGTTTTACTTTACACGTGGCAGCAGCTGATTGGTTGTATGTTCTGACTTTTGTAGACAACCTTAGTAGCCGCATGGTGCACAGTGTAGAATCAGAGTTGGTGTACGATTTCAGACAATAAGGATGTATGTTCTGACATTTCGTACGGAGACGTGCGATGGAGGTTAAGACAATAGTAACTTGTACGGAGACTTCATGATCAGCTTTCGTTGAATCGGTACTTTATCAGCGAATGATAAAGTTCAGCGATTGCTGAAGTCTTCTACTTGATACTTCACGGTGAGTGGACAAATCTGTGACTTCGCTGATATCCGCATCAGTTCATTAGAAGACTTATCGCTGGTTCTTGAGCTTAATCTTTGACTTCAGCGTAGAACCTATGTTAACGTGAAACTTGTCTTCAGGGATCATAAGTAAACAACTAAGTTATCAGCGATCACCAATAGGACTGAACAGGCTCAGAGCTATATATGGTGAACAGTTACGCTGAATAATTATCAGCGATCATCTCAGAGACTGAACAGGCTCAGTGCTACTGGATGAATAGAGTTCGATGAATGTCTAATCTAAAGAGCAAGAGTTCCTATCAGCGGTACTGAAACAGTCTTAGTACTTATCAGCGATAGTGAAACTCATATACATTGTTTACTTATAATTTTCACTAAGTTGAATTGAGAGGGTCATTATCAAATCACTGAGGGTTTGGATCAACAAAATCCGTCAAAACCGAATCTGTGTCGGATGAGGGACAAGAAATCCTTCGGAACGAAATCAATCGGCTCACAGCAAAACTGTCTGATTTGGCAACAGAAGCGATGAAGGAGCACGTGAAAAACGGTCAACTCCAAGAGAAGCTTGACCTACTCCAAAACGAAAAGCAGATTTCAACCGAAGTCGTCTGGTTGGGAGTTACTCCAGTGGATGGAGCGTTCACCCGAACATAAGTATAATGTACCTGAGAGGGCATCGTTGGTAAGGGTTGCTTGAGGTTGTGTCTGCGTGAGGGAATTTGATTTTCAGTTGGAAGCTATTGGAACATGGTCGGTGTTGAATTGGTTAGCCTTTGGTTGTAAAGGATCTAGATTTCGAGGACGAAATCATTCTAAGGTTGGGAGGATTGTAACACCCCAAAATTGGAAAAAACTGAATTTTGGGCTTGCAGACGTCCGCATGGGCACAAGGTTGGACGTCCGCGAAGGGCGGAAGTCCGCGGGTCATCCGCGGAAGCAATAGAAGAATTGTGGGGTTCGGATCAGCTCAAGGCCAGACGTCCGCGTAGTGGTCAATCCGGACGTCCGTGAAGGGTCTGATGAGACATTTTTAGCTTTTAAGCCCTTTTCCCTCTCTCTTCTCTCATTTCATCTTCAACCCCAAATCAGATCCTCTCCCTCTCTAAAACCGATTTCTCTCAAGAAACCCTAAATCCTTCATCTCCACCTCATCCTTCTCCCCCCAAATCAAACCCATCACCATTGTTATGAACCTTAACCTTTCTAGAAACCTTTCACTTCATCTTCTTCATCAAGTTTCTAGGGTTTCATCCAACCCTTTTCCTCCACTTTAAAGAGTTAGAGTGTGTGGTTCTTTTGGGTGATTCTAGAAGTATTTTGGTTGGTGGATTCAAGTTGTGGTTAAGGTAATATTCTCTTTTTCTTCATCTATGAAAGTTAGGGTTTTGGTATAAGTTGGGGTTTTGATGTTTTATGTTGGGGAAATGATTCTAAGTGTTTGGGGATGAATATTTATGGTTGGAACTTGCGGATCTAGATTTTTGGAAGATTTGGCTTGAGGATTCATGTTTCTTCAAAGGAGCTTACGTTTGGGAAAAATATAGATTTAGCCTAAATCTAGCAAGGTGCGTTATTTGGTGGGTTTTAACTTTTGAAGTATTTATTGTTGTAAATATTGTAAAACACCTACATTTGCAATTTTTAGGAAATTTGATAGATAAATCATAAATGAAAATGTGTTCATGATTTATTTTATAAATGGAGTCTAGTTGATATGAAAATGCATTTTGTGTATATTTTAGAAACATGCATTTAGTACGTTATGGGACGATTTGAAAATGTAACGGTGTGAGTCCCTTGGAAAAGAGGGTTATCCCAACCCAAGGCTTTGTTTCGGGGTTTTCATGGATTTGAAATATTTATTGTCAAAGGTGTGTGTTGCTACGTTTAATTTCATTTTATGACTTTTCATGATTGATCTTTTGAGTTAGTCGAGCTTATGTCTCGGTAATTGATTTTGTTGAGTCTTGGGGACATTTGTCCAGTTTTGATAGCCTAAAGTTGAGTTTTGGTTGTGATTTATGTTTATTGAAGAATTGCATGTTTTGAATGCGTTCGTTCATTCGTTTGGGGTCGTGTACTGTTTTAGACCTTATTAGCTATGGATCCATATGCACTTGAGTTTTACGTTCAATGATGAGACGCTAGTTTCTCTTATTGTAGCACGGAATAGGCATCAGGTTCCATGGTAAGTAAGATGTGGGCCTATATGGTCGGGCATCGTCCCATGGGCAGTAAGGTATAATTCCATATATGCTTGGCACGGGATAGGCATCGGGTTCCATGGTAAGTAAGGTGTGGACCTATATGGTCGGGCAGCGTCCCATGGGCAGTAAGGTGTAATCCCAAATGTGCTTGTTTTGTGGACTTTGAGTGACCCAATGTATAGACCTGGAGTGGTTCAAGTTGGGGGCTCCCTAGTCTCTACGGGCAATAGATCTGGAGTGATTGAGCTCGTTATTTTGTGAGAATAGTCCACGTGTTTGTTTTATTTCATGGTTATGTGACCCACTTTTGTGTTCCGTCACGTGCGATGTAAACGGGCCTCCTCGGTCACCGAAAGGTGTTGCTTTGGGTATTTATTTCTATCCATGTTTTCGGTGACGTGTTATATTTATATGGATTGTTTTCTATGGTATGTAAGATGTGGGTTATATCTCATTCGTGTTTGGGATGTTTTGAATAATAGCGATTATTTCATGATTTCAATTATTTTAGAAATCAAATACTATTTCACTTTTCAAGTGGGTTTTGGAATAAGTCCGCTTTAAGAATCATTTTATATTAAAGCTTCCAGCACGGGATTTGTGTGTGTTGGAAAAATGGGTGATTTGCATCTAAAGTAAATTCTTTTGAACTCATGACTTAAATTGCATCTCTCTCTCGTTTTATGAATTATATGGTCATGATAAAACTCTTGAACTCACTAGGCATTAGTCTAACCCTTTTTATTTGTCGGCATGTGCAACAGGTTCAGGTTTGGAATAGCTTTAGCTACAATGTGGAGTGATGAATGCTAGTAGGGTGCACGAGAAGTGATTGTTTAAGTGAAGTCTTTCGCACTTATTTGGGATTAGCAAATTGTAATTGTGTTAAGTAACACCCGACTGTATGTGGTCACATAGTATGATTTTGAGTTGTTAATTATGAGAGTCGTTACATTTTATCTTGAGGTTATTCCATGAATGGTTAGTAGAAGGAATCTTCTTCCTTAAGTGGTTATTTTTCATCGAAATTTTTATTTAGTTGTTTTTTCCCAATTCGAGGGTGTTACACATTTGTATGAGGCGAGGCATGTGATGGCTCTTACATGGGAGGTGTGTACCCAAATGGAATGCATGAATTTGTTTCATATAATTTACTATAAGGGCAAGTGTGTAGCCCAAACATTTAGTCACAGGTGTGAGTGACCATAAATATGTGTCATCCACGTAATGTTTAAAGTGTGCATTTTCTTTTTATCAAAGTGTGAACTATTATTGTTTCATTTTGATTCTTTTGAAATGATGGTTTTACATGTGTTGACTTTTGCGTTAGAGGAACTCACTAGACCTTCGTTCTAACTTCGCTTTTATAAAACTGAAACCCTTTTCATTTAAGTATTATATTTAGGGTTCCAGCAACGGGAAGGGAAAGGCGTGAGCTTTGGATTTCAAGTGTGAATGGTAGTGTCTAGTTAGAAAGATGTTTAGAAGTTGTTTCGATTTGGTTGTTTGAACAATCTCAGCAGTATTACTTTTATTTCCGATGTAATTTGTGAGATGACATGTTGAGTATGTAGACTCTAAACCTAAGATTGCTCAAGCCGGTTCGGGCATTAGTTGTTTTATGTCAATTTCAAATTTGTAGTTGTTACGATAGATAAATGTTAAATAATGCCAAAAAAATATTTTTCTTTTATCAATCTCTTATTTTCCTATTTACTTTGATCATAATTGAAAGTATAATAATCACACTATTAATTGGAGAACTTTAGTTTTCGTGCTTTGACTTCAATAATCACACCAATACTTTTATGGTTTTGCAGTTTTGCATTTCATTATAGGAATCGTCACTGACCCTAACGCCAGTTAAAGGCAGCTAAGGCAACTATTAGTACCCTCGGGTTCAAGTCACGTGAAGGGCTTTTCATTCATTTTAGAGTAAGCTTCACTTTTGGTCCTCGTGGTTTGTCAAAAATCTTGGTTTTCGTCTATAGAGTTTATTTAATACAGATTAGCCACTACTGTGTGCATTTTTGCTTGGTTTTAGTCCCTAATCTTAACAACAGTTAAACCAACTCGTTAAGTGGAGGACAATTTAGTCATTTTCCTTTTATTTACCACCTGGCCCCACCCTCTCCTTCACCCTTACCCCTCCCCCCACACCTCTCTCTTCTTCTCTCTTTCTTTCTCCCATACCTTTACAGTTATACACACACTTAAATATATATATATATATACACACACATATACATCAAATATATATATACACACACACCACACCTAAAATAAATAAAATATTCATGTCGAATGTGTGTGTATATATAATCCATATGTATTCACACATAAAATTACTTGATTTTTTTTGGTTTTTCGAGTTCTTAAGTTTCTCGATTTACAAAATGAGAATTGAATTTTGGTGTTGAGAAAACATGATTGTATATAGATTAACTAATCAAAATTATCTAGGTTTTCGATATTTGCAGTTACCATGTCATGAAAAAGTATCGTAATCTTGATATGCATCTAATTAACGGTAGAATCTATTGCTTCGGTTCCAAAACAGAAGCTCCGACAAAATGAGGTCGTGTATGTGTTCATTGGATATGGGTGTGTGTGTGTGCTCCTTGAATATGGGTTTTGTGTGTGTGTGTGTGTTCATCGAAGATGTATTAATAACTGTGAGGTGGGTTCTTTATAAAGGTAGTGAGGGTGTGTAATGGGATGAAGTTGGTGGGAATTTGATGAAGAAGATGATGCAAGGTAGAAACAAAAGCATCTTAATTGCCCTTGAACGAATGATTTTATTTAACATCCGTTAGTCGGAGGGGCCAAAACCAAGCAAAAATGTAAACAATAGTGGCAAATTTGTATTAAATGAATATTAGGGACAAAAACCGAGATTATTTACAAACCACAGGGACCAAAAGTGAAGTTTACTCTTTATTTTATAAATGTGGTTTGCTGAAGATTATGGAGTTGGTCCTTTTATTTAACTTTTAATGAAAAACACTTAACGATCGTCTACCTCTCTGATGCATGATAACACGTCGAACCTAAAATGATTATGAGTTTATTAGCGATAAACTCAAAGAAAATTAGAGATGAAACTCCAAAGGTTTTCATTAATAATCAGAAAAGTTATCAAATATTAATTTTCAAAGCTTACAAGTGTTATATTTGTAGGCTAAATAGCTAGCTTGCGAGATAAACTAATCAATTCAAAATTCTAACCTAGAATTCTAGAAAATTAACTAGGGGATAAATATAAAAATTAAGGGGTCATTTACTAAATGTTTACTGGATACGGTAAGAACGCCACTCTCATTTACTTTATCATATAACAATATCGACCATCAAAATAAACTGTTAGTATTTTACCCGGTAAGCGGTTACCGAGTAAAAGGTATTTTCTCTCATTTACTTGGTAAGAGTCTCGGTCCTTGTTATGTCTCTTAATAGGTAAGATTCTAGGTCATTATCATGCTCACCCAGAAGGTAAATGGTACCTGGTAAGTGCTTACCCGGTAAATTTTTGGTAAACGACTTCTAAATTATAATCCTAAATGGTAGAATTTGTTGTTATGTTTATATAAATTTTATGTTGATGGTGTTTTTTTTTTGTACATTGGTTTTTGATTAAACTTACATAAGTTTGTTGTTAATTGTTATTGATGATTAAGGTGGAGAAGATGAAGATTCATAAAGAAAAAAAGATAAAACAATATTAAAAACCGTTAGATTGGAAGAAATGACAAAAAGGTAAATTGTCCTCCAACTTAACAAAAGAGGATAACGGACGTTTAGGTTGAGGAATCGATTTCAAAACAATTTGCAAATCACATTGCTTTTCTTGTATTAAGGGAGTTCACACCAAATCCATAATAATCAACAAACTACATGAACCAAATTACCGCATTCATAAGTTGTGTTCTTGTTACATGAGATATATTCAATAGATTCTAACAAACTCCTAATCTAAAACATGTATCGCAAAACGGTATTCATAATCATATATATATATTTATAGAGGTGGGTTCAAACGAAAATGCTAACTATTTAAGAAAACAACCGCTATGTATAAAATCATATATGATTACGCGACTTTTTCCGCCACTTTAAGTCGCGGCCAAAGTCGCGCCTATCCAGTGTTTGCAGTTAATGTAAAATCACATGTGATTTTGCACATGATTTGTTGTTTTTTTAAATAGTTAGCGTTCTCGTTTGAATCTTCCTCTCTCTCTCTCTCTCTCTTTATATATATATATATATATATATATATATATATATATATATATATATATATATATATATATATATAGGCTCCGTAAAATGCAAACCTTGCATTTGTTGCACACCTTACAAACCATAGTGTGCATATGTGAACAATGTGCATATACATATGCATATGCATATGCATATATGCAAGAATATACATATAATGGACATACATTCATATGAGATAATGCATATATCCATCTGAGACTATGCACACATTGTTTACATATGCACATTGGTTTGTAAGGGATGCAATAAATACATGGTTTGTATTTGATTTGTATATATATATATAGGGAAGAGATCAAATGCAAACCACTTTTATTTTGCAAACCGTCGATTTCATTGGTTAAGTTAATGAAATTTATTCATGAAGTTGTTTAATTTGATGAAATTGTTTCATATAATTCTTTTTTTGATGAAATTGTTTCATATATTTGTGTTTTTATGTAGTTTCATGTATTTTTCTCATTTTGATGAAACTGTTTCATGTATTTTTCTCAGTCTAACGAAACTTTCACATTTTTACATGAAAAACACAACTGTATGAAACAATTTCACCAAGAAAAGAATTATATGGAACAATTTCATCAAATTAAACAATTTTATGAATCAATTGTATCAACTTATCCAATAAAATCGATGGTTTGCACGGTTTACAAAATAAAAGTGGTTTGTAAATGAAACTACCCCTATATATATATATATATAGAGAGAGAGAGAGAGAGGCGGGTTCAAACGAGGAGCGTAACAATTTAAGAAAACGCGAGGAGCACCGCCTATGTACAAAATCACATTTGATTCACAGTACAAACCGCGGGACAAACCGCGCGCTTTGCAAACCGCAGGACAAGCTGCGCGCTTTGCAAACCGCGGGACAAACCGCGCGGGTCCAAAATCAAAATCGCATATGATTTGTATGTGAATCACATGTGATTTTGTACATGGACGTCCGTTCTAGTGCTTCTCGTCAATAGTTAGTGTTAGACAACCTAGGGGGGGTAAGGTTGTATTTTAAATCTTTTACTTTCAAAAATTCTTTTACAAATAAATACAGTACAGAAACAGTATAAATAAATCAGAGTATACAAATAATAACGAAGAGTGTAAATATAAACAAATACACAGAGATTATATAAATAAATATAAATGCAAAGCAGTTTATATAAACAAATATAATAAAGCACAGCGGAATAAATAAAGAGATAAAGGTAAGAGATACTTGACACGGAGATTTACTGATTTACCACCAACTGTGATAAACCAGCAGCCGAGACACTTCCCGACACGATCCAATAAATGTATTCTTTACGGTAGAATACAAACCAAATACAGAGCAAAGTAAACGGTTCTCTAAGCCTCAGCTTATTGAGATGTACAGGATCACACACCCGTTATTCAAATACTTACAAGAGGAGTATAACTCACAATGGGTAATCACTCTTGTATAATATCTCACACTTGGATATTTTATAAAAAAGGTTTTATAAAATATATATATTATAAATGAGAGAGATCAGATGAGCAGTGATGGTGTTGGTTGTATCTGTATTGTCTGTTGTGTTGTGTGTTCTTATCTTTCTTCACCAGCATGCATGTATATATATCAGGAAGCTCCAACGGCATTGTGCATCCGCGGTATACCGCCAAATGCACGCGGTATACCGTGCAGACAAAGTACACTGACATACCAACGGCTACATGCAAAGTTGACTTCTGGAAAAACGTACCCGCGGTATACCGGCTAGGACTCGCGGTATACCGCCGTCAGAAAAAGCAACTTTCAACCAACCAGAGATGCACACGGAACCTGCCGCGGTATACCGGCTGAACACCCGCGGTATACCGGCTGTATGTACCCGCGGTATACCGGCTCTATCGCCGCGGTATACCGGCGTCAGAAAAGGACACTTTTCAGGACGCAACCAATCTTGCTGAATCTTCTCAATAAACCCTTTTAATTAAAATCAATTAGGGTTTTTAGAAATATCCAAGTGGTATATTATTTTAGGGTGTTTATCATTATTAGTTATAAACAATGATGACGACGTAAACACTTCCGTCTTGAACCCTTCAGTTTAAATCTTCGTGTTCTTCAACAACTGCACACTTGGATTAAATTGTTAGATAAACAATAATACGGTGTGTTTGTAATCATCAAAATAAATATATATAAATATATAGAGATGTGGTACACTTGCACCAACAATCTCCCCCTTTTTGATGATGACAAACACAACCGCTAAGCAAGAGCATATGCGGTTTCTCTCCCCCGTTTGTCGAAACAAAAAGGGTCAAGAAAGACGGTATGCTTCCCTCGAGAGATGCTCCCCCTCAAAATATGCATATAATTGAGAGAGCATAAACTCATGGGTAAAAGAGCTAAAACGCTCCCCCTCAAATTAATAACGATATCAATTTGATTTTATAAAATTTGAGGGATAAAATAAAATGCAAAAAGCAATAGAGACAAAGATATACAAACCAATACGAAACACTTGCACCAAAACGGATCTTAAGGCTTCAATTTTCGGTTAATTTTATGTGATAAAAAAAATCACCACGTATTATGACCTCGTCAGGTAACCACGTATTATAACCTCGGCAGGTAACCACGTATTATAACCTCGGCAGGTAACCACGTATTATAACCTCGGCAGGTAACACGTATTGTATCCTCGTCAGGAAACCACGTATTATAACCTCGCCAGGAAACACGTATTATATCCTCGTCAGGAAACCACGTATTATAACCTCGCCAGGAAACACGTATTATATCCTCGTCAGGAAACACGTATTATATCCTCGCCAGGAAACACGTATTATATCCTCGTCAGGAAACACGTATTATATCCTCGCCAGGAAACACGTACAAAAGGCAAAGAAAATATTTCGTGGTACCCTTTTCTTATGGGTCCTTTTAACAGTTAGTATAAAACATAAACTGCAAAAAAAATATGTTGTCGACATAAAACAAACACGACAAACATACAAAACCATAAAAATGGTTTAAAACCATAAACGCATTCCACCCGGATTATCAACATTAAACATTCCTTTCGGAATCCATTTTCTAACCATTTTAATTTTACGATTGTATTTATCATACACATAAAATGAAGCATTTATATTCACATTATTGTTAGGTCTAGAAAAATTACCATTATACATACGAGCATGCGGTTTCCTCCCATAATTCACATTTTTTATTTTTGACATATATGGAGGTTTTCTCGTATCAACTTTAGGAGATGCAAAAAATCTTTTAATGGGTTTACACGAACATTTATCAACACATGTATCGGAACCAATGCCTTTACGACAATTTATACGATTAGGCATATTTAGCATTTTAAGCACTTTATCATTGCTACTATTAAAAGCATTTGCTAATAAGTCATTTTTCTCATGCGATTTACATTTAGCATTTAAACATGCAATTTCATTTTCAAGAATCTCGCATTTTGCACATATAATATCTTCATGTGTCTTTTTATTTAAGCATGCAATTTTATCATTTAAAATAACACAAGATTTACAAATATCTTTTTCACTTAATTTATTTTCTAATTTAGTGATAACATCTAAATCATGAGCAGATTTTTGTTTACCGTCATCTATTTCCTTTTTATATACAGATACGGTTTCTTTTAAATTAGAAATTTCATCTTTATATTTATTTGCGAGAGCAGCCATATCATGAAATGATTTATATAATTCGTCAAGATTATTTTCATTGTCACTATAATAATTATCACTATAATTACTATCACAATTATTTTTAGAAGAATATGATGAAGATACCTCATTATCATGGTCGGCCATGAGACATGTTTCTTCATTTCTTTGATCTCGGGTTTCGTCTCTCTTTTCTTTTGAGTTTTCACCATAGGTGATGTTCAAGTTCTCCCAAATATCACGAGCAGTTTCAAAGAGATAAACACGCTCAATATCATCGTTAGTAAGAACCGAAAAGAGAAAATTTTTGGCTTCATAATTTAAACAATAATTAGCCTCATCTTCGTCGGACCATTCCGAGCTAGGTTTTTCAACAACTTTGTTGTTTTGAAATTTTGTGGGTTTGAAATTTCCTTTAATAATAATATCCCAAATTTTTTGATTTATCCCACGAACATAACGTTCAAAAGAATTTGCCCAAAAATCAAAATTTTCGAAATCAATAAGAAGAGATTTAGAAAACCAAGCATTTTGTTGAGCCATTAAATAAAAGATATAACTTTAAAAAAAAAATTAAACAGATAATTTTTGAAAGCCCCGCTCTGATACCAAATGTTAGACAACCTAGGGGGGGTAAGGTTGTATTTTAAATCTTTTACTTTCAAAAATTCTTTTACAAATAAATACAGTACAGAAACAGTATAAATAAATCAGAGTATACAAATAATAACGAAGAGTGTAAATATAAACAAATACACAGAGATTATATAAATAAATATAAATGCAAAGCAGTTTATATAAACAAATATAATAAAGCACAGCGGAATAAATAAAGAGATAAAGGTAAGAGATACTTGACACGGAGATTTACTGATTTACCACCAACTGTGATAAACCAGCAGCCGAGACACTTCCCGACACGATCCAATAAATGTATTCTTTACGGTAGAATACAAACCAAATACAGAGCAAAGTAAACGGTTCTCTAAGCCTCAGCTTATTGAGATGTACAGGATCACACACCCGTTATTCAAATACTTACAAGAGGAGTATAACTCACAATGGGTAATCACTCTTGTATAATATCTCACACTTGGATATTTTATAAAAAAGGTTTTATAAAATATATATATTATAAATGAGAGAGATCAGATGAGCAGTGATGGTGTTGGTTGTATCTGTATTGTCTGTTGTGTTGTGTGTTCTTATCTTTCTTCACCAGCATGCATGTATATATATCAGGAAGCTCCAACGGCATTGTGCATCCGCGGTATACCGCCAAATGCACGCGGTATACCGTGCAGACAAAGTACACTGACATACCAACGGCTACATGCAAAGTTGACTTCTGGAAAAACGTACCCGCGGTATACCGGCTAGGACTCGCGGTATACCGCCGTCAGAAAAAGCAACTTTCAACCAACCAGAGATGCACACGGAACCTGCCGCGGTATACCGGCTGAACACCCGCGGTATACCGGCTGTATGTACCCGCGGTATACCGGCTCTATCGCCGCGGTATACCGGCGTCAGAAAAGGACACTTTTCAGGACGCAACCAATCTTGCTGAATCTTCTCAATAAACCCTTTTAATTAAAATCAATTAGGGTTTTTAGAAATATCCAAGTGGTATATTATTTTAGGGTGTTTATCATTATTAGTTATAAACAATGATGACGACGTAAACACTTCCGTCTTGAACCCTTCAGTTTAAATCTTCGTGTTCTTCAACAACTGCACACTTGGATTAAATTGTTAGATAAACAATAATACGGTGTGTTTGTAATCATCAAAATAAATATATATAAATATATAGAGATGTGGTACACTTGCACCAACAGTTAGCGTTCTCATAAATACAGATTAAGTTTTATAAAAGGTAATCGCATGAACAGTAAAACCTAGAATCAGCGGCCTCACTCCACCCTCGGCCTCACGCCACCACTCAGGCATCACGCCAACTCTCCCTCCGGCTCTTCATTCCGGCAGCACGCAACCTGCTCACCGGTCTCACGTCTCTCCCCCCGTCGGCATCCGCCAGATCTGCAGAGTTCGCCGGCGACCCTCTCAACCTCCCCGGCCTCACGCTACCCTCGGTTTCACGCAATCCCTCTGGCATCACACCAACTTTCTCTCCGGCTCACCACTCCGGCATCTCGCAATCTCCTCACCGGTCTCACGTTACTCTTGCCTACTACCCCGTCGGCATCCTCCATTTCTGCAGAGTTCGCCGGCGTCCTTCCGAATTCGTCGGAGACCATATAATTTTTTCTTTTCAACACTCCTCATTCTCCTAATTTTCATACAACCACCAAGATCTTATCACCCCTGCACCCCTGTTTGCACTTAGGGCCGGTGAACGCACCCCTGTTTGATTTCTGCGTCGGCCTCACGCCACACCTCCGGCCTCACGCCACCCTACATCCGACCTACCGCTACCGTCAAGCTCTCAGCTGCCGCCAATCTCTCTCTCACCTGACCTGCTGGCCCTCCTTGTCGCTTGAAATCAGCAGTGTCCAAACACTGCTGTTCTCTCCATCTTTTTTTCGATTGTTGTTCTTGCTGTAGCAGATTCCCTATTCTTCAAAGTGAATCTGGTTGGTTTGATCTGGCTCAAGTCTTAGGGACAGCGGTCTCGGGGTAGATTTGTCTTTAAACAAGGTTTCTTCCGTTAATTTCAAGCGATGAGAGAGGAGCAATGGAAGAAAGTGGGAAATCGTAATCAGCGGGATCGTTACGAGAGTGTTGATCAATCGTTTAATCGGTACTCGAATGAATCTCGTTTACATGATATCTCTCTCAATTTTTACGTTACGAGCTTCCCGTCTCATTTCACTATCAGAGAATTGTGGAATACGTGTGCCAAATTTGGTACGGTTGTCGATGTTTTTATTGCTAAAAGAAAAACAAAGTTTGGTCAAATGTTTTCTTTCGTGCGTTTTATCAAAGTTGAAGATCCACAATTCGTGATCAATGGTCTTTGTAACATTTGGGTAGGGAAGCTAAAATTGCATGCTAATGTTGCTCATTTTAAAAGGAATAGCAAAGTGTCTTCAAATAACCTTGGTTCGAAACCAAATATGGTGACTTCCCCTTGTGCATCGAAGCCGAGGGATTTGGGAGAGGTCTCGTACGCTAACGTGGTCAAAGGGTTAGTTCCGGATAAAGTTTTGGTTGATAAGGTGGTTGCTAACTCGGCGGCAATTATTCTTGACATGGACGACCCTATTGTTTCGGAGTTTCCCTTATCTTTGGTCGGATGTGTTACGGATTTCCGAATTATTCCTAATCTTCGGTGTCTCTGTAAAAATGAAGGCTTCGTCGACGTTGGAATTAAATATGTTGGAGGGTTATGGGTTATGTTGGAATTTGGTTCTTCTAGTAAGCGTGACAAATTTCTTGCTCATAAAGGTGTAAATTCGTGGTTCAAGGATATTAAACCTTGGACAAATGACTTTAAGGTGGTGGAGAGGCTAATTTGGCTTGATGTAGAGGGTGTTCCAATTAAGGCCTGGTCTTCTAAATCGTTCTCTTTGATAGCTAGAAAATGGGGGGATGTTATTTTCTTGGAAGATTCGGATGGGAACAATCTGTACAGTTCTCGGATTTGTGTTAAATCATGCTACTCGTCTTTAATCTTTGAGACGGTAAAAGTGATTTTGGATGGCTGCACACATTTTGTTCGGGTTAAGGAGGTGGGTGGTTGGATTCCGGAGTTTGTTGAAGTTGATAGTGCGTCAGACGAGGAAGAAGGGGAAGGAAGTGCTCAAGTCGAGGGGCAACCTAGCATCGGCGGTGAGATTGATGAGAATGAAGCCTTGTCCGAAAAGATCCCATACTCCTTTCAAAATGAAGAGCACCTGAATGGAGATAATGTTGAGGTCTTAAATAAGGTCGACGTTGAGGTGGAAGAAGGAGATAAGAATGACCCTTTCGGTTTTATGCAACTTCTTGAAGAACACCCGGTACAAAACATTGGTTCAGACATGGTTGGGGAGATCGATACTCCATTTTATCCACCTGGTTTTACCCCTTTGGAAGATGCTACTAGGGTGAGTAAAGCTCATGAGTGCAACGAAAATCAGTGGGAAGAAAGGTCTTTAGGTGAGGAGTCGGTGTGTGCGGAGGGTGCCATTCAAAAGGACGCGCAGGACGTAGAGAGGCTTACAACTGTTTTGCAGCCACCCAGACCACTTTCGTCGGAGGGGGAGGTTAAGTCTAAACACTTGAGTAGTGTGAGTAACTCGTTTGCCAAGCACGAGTCTCAAACTTCTAAATTGGTACTGGGTGGTTTTTCCATTCTCGAGGAGCTAACAGAAACTATCGGTGTGGGAAAAGCTATGGGTTTCAACATGAAGGGGTGTGAAAAGGATCTGCATACTATCATTAAGGGCATTGGAGATAATGACATTTTTAAATGAACGTTTTATCCTTAAATGTTCAAGGTTTAGGGGAGGTCGGTAAAAGGAAATGGGTGAAGGAGTTGTGCTCGGTGCATCGGGTCAGTTTTTTGTCTATTCAAGAGACTAAGCTAACTAGATTGGATTTTTTATTGGTTAGAAATTTGTGGGGGAATATGTCATTTGACTATGCGTGTAGTTCGTCCAGGGGGCGGTCGGGTGGCATATTGTGTGTTTGGGATAAAGTGTTGTTTAAAAAGAGTCGGGCTTTTTCTACTGTATCGTTTGTTACGGTTGAAGGTGTTTGGGTTCCAAATAACATGCCTCTTCTAGTGATTGCGGTTTATGCTCCTCAAAGCTTGGGTGATAAAAGGATATTGTGGCAAGATTTGTTGAACTTGATTGTTCGTTGGCAGGGAGAAGTTCTCTTGATGGGTGATTTTAATGAGGTGCGGGAAGCGGGTGAAAGATATGGGTCCTTATTCAATGCGCATTCGGCGGACGCTTTTAATTCATTTATTCGGGATGCATACCTTCTTGATGTTCCTCTAGGGGGTATTCGTTCACTTGGACTAATAAGTGGGCATCAAAAATGAGTAAGTTGGATCGTTTCTTACCGTCTGATGGGTTTTGTGAAAAGATGCCTAATCTTTCGGGTATTGTCCTGGACCGAAAACATTCTGACCATAGACCTATTCTTCTTAAAGAATTGGTGGTCGATTACGGCCCAACCCCGTTCCGGACATTTCATTCTTGGTTCAAGGTGGATGGATTTCATCAGCTGGTCAGTAACACTTGGAGTAATGATGGCATTCGGGAGACACATGGGATGGTTACTTTTAAAAAGAAACTCCAAAACTTGAAAATGTGCTTCGATCTTGGAACGGGGAAATTCGAGCGAGGGAGAAAGGTATCAAGTGCGACCTTCATAATTCTATTAACGGCATTGATTCCCTAATTGATAAAGGGGAAGCATCTAATGAAGATATGGAGTCGCATTTTAGGTACTTGAAACAGTTGGGAGATTTAGATCGGGTTGAAGCCATGGATTTAGCTCAAAAAGCAAAAATACGGTGGGGCATTGAAGGGGACGAAAATACCAAATTCTTCCATGGTGTTCTTAAGCAGAAAAGGAGACAACTTGCTATCCGAGGTATTATGAGTGATGGCAATTGGATTGAGGAGCCGGAACAGGTTAAAAAGGGGTTTTATGATCATTTTAGTGAACGTTTTGGCCAAGTGATGCATTCTCGGTCTTCTCTTGACTTGGTGTTTCCAAATCTTCTTTCGGTGGAACAATCTATGTCTCTTGAAACCCCTTTCTCCCGGGAGGAAATTAAGCGGCCAGTGTGGGACTGTGGTGTTGAAAGGGCTCCGGGACCAGACGGGTTTACATTTGAATTCATTAAAACTTTTTGGAGCATTGTGGAAGAAGACGTGATAAGGTTAGTCTCCGATTTTTTTGAGTCTAGTTATATTCCAAAAGGGTGTAAACCTTCCTTTATTGCTCTAATTCCGAAAGTTCAAGACCCAAAATTCGTTAAAGACTATCGACCGATTAGTTTAATAGGTTGTCAATATAAAATTGTTGGCAAGTTATTAGCTAATCGTTTAAGCTTGGTCATTGGGGACTGTGTGAGCTTGGAGCAATCTGCTTTTATTAAGGGGAGGCAAATCTTGGATGGTCCGCTAATTTTGGATGAGGTGATGGATTGGTACAAGAATAGGAAGAAGAAACTTTTAGTTTTCAAAGTGGATTTTGAAAAAGCTTACGACTCACTAAGATGGGATTTCATTGACTTGGTCCTTGAAAAGATGGGGTTTGGTAGTAAATGGAGAGGTTGGATTACAGGGTGTCTCGAAAACTCTACGGCCTCGGTGCTAGTGAATGGGTCTCCTACTATGGAATTCAAGACTTTTTGTGGTCTTCGTCAGGGAGATCCCCTATCTCATTTCCTTTTTATTTTGGTTATGGAAGGTTTGCATGCGGGTATTCGAAAAACGGAAGAAAATAGACTTTTTTATGGAGCAACAATTGGCAAAGGTAAAATACCTTTATCTCATCTTTTTTACGTAGATGACGCAGTTTTTTTGGGGAAATGGTCTCTTTCTAATGCTAGAAATATAGTGCGTATTCTCCGATGTTTCTATTTGATCTCTGGGCTTAAAATAAATATCCAAAAAAGTAAAATGTTTGGTGTTGGGGTTGATAATGTGGAACTCGAGAATATGGCTAGAGTGGTGGGATGTAGTGTTGCGAATATGCCTTTCAATTACCTAGGTTTGCCTGTTGGATGTAGTATGGCAAAACGCGATGGTTGGAAAGGGGTGGTCGACAAATTTATTTCTAAGCTTTCTAATTGGAAAGTTCGAACTCTCTCGGCTGGGGGGCGGGTTACGCTGCTTAAATCAGTTTTAGGTAGCCTTCCTACTTATTATTTGTCCCTTTTCAAACTTCCGAGTGCGATTGATCAAGTCTTGGAGTCGTTGCAGAATCGTTTCTTTGTTGGAGGTGAAATTGATGAAAATAAAATGAGTTGGGTGAAATGGAAAAAGTGTTTGGCTAGTAAAAAGGATGGGGGACTTGGTATTGGAAGTTTGTTTGCTTTCAATAGAGCACTCCTTTTTAAATGGATTTGGAGGTTTCAGACGGAACAAAATGCACTTTGGGTCAAAGTGGTCAAATCGATTTACGGTACGAGTGGCCTAGTTGGAACGCGAATACACAATAAGATGTCCAATTCTCCTTGGATTGGTATTCTGAAAGCGATTCAACAATTGGAGAATACTGACATTCACCTCTCTTCTCTTTGCAAGAAAAAAGTAGGAAATGGAAATTCTACTTTGTTTTGGGATGAGGTTTGGTTGGGAGACTCCTCTCTTAAAGTGCAATTTCCGAGGGTATTTGCGCTGGAGCGGGACAAATTGGTATTGGTACATGATCGTTTGAACTTGGGGGATTGGGGATCAGTGTTGCGTAGAGAGCCGAGAGGGGGTGTAGAGGAGTCGCAGATGTCAGCTTTACGGGAGATTCTAGATACTGTCTGTCTTTCTGATCAAAGGGATAGATGGTTTTGGTCTCTTGACGGGTCGGGTGAGTTTTCGGCGGCTTCTGCTCGGAGTTACATTGACTCTAAAATTTTGGTGGTAGAATCTCCTCCTACTAGATGGAATCGGTTTGTTCCTATCAAAATTAATGTTTTTGCCTGGCGGTTGAGTTTGAACAAGATTCCAACTCGAGAGAACCTTGATAAAAGAGGAATTGATGTGCATTCCCTTTTATGTCCGGTTTGTGATTTGGAGATTGAGTCGGTGGGTCATTTGTTTTTCTCTTGTCAAATGGCTCGGGATGTTTGGAAGCAATATGGTCGATGGTGGAGTTTGGATATTCCGGAGTTTAGGTCAAATTCAGAGTGGATTGGCTGGTTATTATCTTTGCGTTTGAATAAAACGGAGTCGACCTGTTTTGAGGCGGTTGTTCTGACGGCGTTATGGGCTATTTGGTCTTTCCGAAATGGGACCCTCTTTAGGCTTTCTAAGCCTAAGAAAGTGACGTTGTGGGATAACATTGTAACTCAGTCGTTCTTTTGGGTTACAAATAGGAGTAGGAATTGTAATATTAATTGGGTGGGTTGGTTACAAAACCCTCTTCTGTCTATCTCTCACTTGTAATTGTCCTTTCTAGCTTCTTGCTAGTTTTTCTATTTTATACTTCTGCCGTTCAAAAAAAAAATAGTTAGCGTTCTCGTTTGAACCTTTCTCTCTCTCTCTCTCTCTCTCTCTATATATATATATATATATATATATATGGTTGGGTTCACGTGAGACTAACCTGTTTTCGTGAGACCGTGAGACCAAGAATTAACACTAAACCTTCACAGTGATTTATTGTGAAGGTAAGAAAAATAGCAAACCTTAACAGCAAAACATGTGAAGGTTTACCATCACTGTACCTTCACAGTCTTTTGCTGTGAAGGTTTAGTGTTAATTTTTTGGTCTCACAGTCTCACGAAAATATCCTGGTCTCACATGATCTTAGGTCTATATATATATATATATATATATATATATATATATATATATATATATATATATATATAGGGCAGGTTCAAACGAGAAGACGGTCCATTTGCGAGAACGCAAGAAGCAATTTAGACCACATAATTCATTAGAAAATAAAATAAACAGAAAATGATATTTTTTTAAAACTAGGATAACTATGAATTTTAATAGAATAAAAAACACTAATAAGGATAGTATTGGAACAAAAAGTAATTAAAAATACTTAAGATTCTCGTTATCCTATATAATAGGATATAACAAATTATTTCAATTTATCTTTAAAATAAAAAAAGACAAAATATTAGCATCTTCCGATTAACAATTATTAAAAATGAGATTTTTATAAAAAAACAAAAAATTTAGAAAGAGGAAGTGAATGGTTTTTTATAATAGATTAAATTTTATAAAATATTATATGTGATATTATCACACGTCATATGTGATTACATATGATAATATCACATATCATATGTGATTACAAATGGTAATATAAAAACATCATATATATAATACAATAATCATATTACATATGATAATATCAAATATCACATGTGATAATATCATAGATCATATATGATTACATATGGTAATATAAAAAATATCATATGTGATACTATCAATTATCACATCTGACTAATATCAAATATTATATCTGATATTATCAAACATCATATGTAATATCAAATAGGGAATTTAATTAAAATACCCAAAGTTTGACTTTGACTTACCAAAATACCCAAATTCTCTTTGATTTTACTAAAATACCCAACACTTTCGCGGTAGGCCCCGCGATCGCGGGCTAGGGCCTACGTGGCACCCCTTGTTGGGCCAAAGTGTCCCGCGGAGCCCCCCAACTATGCCCGCGGTGACACTTTTGGTCCCTCCCCGCGGTGGGCATAAAAATTTACACTTTTGGTCCTTTTTTGCAAAAAAAAATCATTTTTGGTCCTTTTTTGCACGAATCTTTGCATGTTTTTACTGTTTTTTTCCACAATTCTTGTACTTTGAAGACCAATTTGTGGTTCAAATTCACTGGCTTGTTTCATCAATGTTGAATTATTGTACTTGGAATACCAATTTGTGGTTGCAATTTATGTTGGTTGTTTCATCAATGTTGGTTGTTTCATCCATAAATATCAGTAAAATGCAATCCATAATTCACACCCATTCCATACTTCTTTCTTGCTTTCTTTCTTCAGTATTTTGTTTTTGAGATACTACTGAAAAATGAGTTCATCTGTTGCAAAAGCTAAGCTATTTTTCTGTTTTGATGGTGAATGGGTGCAAGACAACAATGAGTGGAATTTTGCTTATAAATCTAAGCATGGTGTAAAATTGTCAGTAAACTATACTTATCAGAAGTTTGTTGCATACGCCATGCAAAAATGTGGAATCAACCCTTCTGCTGTTTGCAAGTTAGTGTTTAAGAATGGTGATGGGTCATTTGTGGAGTTATCCAACGATGGGGATATCTCTAGTTTTCTGCAGTTTGCAGCCGAATCAGAAAGACCGCCATTACTTTTTGTGTATGTCGAATCCTCGGTGTGCGATGAAGACGATGACGACGGTAACGACGACGGTGACGACGAATGTGATGACGACGCTGATGACGAAGACCTCCAAATGGAGCAGCCTGATTCTCAATTTCAGCCGTCCCACGGCCCAACGGTTCATTTGGATCATGCATATGGTCTTAACGACTGTATTCCTGATTATGTTCCGGAGACGCAACAACAACAACCACAAGAAGGACGTTGTGCTGGAGTTGCTGATGACGAAACCTATGTTTTCAAAACGGGTAATGCTGATATAGACAGATTAGATACCGATAGTGATGATCACGAAGAATATACCCCTAGTAATAAATCATTTAGTCAGTTAAATGACTATTTTGATATGCCCCCTATTATTCCAGACCAGAATACCCATACACAAACCTACGAACCTACACCTTATAATCGCAGTTTAAGGTTAAAAGTAGGTCAGATATTTGATTCGAATGATCACTTGGCAAGTCAGGTCGGACTTAAGTTCATGGAAGAGGGTTTCGAAAGTCACACGCTGAGATCCGACAAAACCCGATACGAAGTTGAATGTGCGAGAGAAAACTGTAAGGAAAATTATTAGAAAATTGGACGACGTTACTTATTAGAAAATTGGACGACGTACACACTTGTTCGAGGACGCAACTAAATCACAACCACAAACAAGCCACCAAAAGGAATTTGGGTGCGATACTGAAAAACAAATTTCTTGATGCTAGCAGGTCATTGCGTCCAAAGGACATCATGGACGATGTACACCAGCAGTTCGGCGTCACGATTGGTTACCACCAAGCTTGGTGTGCGCGATGCAGGGCACTGCTATTGGTGAGAGGCACGTTCGAGGAGTCGTATGAACGACTCCCAGCATATTTATATAATTTGCAGCTGCAGAATCCAGGTATTGTCACCCAGCTAAGGACCGATTAACATGGACGGTTTGAGATGTGCTTCGTGGCCCTTGGACCCGCGGTACGTATTTTAACACGTCATATGTTTACACATTATAAACTATAACATTTACAAAGGTAAACCACCTACGTTTTTGCAGATCCGCACATTTCTGGCAAATCTGCGTCGTGTCCTGGTAATAGACGCTGCCCATTTAAAGGGCCCTTACTTGGGTATGATGTTCCTGGCGGTTGCCATGGACGGGGATAACTCCATCGTTCTAGTAGCTTTCGGAGTAGGCAAGTCCGAAACCGGGGACGAGTGGACTTGGTTTCTGTCCATGTTGAGACAAGCTATCGGAGACCCGCAAGGGTTGGTGTTTATGTCCGACAGGGCTCCTTCCATAAGCGCCGCAATCTCTGCCATGTACCCAAACGCCCCTCACGCCTATTGTTGTCGACATTTGGATATGAACGCCAAAACCCAGGACAAACGTATTACCACCTACAAGGATGTCTACTGGGCGGCATGCAGAGCATATACGGATCGGGAGTTTGACCGGTACATGAATCTTCTACGAGTTAGTGCATACAAAGCAGCCAAAATGTTGGACCGGAGAGGTGGTCCACGGCCCATTTTCCTGCACAACGGTATGACATTCTGACCTCTAATAGTGCAGAGTCGGTGAATGCACTCTCCCGTTTTGCGCGTAGATGTCCGATTGTTATTCTTATGGACTACTTTCGGAGCTTTCAACAAGAGTGGTACCAACTTCGACGCCGAAAAGGAGCTGAGCTGCAAAGTAGACTCACACCAGCGGCGGAGGAGATAGTTCTCTTCAGGGCGCGTCACGCGTCGACATGGAGGGTAAGAGAAATCGGGTATGGGAGGTACGAGGTTCAGGATAACCATCTTCACGCGACTGTCCATATGACCGACCATGTTTGTTCCTGTTTCCAATGGCAAAAATATGGGTTACCGTGCGGCCATGCCATCGCTGCGGCAAGACATATGGGTCGTAGAGATTGCAGCGACTTGGCTGTAACTTTCTTCAAGTCCGATACTTACCAGAGAACATACGCAGAGGTAATAAATCCATCTGGACCCCCTGAAGAATGGGTGTATCCACCCGACCCCCTTTCGCCATGCTATCCACCATTAAATGATAAGAACAGAGCCGGGAGACCGAGAAAGAATAACCGACGTCCATCACGTGGTGAAGGTTCGATACAGCGAAAATGTACTCGGTGCCAATGCGTAGGACATACTCGTGGAGAGTGTCCAAATCCCGCCCCTTCAACCGTGCCAAGGAGTAGACGTTCAGTCAGCCAAGTAAGTAACACGCAGGGCCCATCGGAGCTTGAGCCACATGAAACTATACCATATGATACCGTTGATCTGAACGTTGATTTCCCTTGAAAGGTACTTGAAACAGAACATGGGATGATGATCATAATGGTAGTAGTCTAAATGGAGAGAATAGTAATGGTTATATAGAAATGGGGTTTTGACAATAGGACAAGGTTTCACGAGAATAATATGAAATGGGGTTTTGACAAGATGGTATCACTGGACTCATTTAAGAATTGTGAAAATGGGTATTTGGCGAATGATGATTCATGTGTGTTTGGAGCTGAAGTATTTGCAGTTACAGAGTATGCACAAAAGGATCGATGTTTGTCCATCACAAAGCCTCCGCCAATTTTTAATACTTACACTTGGACCATCGGTAATAAAATAAATAAATCAAAAAATATTCAATGATTAGTATGTGTTTGTTATGAAATAATCTTGTATAACATCTATCAGTTGTATTTTTAATATGAATCACTCTTTAGACAAATTTCAGACTACTTAAACACTACTTTTCACACAAATTAAAGACCTTTATTCATGACAAATTAAACAACAACATACAAACAGGAAAAGAACGAAACAACAATGTCGAACTGGAAAACTACAAAACAATAACACATAAACAACAAAGTACTAAAGCAACACCCGTACCACCACCTACTGAAAAATTGCTTTAGTTTGATCAATCCAACTTTGCTTGTCGCTTATCTTCGCTTGAAGAATTGCGAAGTCTTGCGTACAGTGATGAATTTCTTCTTTTTCTCGACGAATACGAGCCTCCCTATCTTTTATATTCCCTTTCATCCTTTTGATCTCCTTTTCTTCCACTTCGATCCTTGTCAAGTGGACTTTCTTCCTGGCGATAATCTGTTTCCACTCTTCTGTTAGTTGGTCTATCTCCTTTTCCTTTGCTGCTATCGCCTTCTGGAGTTTAGGTGGCATTCCTTCACGTGTAGACGATGGGTTAGATGACGATGCCATTTGTTTACTGAAGAAAGAAAGTAAGTGAAAACAAGTGAAAGAAAGCAAGAAAGAATGATGGAATGGTGTGAATTATGAATTGCATTTTACTGATATTTATGCATTTGAACCACAAATTGGTTTCAAAGTACAATAATTGTGGGAAAAAAGCATGCAAAGATTCGTACAAAAAAGGACCAAAAATGATTTTTTTTTGCAAAAAAGGACCAAAAGTGTAAATTTTTATGCCCACTGCGGGCAACCTCCGCGGGGAGGGACCAAAAGTGTCACCGCGGGCATAGTTGGGGGGCTCCGCGGGACACTTTGGCCCAACAGGGGGTGCCACGTAGGCCCTAGCCCGCGATCGCGGGGCCCACCGCGGAAGTTTTGGGTATTTTGGTAAAATCAAAGAGAATTTGGGTATTTTGGTAAGTCAAAGTCAAACTTTTGATATTTTAATTAAATTCCCTATCAAATATCACATGTGATAATGTCACAGATCATATATGATTGCATATGGTAATATAAAAAATATCATATATGATACTATCAATGATCATATGTGATACTATCAATTATCACATCGGACTAATATCAAATATTATATATGATATTATCAAACGTCATATGTAACATCAAATATCACATGTGATAATGTCACAGATCATATGTGATTACATAATGATAATATAAAAAATATCATATATGATACTATCAATGATCATATGTGATAGTATCAATATCATATGTGATTACATGTGATGGATTAAAATAATAGTAAAATAAATTAATCTAATACCAAAGATAATATTAAGCATCATATGTGATGATACCAATGATCACATGTGATTATATCAAATATCACATATGATATTATCAATGATTACGTTTGATAATATCATCATATATGATCACATGTGATTTACACCAACATTGACTACAACGTTAATCATGGTTGCTAAAAAACCAAAATCCATCAAGACTAGGTCCTCCGATTGTAATTTTGGCGACAGTTGCGAATAACATGGTATTGTTGGTGTTTATACTACTTCTGTATGATTTATTTGTATAATACTTTCGATTTAAATTAAATTGGATGTTGGTAATAAATAAAGAAATTAATTAAGATAAAAATGTATAATATGTTAATTTAGGATGATGAGTAGGCCTGAGCATTCGGACGGGTCGGGCGGATCGGGGCCCAAAACCAATCCCCGATCGGGTTTCGGATGGGATACCACAAAACCGAAACCCGTCCAAATGAAAGTCGGATATTCGGTTTTCAGGGCTCATCGGGTTCGGATATCCGAGTTCGAGTTTCTCGAATTGGGCCTGGACTCAGCCCACTTCCAGCCCTGTTTTTTAGCCTATTTTTACCAAATTTCCAGCATGTTTTTTAGCCCATTTTTACCCACTTTCCAGGCCTGTTTTTTAGCCCATTACAACTATACAAGTCTACAATGTATAAAAATTAAACAACAAGTCAACAATAATTTAAATACAACTATACAAGCCTACAAGGCTACAACTCTACAAGGTAAAGTACCAAACATGTAATTCCAAAATTACAAAACCGAATAAGTGTTTAACATTAACTAATAAGTGAAATAGTGAATAACCAAAGTCCAAAATACGAAATGTCCAACTCCAAAATCCAAATCACCATCAAGCCAAATACCATAGTCCATACGATAATACGAAATCAAGTTACGAACTAAAGACATGTTCACAATACCAAAATACCAAATGTTTCGAAATCAAACCAAATTACCAAGTCCAACCAAAAGACGTGTTTCGAAAGTTCCAACCAAAATACCAAAAGAACAATACCATCAAGTGATCAAACATCCAAACCAATCCTGTAAGTCGGTAAGACGGTAACAAAAAAAAATCAATAACCATAAATATAATTCAAAGTTTCAAACTGATAAAGTAAACCTATAATTCAAAGTTTCAAACAATGAAACCTTCATATTAAATTATTAATTTTATCAAAGTAAACTGTAAACCTACAACCTACTTAATATCAAACACAAACTAAACACAATCTGATAAAAGTTCAAAACAAGAATAAGAAACACATCAACAAACTAAACACAAAACAAGTTACAAATCAGAAACCTTCGAGTTTTGAGTTACAAATCAGAAAGAGTGAAAGACAGAAACCTCCGTCGCCTCGTCGGTTTGGGAGAAGCTTCGATGGTGAAGTTGAGTTTATCCCCTTCGATGGCAGTCGGCAGAAGCTTCGAATCGATTGGAGATTTGGGATTTGGGTGGGAGTGGGAATCGATTTGAGATTTGGTTTTGGGTGGGAGTGGGATTTGGGAATCGATTAGGTTAATGAAGTCTGAAACTGAAATATCGATTTACAAAATAACAAAACTATTTATATTTTAAATCTATAAAAATAAAATGGATTTTTTTAGATTGGATATTCGGACGGGTCGGGTGGGTAAAACCCAAACCCAACCCGATCCTACTCCACCCGTACAAATCTTCGGTTCGGCCCTTTCGGGTATCGGGTTGTTCGGATGTGGGTTTTTGGCAGATTCTCGGATCAGGTTCGTCGGTTTTTTCGGGTTTTGCTCATCCCTAATGATGAGGAGACACATGGGTATTTAAATGATGGATATCATACTTATGATAAGATTTAGTTTTTAAATTTGTTTACAAAATCAAAACAAAATTTTGATTTATTTGAAAAAAATACGGATAGAAATAAGAATCTATTATAAAATGACCTTGATACCCTTTTTAAATTACTTTTAGAGAATTTTATTTAAATTAATAATTTAATATGTATGTGGTTTATATTTCTTTTCGCCCTCTCGCAAATGGTTTACTTTCTCGCATGATCCTCCCTCATATATATATATATATATATATATATATATAACTTTCGTAACATTCATTATCCATTTTTATATATGTATACATCTTTTATGAAAAAAAACTAACAAACTCATACTTTTCAACGATAAGTAATTAATTATCTTTTAAGTTATCATTATCATTATTATCAACATACATATATACTTGTAAACACCACTATATGTTGCTACTGTTAAATCCACGTATGTGTGTATATATATGTGGTGGACTTACTACATCTTATATCCACCTCAACTCATGGGAATTCACATGGTCTATAACTATATTTCATTGATATAATAAATACCCTTTGGTCGACATCTATATTAATAAAAATACATTTTATTCTTAATCCTTAATATATATATATATATATATATATAGGGGTGAGTTCAAATGAAAACTCATTTTCAATTGTGCATATGAGAACAAGTTACAACCGTTGATCAAGATTTAAAAAACTAATCAATGGTTAAAACAAAATAAGATTAATTAAGAAGTTATTAGGGACAAAATTAGAAATTTGAATATGCGACTACCTTATTTGACTTTTTATTTTCTTTTTTAATCAAAAAAATTTACCCCATTAAAATTTAAAATAAATTATCTTATAAATTACTAATATTTTAATTAAACACATTACATAAAAAAACGAGAATTTTGTGCTCTTCGATGTGACATTCATCTTGATATAGTTTTTTTTATTATTTTAACCGTTTTTTTACGTGAAATGTCATATATGTGTTATATTCATTATGAATATGTATGCACGTCCATGGGTGTCCACATCCAGTATGAATAACAAAGGTAAACGTTCATTCATTATTCATTATGAATAATATAGTATTCAGTATAAAAAATAAAATAATCATAGTGAATAATACAACATTCAGGATGATTAATACACGAATTCATGATTCATGTATTATTCACCATGAATCGTGTATTATTCACCATGAATGCTATATTATTCATCCTAAATGATACATTATTCATGATTAACAATAAATGAATGACAGTGAAGGTGTGAGCACAACATGTGCTCTTTTTGTTTCCCGATTCATAGTCGAAATTTGGTTTTATTTATTATGAATATGTATGCACATCCCCGGTGTCCACATTCAGTATGAATAGCAAATGTGAACGCTCATTCACTATTCATGATGAATAATACAACATTCGGAATGAATAAAACACGAATTCATGAATCGTGTATTATTCACCTTGAATGTTGTACTATTCATCCTAAATGATACATTTATGATGAATAATACATGAATGACCTGTGAAAGTGTAGACACGTGAGGCCCCCTTATTTGTTCCCCGGTTCACAACCGAAACTCAATAAGTGTTGGGTTACGGTGATGAATAATGTCTTACGACGTTGAAGAAAGTGTTGAAAAATGTGATGTCGAGTTACGGACTCACGATGTCGAGGTGTGGTAAACATTTGAACTTACATTAATATTCATAATGAATATAGAACATATATAACACTTAATGTAAAACACGGTTAAAACAAAAAAAAAACTATATTGGGATGGATGTCTTATCGAAGAGCACATAATTCTCGTTTTTAATGTAATTTGTTTTATTAAAATATTAGTAATTTCTAAGATAATTTATTTTAAAATTTAAGGGATAAAAAATTTTAATTAAAAAGGAAAATAAAAAGTCAAATATGGTAGACGTGAGATTGAAATTATCTTTCTTTTTTACCCTTAATCACCTTAATTAATAATTTCAATTAAAACTCTATTTAATATGAGTCATTGGATCAATAGAGATGAAAGTGCCAAAATCCGTCCTCATGTACACAATTGAAAATGAGTTTTCATTTGAATTTTATTCTCTCTCTCTATATATATATATATCACTTTATTTCACTCTTCAAATCTAGAAAGTAGTTGATCCACTTTGTGTATATGGTATGATATGTATCATGTTATATAGTATGCATTTAATGAGTGGTCCCAACTCTTAATTATTAACCTTTAACGAACTTAAAATCTGACTTAGAAAAGATGATCGAAAAAACTTTTCACTAAGGAAGGCAGATATGATTCGACTGCAAATAACTAAAGACAGGACAAGACAAGATAAGATAGCATGACATGACTGGACATGACATAAATGGACAAGACATGACATGACAAGATGGCAAGACGTGATTGGACATGATATAACTGAACAAGACATGACAGGGACAAGAGGGCAGGACGTGACTGGACAAGACAGGACTGGACTTGACAAGATTGGACTGGACTAGAAAATACTGGCAAGACTCAAGAGGGCAGGACATAACAAGAGGGCAAGACAAGACATGACAAGACTGAACTGGACAACACAGGACAAGAGAGCATGACAGAACTAGACAAATGTCTGTCTAATGTATGGTACTACTAGGACGAGATAAGACATGATTAGACAAGTTGCTCCAAAATGTTGTTTGATGATCTTATATATCATATAATAGTAAAAATGACACAAATAAAGTAAATACTTAAATAACTTAATATATAAAACAATTTTCATATACATATATAATAGTATGAAATTTGAATGAAGATTTTGATATAATTGATACACTTTAAAACAAATGACTTTTACCCAGAAATTTTACCCAGAAAAATTTTTGTCGATGATTACCCACGGATCACCCAGAAAATACCAATGGTTCGTTAGAATCTGATGTTTTTCGAGAAAATACCCATGAATCGCCTAGAGAATCCCTGTGTAATCTGTCACTGATTTGCATTACCAACAAAAAATTTACCCAACACTCTTGTGACGGTTTTGTGATGAATCACCCTTTAGCGACAGATTTCTTAGGGAAATGTTTGTAGGCAAAATCCTTTATTGTAGTAATGTTAGTGGTTCAAAAAAACCTCATTTGTACAAAAGAAATACTATGTTTGATTCGTTTTGGAAGATCCTTATGAATTGACGGGCACGGTGAAAGTTGTCGTAGTGACAGGCGGAGGTAGAGGTGTTGTGGTCGATGTGGAGGAGGTACAGGTGGTGGGGGTCGACGATGTGTGGTGGTGGTCGCGGTGGTGAGAAGGTGGTTGTAGTGGAGGAGGTGGAAGTGGTTGACGGTGGTTACTGGTGGTGGTGGCTGCGGCGATGAGCTATGGTGACCATTAAAATAATGTTATGTTACAATTATATATCAAATAACGGTAAATTTGTAAATTTTTAATTTTTGTCTCACTCTTATCTAATCCCATGTGGAACAAAAAAAATCTTTTTTATCCCACCCTGTCTCAATCCTTTGTTCCATGTCGCGTCAAACATATGACAGTGAATTTTGTCCGATTCTACCCTATCGCATGTATCAAAAGCAGCCTAAAAGAATATCACATGAAGAACTTAATAGAAGCCGATGAATCCCATTAGTTGATGAGATTACACAATTTAGCAAAGTTAAAGAGCATCAAACCAAGTGTTCTATATATATTTTTAAATAGTCTCAAAAACTTTTAAAAAAATTATTTTTAACATCAACAACTACTCTATTTTAGCAATTTTAATATTAATTATATTATTAATTTTTTTTTATAAATTCGTTATCCCAAATACACTTCAAAAAATTAAAAAATTCAACCTCATTGGAAACAACTAAAATAATATACTTACCACTACAACAAAATTGTGTTTATAGGACGTCTAAAGTAAATAAGCGTCCTAAAATGATGTTTTATAGAACCAAAGTTTATAGGATCAAACAAAAAAAATGTCATATCTAAAAACGTTACAAAAAGTTTATAGGACGCATTTGGGCGTCGTAACAAGTTTTTAGAATATTTTTCAAATAAAACGTCCTATTAGCTATTTTATAAGACACTACTTGAAAAAGTGTCATATAAACACAAGTGTCTTCTAAAAATATGTGTTTATATGACACTTTTCAAAAGCGTTATGTAAAATTAGCTTATAAGACGCTTTATTTGAAAAATGTTCTAAAAAACTAGTTACGACGCCTATAAATTTTTTGTAACACTTTTAGATATGACACTTTTTTGTTTGGTCCTATAAAACACCCTATTAGGACGTTTATTTATTTTAGACGTCCTATAAACTCAATTTTGTTGTAATGTACATTATTTATATTATTTTATGTATTTTAGCATACATTTTAACATAACTGTTGGAGCAAAAAAGAATTGTTTGAACATTACATTCAACTAATCAGATATAAATATATTTTTCGATACAAAAATAATAATATCAACCAAAACACGAAATACCGCTTTAGATACGATTAATCATACAAAAGCACGTACATGTATTAATTGGTCTAACTGATCAAAGTTATTGGTGTGGTTAATGCATGCAGCAATTTATTCATATTTATCTATAAATATACAAGTGTGGAAAAGCAAATATATGTTATCTTCTTCTTGTCTTTCATATAATTCATCAATGGCTACAACTCCTGGATTTCTCACTGACTGGCCATGGAAACCACTTGGAAGCTTCAAGGTACAACCCTCCATTGCACCACCTTATTCTCTTCATATCTCTATTTATTTATTTTTTCATACGTCTCGTATAATATACGCAATTAAGCATTTTGATACAATCTTATCGACATCTTTAAGCATTTTGATACAATGGTATCGATATCTTGATGTTTGATAGTCGATCTTTGAAATGGGTTACCGTTGTTTGTCAGATTGACGAATATCTTTTTGTAATGACATGATTCGGGTTTTTTTTAATTAAAAAAAATATGGTTTTATGTTTCTAATGATTCATATGTAAGTTTTAAAATGGATATTTGATGCTTGAAGATCAACTTCTCTTTCTCCATGTTTTATTTTGAAAGATAAGAAGAATTATTAAGCAAAAAAAGCTATAAGAATCCTGTTCAAGACAATTGCTAGATGCTTAGGTCAAACTAGACAGGAAAAAACATAAAAGAAACATACTTAATTTTTACAAAACAGAAATTCAGGGAGCTATACCTAAATAAAAATATATACCCTAAATAAAAACAGAGGGATGTTCAAAGAAAAATCTCAAAAAAACGGAAAACTGAATAACACCCTGGTGGCCCTTCATCTGGACGGTATGTACTTGTGCATACAGGTAAATTGTGTTTTTTTATGCACAAATGCATCATGCACGTGTGCGTGTTACAAATTACCTGTATGCACAAGTGCATACCGTCTAGATGAAAGGCTATTAGGGTATTCTTTAGTTTTCCGTTTTTTTGAGTTTTTCCCTGAACCTGACCCAATAAAAATATATACCTAAATAAAAATATGTTGCTAAAATTTGACTTTGCAAACAATCAAAATCAATTTTTTTTATTGGAGATTTGTTGTTCCTTATTTGAAGTTTTTAAATAAATTCAATTTATTTCAAAAAAAAATTCAATTTATTTCAAAAAAAAATTCAATTTTTTAATAAATATATCTAATAATTCTGAAAAAAAGGACTCCCCAATAAATATATCTAATAATTCTGAAAAAAAGAACAATAAATATTAACTATTCATAATCGATGGGCTCAGACTCAGAAGTAAAAAAGTTGAGTACGTACACTGTTCACTATTGTCGTTAAATATTTATCTTTTCTTTTTTAGTTTTCATATATAATATATTATATTTTTTGTTTTGTTTATAGATTTATAATATTATATTGAGACATAATTTGGAAAATCGATTTATAAGCCTTAATGGCCTATTAGAGCATTTCCAACAGCTTTTTTATTTTGGAGAAAATAATAAATGTGTAAATTTTAAGGTATATTTTTGCTCCAACAACTTATCCAAAACTATATTTAAAATGAAGAAAGTAGGAGAGAGAATAACCCCAAAATAATTACTAGATGAAAACATCAATAGAAATCTTTGAAAAAATGTATTTAGAGAGAATAATATTTTAATAACTGAATGGAATATTTTAATATTATAATCAATGTTTTCTTCTCCAAAATGGAAAATCTGTTGAAGATGAATATAATTTTTTTGTAAATTTTGACTTTTGGTTCTTTATTTTGGAGAAATTATAGAAAATCTGTTGGAGATGCTCTTAGATTGAAACATTACCCGGATGATATATGTAATATAAAATACATTTACATATATAATAAAACATTATTTGAATACTGTAATACATAAACAAAAACGAAAAGATAATTCTATAAAAAAGGACATAAAATTAACCTTTACACAAAGTTAAATATTTTGAAGCATATATGAACTCCATAATTATATATGTATTATCATATAATTTTTATTTTTTGATTGCAACGAAATTCTATTAAGAAAGAACGATTATCTACAAATTAAATTTATAATTACAATATTTTTTAGTTTATACGAGTAAATAGATTTATGTTTCTATTATTAATTCTGACTCGACGTATATGATAGTATGTCGTATTGGCACCATGGGTGGTGAAGTGTACGTATGACTTTTTGACCGTTGATGCAAATGAGAGAGATTATGGTGTAATGTCGATCTTCCCCTTTCTCTTGGTTCGGATGCTCAACAATCAATTTTGGATTTCACTCTCTCGCTACAAAACGGCTAAAGGCACGAACAGGATCGTTGATAAGACCATTGAGTTCGAACAAGTTGATCGTGAAAGAGACTGGTATGTTCTCTGCCTTTTGCTAATTAAATTATTTGGAAATATAATACAAAAGTTAGAGTGTTGAAGGTAACGAGTTACCAAGAAATTGAACGGCTCGAAAAATCAATATAGGTCGTTAGATCATCGGGATGAAAGATGTTAATGAAAATTACTGAATTGTCCTTGTAAGTGGTTTTAGAGTTTGAGGAATACATCATGAAGTTGTGCATATACAGCTTTTGTAGCCTCGACAAATTTGATGATCAAAATGCAACTTAACCATTGGTTTTTGAAGAAAAGACAACCAAATAATATATATATATATATAGGCCCACTATTTTGTAAAAAAAATCGTATAAACTTTGGATTTCATAGGTTTTCTTGATGAAATTGTTTCATGAAATTGTTTATTTTGATGAAATTGTATCATATCATTCATTTTTTGATGAAATTATTTCATATATTTGTGTTTTTTATATAGTTTCATATTTGTATTTCATTCTTACGAAACTGTTTCTTATATTTTCTCAGTTTGATGAAACTCTTTCGTTTTTACATAAAAAAACACAAATATATGAAACAATTTCATCAAGAAATGAATGATATGAAACACTTCTATCAAAATAAACAATTTCATGAAACAGTTTCATCAAGAAAAACCTATGAAATCTAAAGTTTACAAAGTTTACACACATTTAGAGATTTATAAATTATTATCCCTCTCTATCTCTCTCTCTCTCTCTCTATATATATATATATATATATATATTAATGACGAACATATATACCCTTTCAACTGAACCAAGTTGGTCAAAAATGACGAATTCCTATAAATTAAATGACTTGAAAAGGCCTCTTTGGATTTTTGAGCATGGAAGATACATATAAAAATTACTAAATTGTCCTTGTAATTCGTTTAAGATTATGGGAATATGTCATGTAGTTGTGCATATACACTTCATCATGTATGCTCGATCAACAAATTTTATGGTCAAGATGTAATGAAACCATATATATTGATTCCTGAAGAAAACAAAACCAAATGGATTAGAAACAATCAAAATACCCTTCGAACCAAGTTGGTAAAATGTGACGAGTTCCTTTGAGATCTTTAGATCTTTGAGCTTGAAAGATACATGATATACTACAGTAGGGGTGAGCATAACCGGGTACCCGGTTAAATTTCATGGAACAGGAACCGGCGGTTCATAGAATAAAGGAACCGGAACAGCTTACATCGGTTCCCTGTATTTTGGAACCGGTCCCGGAACCGTCGGTTCCGGTTTCGGGTATCCAGCGACAACTTTTTTTTAATTTTTTTAATAATTCATACAATAAAAATTGTAACTTTAAGTTTATTGCAAACTATAAAGTATCAACATAAAGTAATAAATACAACAAATGATGAAAACTAATCCGATAAAAATTAATTATTACATACATAAATTAGAAACTCACGAGTATTGAGTTTTGAGATCAACAAAACGACTTCCATAACAATTCACGTCTTTACGTTGCTAACACCTTAAATAAAACACTTGGATGAAAATGAATAAAACACTTAATAAAATTATAAAACTAATACCCCATCATTAAATATTTAAATATAATAAATATATAATATCATAAATATATAAATAATTTTTATTAAAAAACAGCGGGGCCGGGTACCTAGCGGGTAACGGTTCCAAAAAAATGAGAACCAGAACCAGAACCATTCTTGATCGGTTCCGTATTTTAGAAACAGGAACCGGAACCAATCACATCGATTCCGGTTCTGGAACCGGCAGTTCCAGAGCGGTTTCGGTTTCAAAAACAGGTACCCAGTTCCGATGCTCACCCCTATACTACAGGGATAGGCTTAAACGGGAAAGCAGTAAATTTCTAATAATGCAAGAAGCAATATAAACCATATAATTCATTAATTAAATAATACCATAAATAAAAAATAAAAAATAATTTTAGAAATTATGATAATTACCATTTTGAATTGGATCAAATGTTATATTATGATAAATTGTACCCAAAACACTATTTAAATTTCTTAAAAATCTCTTATGTCATTTAAATTTTAATTAATTCAAAACTTTTTACATCAAGTTTTATATAATTTTTTTCTAGATACACTTTTGATAGCAAAAAAATTCACAATTTTCATCACATATCAAAAGTGATATCCACAATCGATTCACTGTTTTTTTTCAACATATGTTTTTCTATTTTTTGGATCCACATTTTGAATCAAATGTTATTATCTTTGTTTAAAATATGATCTATTACGTATCACATGTGCTTCACTTTGTGAATTGTTGTACATGTCATATATGATAACTAGTGGTCTGTACCGCGCGTTGCGTGGTATTCAGAATACATGTTTTTTTAATAGTAGCATAGCTTAATATAAAAATTAAAACGACCAACATGGTAAAGTTATAGTTTTGAGTACTAAAAGGTTATTCATCAACAATGCAATTATCTACCGCATTCAACAAACATATACACGAATCTATTCATAAATCATGTAAATTTAATACAAATGTGCATTTGACCTCTACTTTCTTGACTATTGTTAAAAGAGTGTACAATTTTGTTATTTGAATTAACAACCCTATATCTCAAGAATTCGCAACCACCATGAAAAATTTTCATGGTATACACCAAACCCTCCTTCAACAACTGCTTAAACTTCGACACGAAATCTTCCATACTACTGTATCTATTTAGGTTCTCTGAAGTAAGTTGGTATAAATCAATCTATATTACAAAGTGGGCATACCATTTCAATAAGAACTATATCCAAACTAATTAATTTTTGGTCTTTTTTAGTTCAAAGACTCCAGAATCGGCAAACTCTTACCTTAATCGCTGAACATTCATTAGCTCCCAAAATTTTCAACTTTATTCAATCCATTAAATATCAATAATATGGACGACAAAACCTACCTTTTCCACAAATGTTAAAGAAATTATATTTTATGCATATCAATAAGAATGTATTGTATATTCAAATCATAAAGGGCTTATTGATGGTAAATTTTTTTATCTTTAATAGTAATTGTGTGGAAACCGTGTGCTACGCGGTAGCGTCGGTAATTTGGATGGTAATATGTAGATAAACATACAGATACATCTTAGTTGATAAATATAACTATAAACAAATCACATTCATATCACTTGTAAAAATTAGAAAATTTTAATTAGTGGAATATATATATATATATATATATATATATATATATATATATATATATATAAGTTAAGTAAATAACTTGTAAACTGAATTAAATTAGTAACATTAACGATGGGCCCGAGGATAAATTTTGCATTGTTTGTATAATTTATACCTTTGCACTATGTTTTTCTTTTAGAAAGAGGGGTAGCTCTGACAATTTGTTAAAAATGAACAAATACACACTTAGATGATACGATAACTTCCGACCAAACGTATGTCTACTCTTCAAATGGGAGAGAACCTAAAAGTTGACATGGATTACACGAATTCAAACAGCTAAACAAACAAATGGTTGAAATAATGGTCTAAAGTTCTCTACAATCTTGAAATTTTGCAAAATATATACATTTCCTTCTTGTAACAAAACGGTGAAAGTTAGTGGCCAAGTTTTTTCGAACCAGAGTATCATCGGTGCCTAAACAACAA
>CM066320.1:189619783-190019783 GCA_033807775.1 Saussurea involucrata | reverse complement strand
TTATGTCATTCAGAAGACCGATGAATCCATTCGGAGTTATTTCAATAGGTTCAACGCAGAGATGATCAGTGTTCGCAACTGTGACGTCAAGACCGCGATCGAAGCTTACAAGCGCTGTCTAGACGACAGTTCGAGTTTATACACCGATCTGACCAAGTATCCCCCGGAGAATTTCGAAGACGTCCGAGCCAGAACCCTTGCCTATATGAGGGTGGAAGACGACGCAGCCTTTCCTCGTAAGCATTCAGACGATAAGAGGTCGCTTGGTGTAAGGAAGCCAGAGTTCAAAACGAAGGCAGTATCCAGGACAGAGCCTGTCCGACAAATCTCGAACGACCGGTTCAAGACGAAAGCAGAGTTCAAGACCGTGACCAAATTCCTTCAGTACCCTAAGATATCCTCCTACGGATTAAAAGGGACCACTAAGGACTTGGTCGAGGCCCTGAAGACCGTCCAAACGACCATCCGGTGGCCAAAGAAGTCCGATCAGGACGACAGTAAGAAGGATAAGTCGAAGTGGTGCGACTTCCATGTCGACCATGGTCACCTGACGGACGATTGTATAACTCTCAAAAAGGAGCTGGCATATCACGTCCCGAAGGGTAATCTCAAGAGTATCATCGATGACGTCGTTCTTCAAGCTAACGACGCTCGACCGCCAACCCCCGAGCATGCAAAAGTCGTCAATTGCATCACTGGTGGTTCCGACGTGTGTGGTCTGATGTATTCCGCAACCAAATGTCACGCCAGCCAGGCACCCGACATTCGACCTATCCCACGCTCATCGAGACCCAAAGGAGATCTGGAGTTAGAAGCCCTGAAAATCACGTTCGACCAAGACGACCTCGGTGACTCGTATCAGAAACATCATGACGGGTTGATCATTCAACTCACGATTGGTAATTGTTTAACCCGGCGAGTCTTGGTCGATGGGGGCAGTTCCACGAACGTCATCTTCCTTGATACCATCAAGGCCATGGGAATCGATCGATCGAAAATCATCCGACGCTCGACAACCTTAGTCAGTTTCAACGAAGACGCGACGAGTATGCAGGGAGAATCAATAAGCAGACGAAGTTCAGCGTCATTGATTGCTCGTCGGCCTTTAACATCATCTTAGGTCGCCCGTGGATCCACGAAATGAAAGTTGTCCCCTCGATGTACCACCAGACCATGAAATTCCCCACGCCATGGGGAATCCAGAAGATCAAAAGTGAGACGAAAGTCGCCCGTGACTGCTATAAGTTACGGGTCGAAGAAATCCTCTTGGACTGAAACAAGCACGAACAGAAAACCCTAGTAAGTTCGTCTCTCGATCCCTGCCTTAAAGATAAGATAATATCTTTCTTGCAGGAACATGCCGATTGTCTTGCATGGTCGCACGAAAACACGGTCAACGTATACCTTGGCGTCAATTCCTAAAAACTCAGTATCAACCCGTCATTTAAACCTATCTGCTACTGAAAGGAATAAGATGGTAAATGACGAGGGCAGATCCCCCTCTTAAGACAGGAAGAACCCGAGAAGGTATTTTTTCTGAATCCTTTTCCTTCTTTCGTACAATTTTTTTATCACGACGATTACTGACTTAAGCATCGGAGGGTCGTTGGCTAGCCAACGACCAACCTCTGACATTGTTTTATCGCAGATCGCATGACATAATTTGCTAAGTCTACTATACGACTTTAGTCTCGCGGGATCGCACGGAAAAAACGATCGGGCCTATAACTCGATTATCCTATCACAGGAACGCGTGATTCAAGTTCATCATATGATCTAGTCGTACGACCATAAGGTCTAACGACCCCATGATCTCGGTTTTCTAACTTAGAAGAAGTTCATATTCTTAATGAATGTTGTGATCGCGTGTGCTTATGCTTGCCAACACGATTTAAAAGTCTTATGACTTATGTATTACGATGGATGCCTAAGTTGCACGATTTCTTGTTCATTCTATACTTAGTGAATTTCACAACTAATGTTGTATTTATTCACGAAATGTATGAGACACAAGTTCAAAAGAAATTTAAGTTTCATTCATTGAATAAACTGTCATTTACATCCAAATAACTCGACCACCAACGGTCGAGCAGCAAGAAACAAAAATAACAAAGATATTTTCTAAGGCTGGGGAGGAGCGTCGGTCGCATCCTTGCCTGACGCCTCGCCCTGGGGACTTTCCTCCTTCTCCTCGAACTCCTTCTCATCGTCCGAGTCGAGATCTCTCTCGGTCCCGACCTCCCTGTAGAAGAGGTCCAGCTCGTCCGACGCCGTAGCTAGAGGATTCTTGCCCAATAGGTGTGTCGCATGATCGCCGCGCGTGCAGTAAGTCGAACAAAATCAAAGACGGACTTAGCCTCGTCCTTCAGCTCCTTCACCTCTCCCTCCAAGCTCGCCACCTTAGACTTGGACTCCTCAACTTCTTTCTCCTTCATAGCCAAGGACTCCTTCATTCTATCTAGCTCCTCCCTTTGGTCAACGATCAAAGACAGGGATTGCACCAGACGAGAGTTCGCCTCATCCTTTGCGTGTCCGACGGCTTCCAGCTCATTCAGAGCTTCATCCAGTCGTACCGACATACCCTCAGCACGTGCCAGATCGGACTTCTCCCTCTCCAACGCCGCATCCTCTCTCTTAAGAGCAGAGGCCACTAGGACTTCTATTTTTGACGTTTCGGCGTACAGAGCCAGGGAAGACTGGAACGCCTAAAAACACGAAAATATTGTTAGTAAACATTCGACAGAGTAAACAACGATAAGATAAAACAAGTTTTGAAAGAAAAACTTACCAAGAACGCCAGTCCGGCGACATGCGATCTTGTCTCCTCGATGGAAACCCCTCAGAAACGCTCCTCAACAGATGGGAGCTGATATTTCCCCAGATGGGGAAACAATGTCGTCCGGTCTAGGACATTGTCGGACATAAAGTCTGACGGCAACGTGAAGTTGACCATCATGACCTCGCCCTCTCCCGTCTTTACGCCCTTGCCCTTGTCGGCCGACGAAGGGGTCGACGTGGCAGTAGGGGACATCGTTGATTTCGCCGGAGGCGCAGAATCGATAGGTGTCGCGTCGATCGCGTCAGAAGACGTCCTTGTCTTCTTGACGGATGCGATCGACACCTTCGCCTTCTCGGGCGTGAGACTCCCGACGAGCCGCCCGCCTTAGAAGACGGTTCCTTCGGGACCATTATCCTGGTCCGCTTTAGGACACCCGACCCAGTTGTCGGGATCTCCTTCATTTTTTCCCTGCCCTGACGGGCCAGTTCAATTTGAGCTGCCTTCTTGGCAGCTGCGGGCGTCATCTTCGCCTGAGGTTCTCTTGTAAGACAAAAGAAAGAATGATTAAACGATTGAGAAGAGAGAAAGACTAGGTCGAGCCAATAAGAAAGCGGAGGAATGCTTGTCGATCATTTCTTCTTTTTCTCTCCTCGGCTCTTCTTTCTCTTTCTCCTCCTTCTCTTCTTTCTCCCCTTCCTCCTCAGTCTCTTATCCCTCCTCTTCGTCCTCTCCTTCTTCCCGTCTTGCCTGTAGACGTTCACCCAAGAACACCAAGTCGTCGTCCTCGTCTACCAAATGGCGTGTGACGAACGACCGGTCATCAGCACTAATCTCCAGGAACTTCTCGATCTTAGCCTTGGAGTCATTATCGGGCTTTACCTTGTCGAAATTAATGTCTGCACATAAGGGAGAAGATTAGTCGAAAAGCAAATAAATAAATACAGTAAAAGCGCTCGACCCAAGCTAGAAACTCACCCGCCATATTCCAGCCGGACCTGATCCAGTCACTGTCGGGATCCAGCGTCGCTACCCGCACAAGTAGATACCTGGTCTTCCATTTGCGGTCGTTGACCTCCGTTTTTAGAACCAAGGTGCGATCGCCCTTATATCTCGAAAATAGACGGTATGTATCCTTCTTGACCTGATACGCCGTCAGTAGATCCGTCACATTCATCTGCGACTCCCAATTCGAGGTAAGTCGCTCGATGACCTGGATGACTCGCCAAAACAGGGGCATCAGTTGCCCCGGTGAAATATCGAATTCGCACATAAATGCCTTGGCCAGAGGCGAATATGGCCATTCAAAACCTATCTTGAAAGGGTACTCGTATTTCACGACGTACCCCTCGGGACACATCTTCGGTCGAATCTTACCAGCCTTGCTCATCGTAATCCCCGCAGGGATTTTCGCTAAACTTCTAAAGTCTTCAAGATCCTCTTCATTTTGAATAGTACTTTTAGGTTCGGTCGAAATCGCTAACCCCGTTAACCAAGTTTGTCGATCTGAAAGGCCCTAGATATCCCAGTTTTTCTAGGTTTCCTAGCAATCGACTTAGGACACATATAAAGGATAGGAGTCGTACCTTATATGGGAGCTCTAAAAACCTCGAAACTCCTAACTGGATCGAAGATTTTTGCAGGTTTGGAAAAGATTTGGTAAAGAACAACAATCGGGAAGAAAATCTCTCTCTAAAAACCCTATGAAAGCGTAAAAAGGAAAAGATCCATCATGGGTCTCTATTTATGTAAACAATCGTATCAGGTCGAGTCACCCGATGATCGACACGTGCCCATGTCTTTTCATATGCGCACACAGATCGTCGACATCTGGCACTTACAGCTGTTTAGCACGATCGCACGTCAGCGTGACGTCACGATCTTATCCCCTTTTCGACTTCTCCCTTAGTTAGAATCAAACCGAGTGAGTTTCCTAAACAACGACTTTTGACACGTGTCATGACCCTAGACGTCCGACTGACAACAAAATTTAAAATTTGAATTTACCACTCTATTTTCAAAATTTGGGGACAAACTGTTTGGGTAAAATTTCACCAATCTCGACCACGAACAAAATAGGGAGAACATTTATTACACTTTTCCATAATGAGGTAAAATCATAATACTTTATTCCCTGATCAAAATTGAAATCAAAAGTTATCCACCTCACGACACTCGACCATGACATCGTCTAACTCACACGACCGTCGTATGCAACCTTTCGACCTCGACCAACTAACATGCAATATTTCTGTTATATTTTCGCTGTTTAAATGCAGGAATCAATGTCATTAATGATCAACGGGCATAACCGACAAGAGCAATGATGAGCATTAACGCCAGTGACCATTACGACCGTTATCCGCGATTTTTATGGAGTTATTCAAGGCGCTCGAAGACTATAAATACAGAGGTTTCAACACCATTTGGGGGGATCATCTCAGACATCTGGAATCATCTGAACTCTCAAGAACACTCGAAGCAAAGAATTCTTTCTCAAAAGATCGCACACGACACATAGTTTTTATACACGACGCACTTGTTTTCACACACGATTCATCTGTTTACTTTACATTAAAGTCTATCTTTCATTTGTATTGTAATCATTGTACTTTCGACACCTGAAACACAAGGATATCGTCCCTGTTTGGCGATCATAGTGCAGCAGCGACCTCCATAGTCGTCCGCGGGTTTTTTCCTCGTTGAGGTTTTTCCCGCGTCACCAAAATCTTTGTCTCTTTTATAGTTTTTGTCTTCGTCGTACGGTTTGTCGCGAGATTTAAATTTTTTAGTTGTTAAGCTCCACAATCAACCTTAAGTTATCCTTATGGACGATTTTTGGCATTAACAACATGAATCATGAATTCGTGTATTATTCATCGTGAATGTTGTTTTATTCATTTTGAATACTGTATTATTCGTCATGAATAGTGAATCAATGTTCCCTTTTGTTATTCATACTGAATATGGACACCAAGAAACGTGCATACATATTCATAATGAATATAACACATACATAGCATTTCACGTAAAAACGGTTAAAATGAAGAAAAAACTATATCGAGATGGATGTCATATCGAAGAGCACGAAATTCTCGTTTTTTTTGATGTAATTTGTTTGATTAAAATATTAGTCATTTTTATGATAATTTATTTTAAACTTTAAGGGGATAAAAGTTTTTAATTAAAAAAGAAAATAAAAAGTCAAAGATGGTAGGCGCTGATTCAAATTTCCAGATTTGTCATTGTTTGGACCATAAATGTCCTATAATATAGAAAGTGATATAAAGAAACGAATATTAATTGTAAAAGCCTTAATATTTTTAATGGGCCATGGGCTTGAAGCTTAAGCCCTTGGTATATAAGGTTTAGTTTAAACCTAGTTTTGGTTAGAGAGCTTAGAAGAGGTTAATCATCCATAACCATTGTAAATGTACTGAAAAAACTCTCTGAATGGTTTTATCATATTGAATGAATGAGATGGATGACGTATTGATATCAACTGTGATTATTGTTTATTGTTCATTGATTTCTTCGTATTTGCACTAATCTGGGATTCACAATTGGTATCAGAGCATACCGACAAATCGATTCAAGGTTTCTGGTAAGTTTCTGATAAGTTTTGTCGACTGTTCTTTAGTTCCAAAATCTCATTATTTTGTTTCTGATAAAGTTGTTTGATTCTGTTTGTTCCATTCGATTCATAACAGTACTATTTGTGTTTCTGCAATTTTTCGGAACCTAATTCGATCGTTTGAGTGATTTCTTAAGCAAAAATGTTTTCTTAACTTTTGGTCTCTGTTCTTGTCAAAAGTATCAATTTTTCCATCAAAATCGCGTTATTTTGCTTAACATCGATTTGGGTTTGTTTGTTTTTGTGTTTTGGTCGTATTCTAACCCTTCAGGAGCAAAAACAAGAACCCTAGCTTCATCCTCGATCCGAATTTTCAGCACAGCCACAGTGTCCGGAACTTCGCATTTCTTCCGGTAAGTTCTTTCTGTTCTCGACACTTTCCGGACGTCTCCTGTCTGGATTGTCTATTGTTTCCGGTAAATCCCACCCGGATTACTCAAGTATCTGGTAGATCACTCTATCCAGACATCTATCCGGGTTACATCAGTACTCGGACGACACTATCCGGAATCCTTCTCGAACACACCTTCATCCAGTTAGTCTCCACTTCCCGGACGCTAGTTTCCGGATCCATTGTCCGGATTGCTCACCATCCGGACACCACTTTCTTTCGGTAAGTGTTTTACTCGATAACCTCATTTTTTTCCGGTAACTTATTTCACCCGGTTTGTTTGGTTTTATTCGGTCACTCTTGCTATTCGGACTCTGCACTCACACCGGATCCGGACACTTCCTGATCCGAACACATCTATCCGGATTCCTATCCGGGTAAGTCTGTTTTGCTATTTATCTTACCTGTCAAGTTCAAATCACTCCTAGATCTTGCGTTAGGTCTATCACTCTTAGTGCCTTGCGTTAGGTTTCAACCTTGAATCGACACTACTGTCTGACGATCACTTTAGTGAATACTTCACGATGTCTCGCGACGCTCTTGCTATCGGTACCAACTCCAAGCCTCTGATTCCCTATCTAGGCGAATACACCCAATGGCTAGACAGATTCATAATCTTTATCGAATTTAAATACAACTTCGAATACATCTGGCAAGCTCTCACTGAAAGCCCACAAGAAACCCCAATGCAACATGTTCTAGCCCAAGCCAAAGGTCCTCCAGAACAGGCAAAACCAAAGACGTACGCCATGATGATTGGTGAAGAAAAGAACATATTCACTGGGAACAACATGCGAAGAGAAATTTGATTCAGAGTTTGCCGAACGAGATTTATACGGCCATTGATAGCTACAAGGAAACTTCCAAAGGCATGTGGGATCAAGTTGAGAAGATGATGAGTGGGAGTAAAGTGGGAAATCAGTTGAAGGTCAACAGCTGCATCACCCCGATATGACGGTTTCAAGCAGCGAAAGGGTGAATCAATAACTCATGCATATGAACGATTTGCCTTCTTCTGAACGAGCTTCACAAGAACAAGATCACTCGATCTAACACGGAAAATGGCCTCAAGTTCCTAATAACCTCCTGCCAGAACGGAAAACGTTTGCTTCTCATATCAAACACAACCATCTCGTTAAGAACGTTCCAATCAATGAGCTATATGAGATGCTCATGCAAGACGAAGACGAAGTCATGGAGACGATGAGCTCTCAGAAACCATCTTCTAAACCACAAGTTGATCCCCTCGCCCTTGCGTCTGCAAAAAGTGGCAAGTCATCCGGCCGTAACTCCAAGAGAACCCAAGTGTCTAGTGAGTCAGAACCAGAAGCTGAAGAAACAGAGGAAAGTGACTCTGACCCCGAGCTGACCGAAATAAAGAAAGCAATGACCTTCATCACCAAGTCTTTTCAAAGGAAGGCGTTCTTCAAGAAACCTTCCTCAAATAATCAGCGCTACTCTACCACTCCCAACAAGTGCCACGATTATAAGGAAAGGCATGAAGGCAAGGGTAAATTTGACGAGCACAAGCATTCTGATCATAAGGAGAAGCACGATCGAAAGGCCGAATCAAAGAACAGAGATGAACCAGTCACATGCTATAACTGCGGTAAACTGGGCCACTTTGCCAAAGACTGCCAAAAGCCCGTAGTTCGTAACGTGGAATACTACAAGGCAAAGCTGCTGTTAGCACAACAAAAAGAAGCAGGAAAGGCACTGATGGTTGAAGACGACCACTGGTTGACTCATTCCGACGACGAAAGCGATACTGAAGATGCCGATGCTCACCTGTGCTTCATGGGCAATCAATCCCCTGCGTCTGATCATGGAGATCTATGTCAGGTATGTATCCCTATCCATCAAGGCTTAGTGGATCAGATGCAAATACTTGTTCAGAGAATAGACTCCTATAAGGCTTCCACTGATGAACAACTGCTTGAAATTAACTCTCTAAAAGAAAAGCTAGATGTTCAAAAGAGGATCATTGAAAAGATCAAGTCCGACAATGCTAATCTTAAAGAAAAATGTACAAATATTTCAATAGCACCAAAGGATCTTAGGGCCAAGATATCTGATTTAAACTCAAAGCTTGATCGGAGTGAGGATGATAAAGCATAGATTGTCTATCAATGCTCCTCTCTTCAAATTCAACTTAAAGAATATGTTTCTAAAATAACTGATCTTGAACTCAAACTTCATAAACGAGATCAAACGATCCATTTTTTAATATAAAACTTACCCATGAAATAAAGATATATTTTCCAAAAAAGATATCTACTAAAAATACGTTGTTCTTTGAGGGTGTTTGGGATTGCGTTTTGAGATTGCGTCTCCGTTTCTCCTTATCTCGTTTCTCCGGCCCAGAAAAGCATCTCTCCATCTGCTTCTCAAAAAACTCCGTTTCTTATCCCTGGAACGTGATAAGCAATTTTTTTTTCAAATCCAAACACCTCCCTCCGGCGTGGAAACGCAATAAGGAGAAACGGAGATCCAAAACGCAATCCCAAACACCCCTTTATACAATTTGTTCTCCTAATAATTATCGACTATTATCAATTTTTATAATGAATTATATTAATCTTTCGAGTAAATGGATTTGGTTCGATTTTGGGATTTATTCTGGAATTTGGTCTTCGATTTTGGGGTTTATTCTGGAGATGATCCTACGTAGAAGCAAAAATTCGTGTGTAATATGCATAGTAGAAATTCAAGGGATCATGTAATATATCTCATACCACAGGTTCCAAGGGGGTGTTTGGGATTGCTTATCTAAAACAACTTATGTTTTTATATAAAAGTACTTATTAAGTTATATGGTGTCAAACTAGAGTTTAAAAAAAGTGTTTGAATTAGCTTATGTGGTACCAAAACGTAATAAGCTAAAAAATTATTATTTAGAAAGTGTTTTGGGGTGCTTATACATGTAAAATAACCAAATAGTTGATAAGTTGTTTTAAATAAGTCAATAAGTTATAATGAAATGACTTATCAAAAACTCATTATCACAGGTACCAAACTGTTATAAACAGTTTTCTTTTTTAACCATCCAAACATTAAAAATAGCTTATTACCGATACCACACACACAGAAATAAGCTAATAAACACTTTTTATTTATAAATACAGTAATTAATGAGTGTTGGATATAGTTATAATTAATGATACGTACATGTACTTTATTTCAAATAGATTTATAAATGACTGCTTTTTTCCAGGGATTTTCTTTTCGATTTTCTTGCTTTGCATTCATCATATTTATTTTCCTATGCATTCATATGGAACTAGTGTGGGTTCTATGTGTTGGGGGGTAAGGACAAATATTTTAAGGTTTGACCAAGTTAACGTAAAACGTAATTCTTCGGTTAATAATTCATGAGATATAATTTAAAATAAAGAATGTATTTTTTTAAGTAGTTCGTTTTCATATACTGATAACCATGTTTACGAAGAGTTTGAAACGCGTTGGTAATAATTTTGATGATATGCTATATAGAACTTGTAACATCTCAGGCCAACCGTACCAGATATTGTCCTTTTGTCTATACACATGGACTCACGGTTTTAAAACGCGTCTAATAGAGAAGGTATCAAGTCCCTCTTTTAAGGCAACATTTGTTCCCCTCCCCAACCAATCCACCCCCCTTGGGAGCCCAGCGTCCTCGCTGACACACCAGTCTTGGTTCCCGGCTCTGATACCATATATAACATCTCAGATCAATCGTACCAGATATTGTTCGTTTTGTCTACGAACCTGGATTCACGGTTTTAAAACGCGTCTAATAAAGGAGGTATCAAGTCCCTCTTATAAGGCAACATTTGTTCCCCTCCCCAACCAATGTGGGATCTTACAGAACTTAAACAACATGTCACACAACCGTATCACTATTGTTGTTACGAATGGTTTGAAGATTTTTTTCTTCCAAATAAATGGTTCGACTAAAGTTAGACAACCCTATGAGTTGTCACACATAAGCATCCTCTCCTCTTGCCAATATATACGCACACGGTTCATAAAAAAACTTCTCATCAATGTGGGATTACCAAACTCACCACATTTCAAATTTATATAAAGTTTTCCTTCCTCATTTGTTATAGTCACCTTCATTCACCACTCTAGCATTCTCTCATCAGTGTATGATGATTAAAACAACAACAAATACAAGATTTGAGAATGCACAAATCCCACAATGCCACCTCAAATACCATTGGTTACTTCTTTTATACATATAAAAAAAATATAAAGATTTTTTTGTTTTCATATATAAAGATTTATGTTATGTTTTGAAAAAAAAATCGATTGAAGGATTGGTCAAAAGACAATTTTAACCAAATAAACCTTTAAATTATTAAAGTCATCCCTCCTTTCCAATAGTCATCTTCATTATCAAATCTAATATTTTCCCATCAACATGATAGACTAAAATAACACCACAATACAATATTTGAGGATACTCAAATCTCACAATGTCATCTCAAATACCCGTGATTGTTCATTATATATATATAGGGAGCATCTTTTGTAAACCTATTTTTTCTTGTAAGCTTTGTAAGCCAATCTAGGTCATTTATTATTTTGATCGACAGTTGAGAAGATTTCTGGATTTAAGTTTATTAAAAAAAAATAGGGAAATGATGGTTTGTGAATAAGTATTAGGTATTTTAAATTTAAAATCTATTAATTAATTTGAATTAATCTAATTATGGTTACAATATATCCTTAATTTTCTTTATATTTACCTCAATCTCTCTCTCTCTCTCCCTCCCTCTTTCTCTCTCTCTCTCTCTCTCTCTGAGTCCATCGAAAGGTCAAATTTTGCGGTGGTATCAGTGGGAACCATTGGAGAGGCGACGGAGAACGCCAACACCGGCTCCCATCCGGTGACTCCGTACATGGAACTCCCTAGAGATCCTTCAATTTCCGGCATTGATTATATTTAAATTATCTTACATAGAGTGTGTGAAACGCTTTCATTGCTGAATTATATAAGGGCATGACAGATCCATCTTCGAAATGTTGTAACGAGTTGTACGATACAAATAGATTAAGCATGGATTTGGATCTTTATATGAAAAGTTGGAAGATGTGTAATGATTTTAGGCCTTACAGCGTTGAACAAGAAAGTGAACCCGTCCGGCCACGGTTTCATATATTTTCATAAACGGTTTCATATATTTTTATATATTTTCATAAACGGTTTCATATTTTTTTTCATAAACGGTTTCATATATTTTTCTCTCATATGAATAATTAGATTTTTTAGTTTCGTATATTTTATCCTATATGAATATTCAGATTTTTTCGAAATAATCATACATTTTCGAAGTTTCATATGTTTTTTCTCCTATGAAAGGCGAAAATTTCAAAAAAACGGTTTATGAAACTTAAAAAACTTGAAACTTTTGAAAAACAGTTTATGAAACTCAAAAAATTTATGAAACTCGTTGGAATTAGGGGGAGGTCGCCGAAAAGAGAGATATGAAGATAATTGAGAAAATTAAGGAAGTTTGTTGTTGCTAATAATATAATTTATTCCTAAAATTACAATTTGGGGAAAAAGACCCAAATACCCTTGGTTTACAAGTTTATACCATTATTTCGGTTTACAAAATTGTCTATATATTCACGTAAAATATTTAGCTTCTCTTTTGAACCAGCCAATATATATATATACATAAGTGTTCATTTAATATATTAAGAGATTTTCTTATATAAATAAATGAATTACAATTTATTTTATCAATTGATTTTACATAATAAGATTTTTTTTGCAATAACATGGTCATTTGAAATAAGACAATATCATGAGTTGACACAAAAACATCTCATCCCATTTCATATGGAGACTTCTTTATTCTAATATTTCAAATTTCCATCTATGTGAGATAACTTAAACTCAACCACAATCTAGCATTCGATAATACTTAATTCTCATGTGTCACCTTAAAGTCCTTTGGTTTTTCTTACTTATATATATATATATATATATATATATAGTGTTAGGTTCATTTGAGAAGTCTAAATATTTTGAGAAATAGAGAAGTGATCGTGACTCTTCGATTAAATGCGCTGATTTTGAACACGGAAGGGTATTTTGGTAATTAGTCATCCAGTTTACAAAAAACACGGGCTGAGTTCATATATGAATCTGTGTGATTCACATATGAACTATACGTTAATATGTGAACCTTTGTAATTCACATATGAACTCTTTATAACTAATTCATATATGAATCTTGTGATTCATATATGAACCTTTGTGTTTCATATATGAAACTAATTAATTGTAGGTTCATATATGAATCAGTTGAACCAATTAACTGATTCATATATGAATCTTTATGTTCATATATGAACATTTGTAATTTACATATAAACTTTTTTTAACTAATTCATATATGAACCTTTGTGTTCATATATGAACCTTAATGATTTATATATGAATTTTTTTTAACTAATTCTCAAATGAACAAATTAACTGATTCATATATGAATCACAAAGATTCATATATGAATTAGTTAAAAATATTTTATATGTGAATTACAAAGGTTCATATATGAATACAAAGGTTCATATATGAATCACACAAATTCATATATGAACCTGTCCCGCGTATTTTTTACGAAACTACCCTAAATACCCCTGAGCGTCGTTTATTAATTAATGTGGACGCGCGCATTAATCAGGTGTAACGCGGATTTCTTGACCGTGGATTATTTAATCCAATGGATATGATCACTTCTCTATTTCTCAAAATATTTAGACTTCTCAATTGAACCCTTCCCTATATATATATATATATATATATATATATATATATATATATATATATATATATATATATATATATATATATATATCAGACGATAATCAAATGAGAACCACAAATATGTTACAAACCCGTGAGAACCAATATAAAAATATTTTTTACATGATATTTTTTCAACAAAACCTATGATTTAAGATATTGTTTCACATATGTTCGTGTTCACCTTGTGAAAAGATTACTTGTGGGAAAAAAATTGATTCACCTAGTGAAATGAAAAATACATGTAAAAAATATTCACGTGGTGAAACAAATCCATATGAAACAAATATATGTGAAGCAAAATATCTTAAATCCTAGCATTTGATGAAAAATATCATGTAAAAAATATTTTTATATCGGTTCTCACGGATTTATAACATATTTGTAGTTCTCATTTGATTTAACCCTTATATATATAGTTTTTTTTCAAAAATAGGGTAAGAGAGAGTCTACTCAAAGAACGAAGTCGAACACGAACAACATTTGTGGGAGGTTCTAGAAGTCCTTCGAAGAGAGAGTTTATTTGCTAAGTTTTCAAAGTGCGAGTTTTGGCTATAAGAAATCCAATTCTTGGACATGTAGTATCTAAGGATGGAGTGAAAGTGCACCCGGGAAAGATTGACACAATGATGAATTAGGAACCGCCAACAAGTCCAATGGAGATTAGGAGCTTCTTGGGATTATCCGGTTACTACCGAAGATTCATCCAAGATTTCTCGAAGATCGCTTCACCGCTTACGACATTGACGAGGAAGAATGTCAAGTTCGTATTGTCCAAGACTCAAGAGCAATCTTTTAGGACTCTCAAGAAGAAATTATGCGAGGCACCAATTTTATCCCCACCCGAGGGATCGGAAGATTTTGTAGTGTATAGTGATGCTTCCAAAATGGTTCTTGGATGTGTATTCATGCAAAGGGGAAAGGTAATAGCATACGTATCACGATAACTCAAGGATCACGAGAAGATTTACCCAACTCATGATTTGGAATTGGCGGCGGAGGTATTCGTGTTAAAGTTGTGGCAACACTACCTTTATGGGATGAAGTGTGCCCTCTTCACCGATCACAAAAGTTTAAAATACATTTTTGACCAAAAGGAACTCACCATGTGACAACAGAGGTGGCTAGAGTTGTTAAAGGACTACGATTGCGAGTTGCTTTACCATCTCGGTAAAGCAAATATGGTAGCAGATGCTTTAAGCCGGAAGTGTCACGGTGGTAGCATCCAAATATCACTGATAAGGAATGATATAATATCAAGCTTGGTCGAGAATATTAGAGAGTGTCAAGTACAGGTGCTTATTGCAGAGAATATCAAGTCGGAAGTAATGGTGAAACAACGTGATATTTTGACGGAAGACAGTCGTGGCTTCAAACTCTTCCAAGGTCGATTATGGGTACCAAAGTTGGGAGGAAACAAGAATTACTCTTGCAAGATGCTCACAAATCTAAATATTTCATTCATCCCAGGAGCACAAAGATGTATAGAGATTTTGTAACACCCTCGAATTGGGAGAGCAACTAAATAAAATTTCAATAAAATAAACACTTAAGGAATAAAATTCTTTCTACAAACCATTCTTGGAATTACCTCAAGATAAACATAATACCTCTTACTTAACACATTTACAAGTTGCTAATCCCCCAAAATACGCGTGGAAGACTTCACCAAGCAATTCACTTCTCGTGCACACTACTAGCGCTCATCTATTCACAGTGTCACTAGACTATATCCCAACCGGAACCTGTTGCACATGCCGACAAATAAAAAGGGTTAGGCTAACGCCTAGTGAGTTCAAGAGCTTTACCATGACCATATAATTCATAAATCGAGAGAGATGCAATTTAAGTCTAGGTTCAAAAGAATTTACTTTAGATGCAATTCACCCATTTTCCAACTCACACAAATCCCGTGCTGAAAGCTTTAATATAAAATGATTCTCAAAACGGACTCATCCCAAAACCCACTGGAAAAGTGAAACAGTATTTGATTTCCAAAACGATTGAATTCATAAATAAATCGCTATTATTCAAACCATCCCAAAACACGAATGAAGCATAACCCACAACTCATATACCATGGAAAAAAATCCATATAAATAAAACACGTCACCGAAAAAACATGGATAGAAACAAATACCCAAAGCAACACCTTTCGGTGACGGGGGAGGCCCGTTTACATCGCACGTGACGGAAGACAAAAGTGGGTCACATAACCAAGTAATAAAACAAATACGTGGACTATTCTCACAATATAACGAGCTCAATCACTTCAGATCTATTGCTCGTGGAGACTAGGGAGCCCCCAACTTCAACCACTCCAGGTCTATACATTGGGTCACTCCAAGTCCACAAAACTGGCACATTTGGGATTACACCTTACTACCCATGGGACGTTGCCCGACCATATAGGCCTACACCTTACTTACCATGGAACCCGATGCCTATCTCATGCCAAGCACATCTGAAATTACACCTTACTGTCCATGGGACGACGCCCGACCATATAGGCCCACGCCTTACTTACCATGGAACCCGATGCCTATTCTGTGCTACAATAAGAGAAACTAGCGTCTCATCATTGAACGTAAAACTCAAATGCCTATGGATCCATAGCTAATAAGGTCTAAAACATTACATGACCCCAAACGAATGAACAAATGCATTCAAAACATGTAATTCTCTAATAACATAAACCATGATCAAAACTCGACTTTGAGCTATCAAAATTGGACAAATGTCCCCAAGACTTAATAAAATCCATTACCGAGCCATAAGCTCGGCTAACTCAAAAGATCAATCATGAAAAGTCATAAAATGAAATTAAACGTAACAACACACACTTTTGCCCATAAATATTTCAAATCCATGAAAACCTGAAACAAGACGTTGGGGTAGGACAACCCTCTTTTCCAATGAACTCACACCGTTACATTTCAAAGTTGTCCCAAAACGTACTATATGCACATTTCCAAGATATACACAAAAATGCATTTTCGTATCAAATAGACTCCATTTATCAAATAAATCATCAAAACATTTTCATTTATGATTTACTATCAAGTTTCCCCAAAAATCCCAAATATGGGCATGTTACCACATTTACAAAGTTAAATACATCAAAAGTCAAAACCCACCAAATAACCCAACTATTGATAATTTTCATGTAAACACATATGTACTTGGAAAATAACATTGTTGGCATGTACAAAGTTTTCACAAATCAACTTGAACTTACCTTGCTAGATTTAGGCTAAATCTAGATTTTCCCCAAACGTACGCTCCTTTGAAGAAGCTTGAATCTTCAAGCCAAATCTTCCAAATACCTAGATCCAAACGTTTCCAACCATAAATACTCAGATCCAAACATGTAGAACCATTCCCCAAGCATTTTACATCAAAATCCCAACTTATACTAAAACCCTAATTTCATAGATAAAGAAGGAGAAGATCACCTCAATCAGCCACAACCAAAATCACCCAATAATATCCCAAAATGGAAGAGAAGGTGAAAACAACAATAATCTAGATTTTGGTAGAGAGAGAGATTACCTTCATCACTTGAATCCTCAAAGCAAAGCTCCTAGTCTCCCACAAAAGCTTCAAGCTTCCATATCTTCAACAATGGTGGAAATGGGTTTGATTTGAGTGGAGAAGATGAAGAAGAGGAGGAAGGATTTGAGGTTGCCTTGAGGGAGAAATCGGTTTTAGAGAGAGAGAATCTAATTTTGAGTGTTGAAGATGAAATGAGGGAAGAGAGAGGGAAAAGGGCTTAAAAGCTAAAAATATCTCATCAGACCCTTCGCGGACGTCCGGATAGCGGCCTTGAGCTGGTCCGAACCCCACAATTCTACTGTTGCTTCTGCGGAAGACCCACGGACTTCCGCTCTTCGCGGACGTCCGGCCTTGCGCCCATGCGGACGTCCGCAAGCCCAAAGTTCAATTTTTTCAGTTTTTGGGGTGTTACAATCCTCCCAACCTTAGAATGATTTCGTCCTCGAAATCTAGATCCTTTACAACCAAAGGCTAACCAACTCAACGCCGACCATGTTCCATCAGCTTCCAACTGGAATCTAGATTCCCCCACACAGACCGCTATAACAAACCTCAAGCAAACTCTTACCAACAATGTCCTCTTAGGTACACCGTACTTATGTTCGGGTGAACGCTCCATCCACCGGAGTAACTCCTAATCAGAAGTTGTCTCCCAACCTTAGATGTTCTATACTTCCCCGATTGCGGTTCCAGACTCTAAATCAATCCAAGGTTTGTTCACTATCGAAACCAACAGAGTCTCCAATTCCAATTGTTCCTACTGCTAACTGTCGTTTAATTCTAACGAGCCCTAATAGACTCCAAGACCTGCGGTCGTCACTGACCCATCGATTAAACAACTCCAAGAATCCATCCAAACATTAATCATCAAACCGACAGGTTCTTTTACCATACAAGAAAGTCATCCCCCAAATCTACTCATCATAATCGAGCATCTTAAGATTACTACAACCGTTATCATTATTTCTTTAAAATCGGACTACACCCTCCGAATACGCTGACGGTTATTGGCCTTGAACCCAAAAGGTTGACACCTAGTTATACCACCAAGCTTTGAACTCTAACAGAACTTCACACACGAGTTCCGTTCGCCGAGCATTCCCACAAAACTAAGGTTATCAATACGGTGTCTAAAGGGTCCCTCATGCGAAAATTGACCAAAACCCAAACAAGGTTGCCGACAAAAACGGTTACCACCAACCTCAAAATACGATACCGCGAATCTAACCCTTCAGTTACAACAAGTACATCGACTCTGCCACCGATACCATCCGGCCTATAGCACCATCACGCGTCGAAACACCCAACTTTTCATAGTCGAAGTTCTACATACTTACTCTTAACCGGGGTTACTTAACCTTTCCAAGGTCCTAACGAGTTCAAGGTTCTCAAGTGAATTATTTAACAAATATGCCAATCAAAACTTTTTATAGAAATTTTCAACATAAAGGTTTTCATATCAAATTACCCGTGCGCATAAAATCTACTACTATTGATAACTCTCATTTTTGAGAGTTTATTACTACCCTTTTGCTAGGATTTTATATCATTTTTAAACCCACTTTGCTTCTTTCCCCTTTATTTGGTCTAAAATGTGATAAAAAGATGATGAGATTTCAAAAGTTTATTTTCTGGAAAATACTGCACCAGCGACTGTGGGCACAGTGTGCTCACTGTGGGCACAGTGTGCTCACTGTGCCCACGGGCGGATTTTCGTATGGACCAGCGGACAAAGCGATTTACTGGACAATGGAAGGCATCTTTGAGCTGGCATTATCAAGATTGCAAGATCTGGACTTACCAACAAAACCATGGGCTTTAAAGGTGGTATTGGGTATTACACATTGGATAAAAGGAAACTTTATCCTTTGGGTATTACCAACTCTTGGGGTTATAAAAGAAAGGGTTTGGTTCATTGTGATCTATCTATTTTTTATCAGCTTTATTTACTTGCTTTCCAGTAGACTAAATCTTTCTTCTTGTTTATTAAAAGCTTGAAGAATTGTAGCCTTTACTTTGTTGTTTGTAATTTCCATTCTGCTAGCAGTGTACCCACTGTGAGCACGTCTTTAATTTTATGCAAGTTAATTTTATGCATTTCTTCTATATTGTTATGTCTTTTAATTTCATTATGAGCTAAAGCACCCTTTGGGTGTGGATGTGAACAAACTTGAGACTAGTAGGCAACACTTGGGTGTGGCCATTTGTTACTAACTCTCGAGATTGGTCACTTGAGTCGGGACTTAAACTCAACGCAGATAAGCCGATCACTTTGATGTGTTAATATTAGATCTTAGCCCTCGAGAGGGGCGGATTCGAAATACGGCTTAAGTGATGCACAAAGATTTGAGAGAGTCTTTGATAACCACGTCGAGAGGCGGGTTTTGTATGATTTATTAAGGTTCAAACGCCGGTCGAGATTTATATCACAAAGAGATTTGGGTTTAAATCTCCATATTGGTATAACTTGACGTTTAGAGTCAAACTTATTTAAATCGGCAAAATCGAGAGTCGATAACAATGGACACTTTATGGAAACTTTATAGGACCGGTTTATAAATTGCATCATTTCGAGAGATCGGGCTTTTTATGAACTTTTCGTGCTATAAAGCAACTAACCATCTTATTACTACAAAAATCTCAAGGGAATTCACATCCATATCCATTTTTAATTATTCAAAAGTTTAACTATTTTCCAAACAAACCAACAATATTTTCAAACCGAGACTTGTGCAAGAAGTTCGTGACATTCTCCGATTCTCAGTAGTTCAGTCCTCGTGGGATCGATATTTTCAAGCTTTTAAACCCGAACCCGTAATGTTACAAATGATCCAAGCAATGGGTCAATTTGGAGGATTACCTTCGGAGGATCCGCATTCACACTTGAAATCATTTATAGAAATGACGGATCATTTTCGTATTCCCGACGTAAAATCGAAAGCCTTACGTTTGACACTCTTCACTTACACGTTAAGAGATAGAGCTAAAGCATGGCTAAATTCACAACCACCGGAATCCATCGATACTTGGTCGGGTCTAGCTGAAAAGTTTCTTAAAAAATATTTTCCTCCAACAAGAAACGTAAAGCTTAGACACGATATCATGAACTTTCGGCAAGAGAATGACGAGGCAGTCTCAGATGCATGGGAAAGATTTAAAGATTTAATTCGAAAATGTCCTCATCACGGAATTACCTATTGTATCCAATTAGGAACATTTTATAATGGTCTTTCTAATGCTGCTAAAATTATTCTCGATGCTACGGCCGGTGGTGCTTTTGTTTCAAAAACTTACAACGAGGCATTTGATATTTTAGAAAAAGTTGCCAACAATAACACCGAATGGAAAAATGCTCGTGCCATCACCACACCAAATGCATCGGGAGTTCATGAAATTGATGCCATCACATCTTTAAATGCACAAATTGTAGCTTTGACTAACTTGGTTAAAAATAACTTAAACATCAATGGAGAGAAAAACCAAGCGCAAGCTATTAATGAGTCGTGTGCATTTTATGGGGAAACTCATAATTATGAGAATTGTCCGGGAAATCCCGCTTCGGTAAATTATTTGGGAAATGCTAGAAATAGCCCATTTTCTCAAACTTATAACCCGAATTGGCGGAATCACCCGAATTTTTCTTGGTCGGGAAATCAAGGACTTCAACCCCCCGGGGCAAGTCGACCACAAAATCGACCACAAAATCCCCCGGGATTTTATCAAAATCAACAACCCACGTACCAACATGGTCAATCTTCATAATCACATGCACCTAGGCAACCAAATGCATCGGAAGGTAATGGTTCACTTGAATCATTGCTTAAAGGTTTTATTAACCAAACCAATGCAACCTTGAGAGGGTTCGAGACCCAACTTGGTCAATTTGCGACCGAGCTCAAAATAGACCACAAGGGACGTTGCCTAGCAACACCGAGAATCCAAAAGGACCACACAAGGAACATGTCAACGCCATAAGCATAATGGAAATAGGTAACGTAGAAGACTCTCGTGAAAACGGTAAATCTTCTACCACACCTAATGTGCAAAAAGAATCACATCTCTTCGATAGAGAAAATTTTCCTGGACTGTTCTCTACTGTTGAAAAACCGCAAGTCCCTGTTTTTGTGTCTAAAACAGCAGATCCGTCTGATCCTGTCAAAAATGAGGAGCAGCGTGCTCACAGTGGGCAGTCTGTGCCCACACCCAGTAAAAAGCAAACGAGCTTAGATCTACGTGAGTTGCCTTTTCCTGAAAGATTTAAAGATAAAAAGATGGATGTTCAGTTTAAAAAGTGTTTAGACGTTTTCAAACAACTCCATATTAACATTCCTTTGGTAGAAGCTCTCGAGCAAATGCCAAACTATGTTAAGTTTTTAAAAGACATTCTCAACAAAAAGAGGAGACTAGGAGAATATGAGACAGTTGCTTTAACCAAGGAATGTAGTGCAATTCTTACTTGTAAAATTCCTCCGAAACTCAAAGACCCGGGAAGTTTTACCATCCCATGTTCTATTGGCGGTCAAGAGGTCGAAAATGCACTAGGTGACTTGGGTGCAAGCATAAATCTCATGCCCTTGTCGATTTTTAACAAGTTAGGAATTGGTGAAGTAAGACCCACTACCGTCACTTTGCAACTCGCGGATAGATCCATTGCTTATCCGAAAGGAAAAATTGAAGACATTTTGGTCAAAGTTGATAAATTCATTTTTCCGCCCGATTTTCTAGTTTTGGACTTTGAGGCCGATAAGAATATTCCGATCATTTTAGGAAGACCTTTTCTTGCAACCGGCCGAACCTTAATTGATGTCCAAAAAGGTGAGCTAACCATGCGAGTGAATGACCAACAAATAACCTTCAACGTTTTTAAATCACTAAAATTCACCGGTGATTTAGAAGATTGTTCCGCCATTGACACTTTAGGTGATGATTTTGAGCCTAGCCTTTTAGGAGACTTTCATGAAGAACCAATTATAGGCTTTGAAAACGATGTTTCGGAAGAGGATTTGATGGAGGTTATAGATGCTTTTGAACATTTAGATTTTAATGATCGACCTCCGCAAATGCCATCAATTCTTAAAGCTGGCATTGGACTTAAAACCTCTCCCTAGTCACCTTAAGTATGCTTATCTCATGGAAGAAGAAAAATTTCCCGTAATCATCTCTTCCAAGTTAAGTGATGGCCAAAAGGAGAAATTGTTAGAATTGTTGAAAAGTCACAAGAAAGCCATAGGTTGGACCTTAGCGGACATTAAGGGGATTAGTCCATCCATTTGCCAACATAAGATTATTTTGGAAGAAAATAGTATTGGCAAAGTGCAACCACAAAGGCGATTAAATCCTATCATGAAAGAGGTCGTTAAGAAAGAGATTTTAAAATGGCTTGATGCGGGTATTATTTACCCCATTTCAAGTAGTGGTTGGGTTAGCCCGGTGCAATGTGTCCCGAAAAAGGGAGGTACCACGGTTATAACAAACGAGAAAAATGAACTCATCCCTACTAGGACCGTCACCGGGTGGAGAATATGCATGGATTATCGACAATTGAACCTAGCCACAAAAAAAGACCATTTTCCTTTGCCTTTTATAGACCAAATGCTAGATCGATTGGCCGGAAAAGAATTTTATTGCTTTTTGGATGGATACTCGGGCTATAATCAAATTCACATAGCTCTCGAGGATCAAGAAAAAACGACTTTCACGTGTCCTTTCGGAACTTTTGCTTTTCGGCGAATGTCGTTTAGGTTGTGCAATGCTCCCGCGACTTTTCAACGTTGCATGATGTCTATTTTCTCAGACATGATTGAGGATACCATGGAAGTTTTCATGGATGATTTTTCGGTAATTGGGACATCGTTTGATAATTGTCTTGATAATTTGAGGAAGAGTTTAGAAAGATGTGAAACGCACGATTTAATCTTGAATTGGGAAAATTGTCATTTTATGGTTCAAGAGGGAATTGTGTTGGGTCACATGGTTTCTAAAAAGGGTTTGGAAGTTGATAAAGCTAAATTAGAAGTAATAATGCAATTACCTGAACCCACTTCGGTTAAAGGCATTAGAAGTTTTTTGGGACATGCAGGATTTTACCGACGTTTTATAAATGAGTTTTCAAAAATTGCAAAACCGTTGTGTAATTTACTGCATGTGGACCAAACTTTTGATTTTACTTTCGAATGCAAAAAGGCTTTTTCAACAATCAAAGAAGCTCTTGTCTCTGCACCTATTGTAATAGCACCGGATTGGACAAAACCTTTCGAGGTAATGTGCGATGCTAGTGATTGGGCGGTGGGTGCCGTTTTGGGACAAAAGAAAGAAAAGATTTTTCACCCCATTTACTACGCAAGTAAAACTCTTATCGAAGCGCAAATAAATTATACAACAACCGAGAAAGAGTTACTTGCCGTAGTATTTGCTTTTGACCGTTTTCGTTCTTATTTGATCGGCACAAAAGTCGTTGTTCATACGGACCACTCCGCTATCAAGTATCTTTTTAACAAAACCGACGCTAAGCCAAGGCTTATTCGTTGGGTTCTTCTTTTACAAGAATTTGACATCGAGATAGTTGATAGAAAAGGAGTCAATAATCAAGTTGTCGATCATCTTTCAAGAATAGAAATGAATGTGTCAAGTGGGGGAAATCATGAAATCAAAGAAGTTTTTCCGGATGAACGTATTTTAGCTATACAACATGTTGAAAAGGAATTGCCGTGGTATGCCGATATTGCAAATTATCTCGCAAGTGGAATTAGACCGTACCACATGAACGCGCAAAAGTTTAAAAAGTTTCTTCATGATTGTAAACAATATTTTTGGGATGATCCTTTTTTGTATAAATTAGGATCGGACCAAATTTTGAGGAAATGCGTTCCGAATTTTGAAATGAAAAATATTTTGCGGGATTGTCACGCCTCACCTTACGGGGTCCATTTTGGTGGTCAACGTACGGCCGCAAAAATTCTTCAATGTGGTTTCTTTTGGCCGTCAATTTTTAAGATTCATTTGAGTTCGTAAATAGTTGTGACCAATGCCAGAGGACCGGGAATTTGTCCCAACGAAATGAGATGCCCTTAAATAATATTTTGGAAGTTGAACTTTTTGATGTTTGGGGCATCGATTTTATGGGACCATTTCCTATGTCTTTTAATAATCAGTATATTTTGGTGGCCGTAGATTACGTCTCAAAGTGGATAGAAGCCATCGCGTGTCCAAGAAATGATGCTAAAACTGTGATTAACTTTCTCCATAAAAACATTTTTGTTCGTTTTGGAATTCCTCGCGCTTTAATTAGTGACGAGGGGACTCATTTTGTCAACAAAATGTTAAGCACAGTTTTAAGCAAGTACAATATCCATCATAAGGTATCAACGGCATACCATCCTCAAACAAACGGGATTGCCGAACTTTCAAATCGGGAAATAAAATCGATTTTGGAAAAAGTGGTAAAACCCGATCGAAAGGATTGGTCCCTTAAGTTGGATGACGCGCTTTGGGCATATCGAACAGCTTTTAAAACACCACTAGGACTGTCGCCATATAAACTGGTTTTTGGTAAAGCATGTCACTTACCCTTGGAATTTGAGTACAAAGCGTTTTGGGCCGTAAAAGAATTAAACCTCAATGAAGAAGTGGCCGGAAAGAAGAGAAAACTTCAACTAAACGAGTTAGAGGAGATACGTCATCATGCATACGAGAACGCCAAAATTTACAAAGAAAAGACAAAAGTATGGCATGATCGTCGTATTAACCAAAGGAATTTTGAAAAAAAATCAACAAGTGCTCCTTTTTAACTCGCGGTTGAAGTTGTTTTCCGGAAAATTAAAATCACGTTGGTCGAGACCGTTTACCGTTGCGGATGTCGGTAAGTTTGGAACAATCGATTTAATTAACCCACAAGATGGAAGTATCTTCCGGGTTAACGGTCACCGGGTCAAGCACTTCATTCCAAGTGGAGTGCCCATACCCGCTGGTGGTGACGAGTAATTTTTAGTTGGAATCATCGTGTATATAGTGTAAATATTATTTCGTAACCTTTGTTTTATTCTATTTTTAGAATTAAAAGTGTAGGTCTGCTCACTGTGGGTACTCTGTGCCCACGGGCCTTAAAATCGAACAGGAAAGTTTGGGGGGGAGGAATGTGTAATTTTTTCAGCAACATTTGGGGCTGGTTTTTAAGGAAACAAAAGTTTGGGGTGCATGCAGAAAATTAGAACTTTCTTTAGTACATCAAGTACTTTCTTTGTACTCAAGAGAATATATTATTTGGATTTGTGTGTACTAGGTGGATTCATGGCCACAAATTACAGCTGTGTACAACAAGAAAAGAGGAGGGAAAATCATCACCGCCACGCCGCCGATGTTGCCGGTCAACCCATCATCACGACCACTGTTGCTACCGCCATTAAACATCTCGCAACCGTCGCCGACACATCTTCTGATACTCCGGCAGCCATAAATGTCGCTGCTACTCCGTCGCCGGACGCCTCCATGATCGTCGAAACCGCCTCCGTTCACCACCGCCGACGTGCCTTCCATCTCCGCCGCTTTCCACCATCTTTATCTGCCATGGTTGTCCAAACCACCGTCGGTACCTCCTCCGAAAAAATGACTTTTGGTTCATCATCATCCTTTTAAACTTTTTTACTCTCATCTATCTTTTGGGTTTGTTTAAACAATCTTAACTGTGAGTACCCGCCTTTTGTGTAACATTTGCGGGTTTTGGTTGATGTGTGCTAATCATTTGTGTTGCTTGAATTTTCGTTGTGGATTCCTTTCATTTTCAGGTACTTCGACTTCGCTTGACTATTTTTAGGTAACTTTGAGAGGACGTAGGCCCTCTTGCATGGCCTAAACACGTTTCCCTTTGTTCCCACAAACAAGCCGTTTCACACGACAATGTGGACATTGTCCATCTTTAAGTTTGGGGTGGGGAAATAGCATGATCATTACTTTTTATGATCAAAAAAATAATAATAAATAAATAAATAAAAAGTCTTCGAAAAATTGGAAGACCATCTTCGAAAAATTGGAAGGAAAGCAAAACCCAAAAAGCTCGTAGAAAAAAATGAAAAATCAAAAAACTTGGGTTTTTGTGACTGAAATAGAACTCAAAGGAAAAACAACAAAGATATATCCAAATTCCTTTTGTAGTTTAGTTCAAGTTTGGGGGGGGGGGGATTTTTTTTAGCCACAAACACTAACCGAAAAAAGTCCTACCGATCAAAGTTCCGACAAATAGTCAAGGAAGGAAGAAGTGCACATTCCGAGAAATCATTCAAGCATGTTTGTAAGTTTCGTCTCCTTTCCCTCCGTAAAAATTATTTTTCTTTCATTTCTTTTACTTGAGGACAAGCAAAACCTTAAGTTTGGGGGTGTGATAACTCTCATTTTTTAGAGTTTATTATTACCCTTTTGCTAGGATTTTATATCATTTTTAAACCCATTTTGCTTCTTTCCCCTTTATTTGGTCTAAAATGTGATAAAAAGATGATGAGATTTCAAAAGTTTATTTTCTGGAAAATACTGCACCAGCGACTGTGGGCACAGTGTGCTCACTGTGAGCACGGGCGGATTTTCGTATGGACCAGCGGACAAAGCGATTTACTGGACAAAGGAAGGCATCTTTGAGCTGGCATTCTCAAGATTGCAAGAGCTGGACTTACCAACAAAACCATGGGCTTTAAAGGTGGTATTGGGTATTACACATTGGATAAAAGGAAACTTTATCCTTTGGGTATTACCCACTCTTGGGGTTATAAAAGAAAGGGTCTGGTTCATTGTGATCTATCTAATTTTTATCAGCTTTATTTACTTGCTTTCCAGTAGACTAAATCCTTCTTCTTGTTTATTAAAAGCTTAAAGAATTGTAGCCTTTACTTTGTTGTTTGTAATTTCCATTCTGCTAGCAGTGTACCCACTGTGAGCACGTCTTTAATTTTATGCAAGTTAATTTTATGCATTTTTTCTATATTGTTATGTCTTTTAATTTCATTATGAGCTAAAGCACCCTTTGGGTGTGGATGTGAACAAACTTGAGACTAGTAGGCAACACTTGGGTGTGGCCATTTGTTACTAACTCTCGAGATTGGTCACTTGAGTCGGGACTTAAACTCAACGCAGATAAGCCAATCACTTTGATGTGTTAATATTAGATCTTAGACCTCGAGAGGGGCGGATTCGAAATACGGCTTAAGTGATGCACAAAGATTTGAGAGAGTCTTTGATAACCACGTCGAGAGGCGGGTTTTGTATGATTTATTAAGGTTCAAACGCCGGTCGAGATTTATATCACAAAAAGATTTGGGTGTAAATCTCCATACTGGTAGAACTTGACGTTTAGAGTCAAACTTATTTAAATCGGCAAAAGCGAGAGTCGGTAACAATGGACACTGTATGGAAACTTTATAGGACCAGTTTATAAATTGCATCATTTCGAGAGATCGGGCTTTTTATGAACTTTTCGTGCTATAAAGCAACTAACCATCTTGTTACTACAAAAATCTCAAGGGAATTCACATCCATACCCATTTTTAATTATTCAAAAGTTTAACTATTTTCCAAACAAACCAACAATATTTTCAAACCGAGACTTGTGCAAGAAGTTCGTGACATTCTCCGATTCTCAGTAGTTCAGTCCTCGTGGGATCGATACTTGGTAAATACTTGCCATTTTATTACTTATAGCGATCACAGTTGTGGTGTATACTTGCGCCCCCACTGTGGGCACACTGTGACCATACGTTTTCTGCTATCAACTATCTACTCGGTAGTTGTGCAAAATGGACACACTCGTCACACATATGAAAATCATTTGAAAATTACTCGATCACTACTCGATTTATTAGTAATGCAAAAGTATATTCAACAAACTTTTAAAATGAACCGCTACGGTCCTAACATAGATCTATTTATGCCATGAGCGTAAGGTGGTTTCCTGAAATAAAATAGTGTGCAACCAAATGTTTGTACGAATTTCAAAAAGGAAGTTTAAACGACATCCAACTCCCAAAACTTCTCCTATAACCATAAGACGACACAAAATGAAATTCACCAACAAGATTCGCAAGTGTCGGTCCATTTCGCAAAAACGGTGAAAAAATCAATATATGCACTTTGGTTAAAATACAAAATGATTTGTGCCGGTTCCGAGTTTAAAGACAAATAATAACCATGTTTTCATCATTTGAAAATATCGACTAAAATATCGCGAAGGAATCTCAAATCAGATTATGCACGCATACTTGTAACACTCTCCTAGTAGTCTTTCTGAGATAATATAAAATGTAAAAAATATTCCATACTAAATTTTCAAAGGAGAAGATTCATTAAATCAACTTTCAAAATTTTCCCATTTAGGTTTATAACGACATGGAAGTAAAACCTTCTGACAAGACTCACACATATTAATGTATTTTCTCAAAACTTAGGAAAACAGTAAATGCTTGAAGTTTCGTTAACACATAGGAGATTTTAAATCGACTTCAAAATTTCGGACCGTACAAACGATGCTCATTAAAGCTCCAAAAATAGTGGCTACAAAGCTATGAATACCCATAGGTCAATATAATGCATTTGCGTGAAATGATAACAAAAGAAACAATTAACCGAAAATGCATGAAGCAAATCATTAAGACAAACTGTCGCGATGCTCTTATATGCATTACTCATGCCACGTATAAATCAGTTCGTACACTACACAAGATGCAACGAAATATGTTAGCACAAAACTCAAAAGTGAAAACCATGCGACATCAAAATTCCGAAAACTACTCTTTTTGGATGCAATACAGCGTAAAGTAATATCTCTCAGTAAAACTCGCATGAGACACAATACTCAACAAAACCCATAGATAAAGACACGCAATGACTCAAGTATGCACATTACAAAGTGTCAATCATGCACCGCAAAACGTCGTAAAACAAAACTCCATAATACTCCACAAAACTTCCATAAAACTCGATGAAACTCAACGACATCCAGTCAATTAAATGGTGCCAAAAGTTTTCGTTTCCAATGATCAAATCGCATAAAGCAAGGTTGTGACCAAAATGTCATAATTCCAAAAATTTCCTATTTGTTGCAATACGGTATAAAGTAACACTTTTCAATAAAACCCATATGGAACAAAGTTCCCAATAAAACTCAAACACCGAAATAATGGGAGGTAACTCTCCATCCAAACTTTAACATATGTGGAGGAGATCCAATGTTAAAGTCATAAGTTGTAGTTACATGTCCAACACCCTAAACAACATTAAAATATGGATACCAAAGTATCCGAAAGTAGCATTGGACAACAACAAAACAAAGGAAGTCCCGACAAAGTTGCAGTCGTCTGCAATAAAATAATTTCATGCACGCTTAAAATCACGGTTTAAAAAATTTGTGTGTGCTAAACGTTTTTCCAAGATTTCGTAATACAACCCACATGACGATTTGAAACACAAGGAATAATCGATGCAATTTATCTTAAAATAAATTTTGTGCATGAACTTAGTCGGCACTCAACGTCTCAAGACCACATCCCTCCAATCCCTTCGGTCACGCTATCATTATCTGGGGATTCAAACATCTTAAGGCAAATTGAAAGCTTCAACGGCTAACCTTACAATTTCTCCTCGAAATAAGGTCTATTCAACAAGCCTATGGTTCTAATCCAACCATCAACTTTGACCCAAAATGGTCCACTTAATGAAATTATCACGCTTATTGTCACTCCAAGTGACTAATGCTAAAATCGTCCATCTATTCCAAAGACTACTCACTTAGAAACTTCTTCACTACCCCAACGGTCATCACATTAAAGTATTTCAAGTAAGCACATGTAACGGGTAGGTTCACCATAACACTGGTCATGTGTAATTATGAATGTACTGTACATGATTATCCTTGCTACCCTCGACGTGATTCTCGTTTCTAGCGACTCCATCAATCTCAAAACATCCTATCTTAAGGTGCCTACTAGTGCAAGTTCACTTTCACTCACTTAAAAGAACACTAGTTTGAGTCTAGGTATCCAAAATCAACACCTAATTCTCTCAAACTTATGCTCTGATACCAACTTGTAACACCCTCGAATTGGGAGAACAACTAAATAAAATTTCAATAAAAATAACCACTTAAGGAATAAAATTCCTTCTACACACCATTCTTGGAATTACCTCAAGATAAACATAATACCTCTCACAATTGATAATTCAAATCATACTAGGTGACCAAATAAAGTCGGTGTTACTTAACACATTTACAAGTTGCTAATCCCCCAAAATACGTGCGAAAGACTTCACCAAGCAATTCACTTCTCGTGCACACTACTAGCACTCATCTCTTCACAGTGTCACTAGACTATATCCCAACCGAAACCTGTTGTACATGCCAACAAATAAAAAGGGTTAGGCTAACGCCTAGTGAGTTAAAGAGTTTTATCATGACCATATAATTCATAAATCGAGAGAGATGCAATTTAAGTCATGAGTTCAAAAGAATTTACTTTAGATGCAATTCACCCATTTTCCAACTCACACAAATCCCGTGCTGAAAACTTTAATATAAAATGATTTTCAAAATAGACTCATCCCAAAACCCACTGGAAAAGTGAAATAGTACTTGATTTCATAAACGATTGAATTCATAAATAAATCGCTACTATTCAAAACATTCCAAACACGAATGAAGCATAACCCACAACTCATATACCATGGAAAACAATCCATATAAATATAACACGTCACCGAACACATGGATAGAAACAAATACCCAAAGCAACACCTTTCGGTGACGGGGGAGGCCCGTTTACATCGCACGTGACGGAACACAAAAGTGGGTCACATAACCATGTAATAAAACAAATACGTGGACTATTTTCACAATATAACTAGCTCAATCACTCCAGATCTATTTCCCGTGGAGACTAGGGAGCCACAACTTCAACCACTCCAGGTCTATACATTGGGTCACTCCAAGTCCACAAAACTGACACATTTGGGATTACACCTTACTGCCATGGGATGCTGTCCGACCATATAGGCCCACACCTTACTTACCAAGGAACCCGATACCTATCCCGTGCCAAGCACATCTGAAATTACACCTTACTGCCCATGGGACGACGCCCGACTATATAGGTGATAGCGGAAAAACGTATAGTTCCAATCAGTGGTCACAGTGTGCCCACAGTTGAGGCACAAGTATACACCACAACTATGATCGCTATAAGTAATAAAATGGCAAGTATTTACCAAGTATCATACCCACGATGACTGAACTACTGAGAATCAGAGAATGTCACGAACTTCTTGCACAAGTCTCGGTTTGAAAATATTGTTGGTTTGTTTGGAAAAATGATAAAACTTTTGAATAATTAAGAATGGGTATGGATGTGAGTTCCCTTGAGATTTTTGTAGTAACAAGATGGTTAGTTGCTTTGTAGTACGAAAAGTTCATAAAAAGCCCAATCTCTTGAAATGATGCGATTTATAAACCGGTCCTACAAAGTTTCCATAAAGGGTCCATTGTTACCGACTCCCGATCTTGCCGATTTAATTAAGTTTGACTCTAAACGTCAAGTTCTACCAATATGGAGATTTACACCCAAATCTCTTTGTGATATAAATCTCGACCGGCGTTTGAACCTTAACAAATCATACAAAACCCGCCTCTCGACGTGGTTATCAAAGACTCTCTCAAATCTTTGTGCATCACTTAAGCCGTATTTTGAATCCACCCCTCTCGAGGTCTAAGATCTAATATTAACACATCAAAGTGATCGGCTTATCCGCGTTGAGTTTAAGTCTCGACTTAAGTGACCAATCTCGAGAGTTAGTAACAAATGGCCACACCCAAGTGTTGCCTACTACTCTCAAGTTTGCTCACATCCACACCCAAGGGGGTGCTTAGCTCATAATAAAATTAGAAGACATAACAATGTAGAAGAAATGCATAAAAGTTACTTGCATAAAATTAAAGACGTGCCCACAGTGGGAACACTGCTGGCAGAATGGAAATTACAAACAAGGAATTAAAATGCTACAACTCTTCAAGTTTTTAAGAAACAAGAAGAAGAATTAACTACTGGAAAGCAAGTAAAGTAACTGAGAATTGATGCCCTTGAAGTGATCCAAGCCCTCTCTTTTATAGCTCCCAAGTTGTGTAATACCCAATGGACAAAAGGTATAATACCCAATGGGCAAAACTTCTTTTATCCAAAGGGTAATAGCCAATACCACCTTCCAATGCCCCTAGTTTACTGAGATACCCAGATCTTGCAAATCTTCATCATTGCTAACATTCTTTATCCAGATAATTGCAGTATCCGTTGGGTAATAGGAATATCCGTCTGTGCTCACAGTGGGCGGCCCTATGCCCACAGTCGAAAGTGCAGTATTTTTCCAAGAAAATAAACTTTTGAAACCTCATCGTCTTTTTATCACATTTTAGACCAAATGAAGGGGAAAGAAGCAAAGTGGGTTTAAAACGATATAAAATCCTAGAAAAAGAGTAATAATAAACTCTCAAAAATGAGAGTTATCACACCCCCAAACTTAAGGTTTTGCTTGTCCTCAAGTAAAAGAAATGAAGGAAAAAGAATTTTTACGGAGGGAAAGAAGACGAAACTTACAAACATGCTTGAATGATTCCTCGGAACTTGTACTTCTTCCTTTCTTGACCATTTGTCGGAACTTTGATCGGTAGGACTTTTCTGGTTGGTGTTTTTGGCTTAAAAAAAATTCCCCCCCCCCCCCCCAAAAAAAATTGAACTAAACTACAAAAGGAATTTGGATATATCTTTGTTGCTTTTCCTTTGAGTTCTATTTCAGTCACAAAAACCCAAGCTTTATGATTTTTCATTTTTTCTACTAGCTTTTTGGGTTATGCTTTTCCTTCTGATTTTTTGAAGGTGGTCTTCCAATTTTTTGAAGACATTTATTTATTTATTTGTTTGTTTTTTGGATCATACCAGTAATGATCATGCTATTTCCCCACCCCCAAACTTAAAGATGGACAATGTCCACATTGTCGTATGGAACTGCTCGGTTGTGGGAACAAAGGGAGACGTGTTTAGGCCACACAAGAGGGCCTACGTCCTCTCAAAATTACCTACAAAAAGTCAAGCGAGGTTGAAGCGCCTGAAAATGAAAGGAAATCACAATAAAAATTCAAGCAACACAAACCATCATCGGTATTTAAACAAAACCCTCAAGTGATACACAAAAGGCGGGAAGGAGCAGTTTAAAAGTGTTAGACAAACCCAAAAGACAGATAAAAGCAGTAATGTTTAAAACGATGATGATGAAACAAAAGCTAATTCATCGGAGACTGCTGCCCACTGTGAGGGTCCGTGGGCACAGAACCTGCTGGAAAACCGGGTGGACGATCGTCTTCTTCAACCTGTGGAACAGAGGCAGAGGTGGATCCATCCTCCATTCGTGCAACTCGTTCTTCTAGAGCATCAAGTCGGGCAAGGATCTTCTTCGATGTTTGGTTGGCCTCCTCTTTTTTGAATACCAACGCCGCCAACCACTCGGCCGTGCCATAACCTGCGTACGTGGACTCTTTAGTGGCAGCCGGCTGCTGCGGTGGATGCGGAGGAACAGTAGGCTCGGGCCGCGGAGGCTGTTGGGGTATGGCTTGATCCTGCAAAACAACAGGAGTACGCGTGGCGCTCTTTCGGTGCGCAATGGTTTCGCTATTCAAGTGGGTCTTACCAAACGTGATTACATCATGTTTATAAGTTGGTACCCGGGCCACGGCACACAGCTTGGTTATCAAACCCGGGAAAATCAACCTACTTTGTACCCGTGTTGCGGCCTTGTTAATCGCGTCATGAGCTATTCGGCCGAGATCGATCGGACATTCTTTTAGAACACAATAGAGCAAAATACATCGCTCATAATCAACAGTACCATCGTGAGCAGTAGGCATTAAGTTGTGCCTTAGGAACTGAAACCAAATGGCCGCTTCGTCCGTGAGATGATTGGTCCGTATCATGGATCGATTGTTATCTTGGGACCAACCATAACCCGGACGTACCAATGCGGCGGCGATGTCCTCGTCCGAAATAAAAAGTAACTTCTTGGAAAGCTGATTGTATGGACACAAAAACGGGGCCACAAGGTTTAAAACTTTATTTAGTGCCGCCCCGGACCAATCGACAACCTGTCCACGAAGCCGTAAGGGGCTGTGTTCGGCAAACGCGGCAGCCGAGTAAAACTCGGCTACCCACTAAGATTTTGTTGTATTTAATGAGCTCATACCTCGCTTTTACCACACTGTTGTGGACATGAGCGACCGGTTGTGTTTGAGTTGCGCTGCGTGTGCGACGTGCTACGATCGGCTTCTTTCCTTTGTCATCGACTCTTATCTCCTGTTCAAAGTCACTGTCCGAAGCCGCGGTATTTTTAGCTTTTTTCGGTGGTGGCTCATCGGATTCCGAAGTGGAGGAACTGGAATCTGCTGGTTGCATCCCCATGGCCGCTTGATGCTCAGACGGACCTGCCGTGTCCATTTTCTCGACATTTTCTGCTGCGGTGCTCGTGCACACTGTGGGCATCATTTGCTCACTGTGGGCATACTCGACATTTTTGGGGTTTTGGTCATTTGTGGTTTCTGGGTCCAGGGGCTATTCAAATGGGTATGGAGGAGTGCTTTGAGGAGGCAAGTGTCCCTCAAAATTAAACCACAGGTCCGCATCAGGGTCTTCTTCCCCCACATCTCCTTTCTTATTTAGGTCAAAGGGTTTGGATTTAGAGGTGGATGGCTGATTTTGGGGTTCAATGGGAATGGTGGTAGTCATGGTGGGTGGGTTGTGATAAAAATGGGTTTCAGAGGGTGTGATTGTGGTGGAGGTGTATTTGGGGTTTGTAAGAAATGGGGGTTGTGAAAATCACCAAAGGGGTTATTTGGGTTTATTCTTAGGTGAATGGGAGGGATGGTAATGGGTATAGTAGGTGGAGAAATACACACATACAAGGGTTGGGTAAAGGGTATTTGGATGGTGGAAGGGATGATAGGATTAGGGTTTTGAAATGGGTTTTGAGGTGGGTTTTGGTTTGGTGGGTCGATCACTCGAGTGAGCACCTCATGAGTTTCAAGGTAACAGTGCACATACCTTGGTGAGGATGGAGTTGCAGGTTCCTCGGTGGTCTGAGCGTCGCCGGTCGGAGCGCCGGAGCAGTCGCCGGCGGTGGTCTGGATGGCCATTGTGGAGGAGGCGGAACTGAGAGCTTGGGTCTCGGCCACCACAGATGCATCCGATGAAGGTGGGGCATCGGAGATGACGTCTGTTGGAGTAGCAGATGCGGCGGCGGTTGCTGTTGTGATGAGCTCCGCGGCGGTCGTCACGATGGTAGGAGCGGACGGTTGGCCGGCGATAGTGGTGGCGTGACGGACGGACCGCCGCGTGGGTCCTCCAGGGATGTGCACCAAAGCTTTTTTTTCTAGCCATGGGAGGAGAAGGAGTGTGTTGGGTTTCTTTGGGGTGGTTTTGTGGAGAAGAAGACTCAAAAAGAGGGTTTTGCTTTTTGAAAAGAAATCCAAGGGTTTTTATTTCAAAAGGAAAAGGTATTTGTTTTTTTTTAATGTTTTATGTTGCAAGACTTGAATACCTATTCGGTAAAGGCTTTGACCCTTAGTTAAAAAAAATTCAGACCACCCAATGATTTTCCATCTTCTTTTCTTGTTGTTTACAGCTGTATTTTGGCATGGGAACCCCAACCTAGTACACTCAAATCTTAAAAAAATATTCTCTTGAAACAAGTGAGTACTTGTTGTACTAGAGAGGCTTCTTTTTCTGCATGCTCCCCAACAAATTGTTTTCTTAAAAACTTGCCCCACATTTTGCTGAAAAATTACACTTCCTCCCCCCAAGACTTTGTTATCCGAAATTTAAGGCCTGTGGGCACGAAGTACCCACAGTGAGCAACCTGCACTATTAATTCTAAAAATGAAATAAAACAACGGCTTAAAAAATATTTACACTATATACACAATGGTTCATCGAAAATCACTCGTCACCACTACTGGGTATGGGCACTTCACTTGGAATAAAGTGCTTGACCCGGTGACCGTTAACCTGGAAGATACTTCCGTCTTGTGGGTTAATTAAATCGATTGTTCCAAACTTACCCACAACCGCAATGGTAAATGGTCCCGACCAACGTGATTTTAATTTCCAGGAAACAACTTCAACCGAGAGTTAAAAATGAGCACTTGTTGATTTTTTTCAAAATTCCTTTGGCTAATACGACGATCATGCCATACTTTTGTCTTTTCTTTATAAATTTTGGCGTTCTCGTAGGCATGATGACGTATCTCCTCTAACTCGTTTAGTTGAAGTTTTCTCTTCTTTCCGGCCACTTCTTCATTGAGGTTTAATTCCTTTACAGCCCAAAATGCCTTGTACTCAAGTTCCAAGGGTAAATGACATGTTTTGCCAAAAACCAGTTTATATGGTGACAGTCCTAGTGGTGTTTTAAAAGTTGTTCGATATGCCCAAAGCGCGTCATCCAACTTAAGGGACCAATCCTTTCTATCGGGTTTTACCACTTTTTCCAAAATTGACTTTATTTCCCGATTTGAAAGTTCGGCAATCCCGTTTGTTTGAGGATGGTATGCCGTTGATACCTTATGATGGATGTTGTACTTGCTCAAAACTGTGCTTAACATTTTGTTGACAAAATGAGTTCCCTCGTCACTAATTAAAGCGCGAGGTGTTCCAAAACGAACAAAAATGTTTTTATGAAGAAAGTTAATCACAGTTTTAGCATCGTTTCTTGGGCAAGCGATAGCTTCTATCCATTTTGAGACATAATCTACTGCCACCAAAATATACTGGTTATTAAAAGACATAGGAAATGGTCCCATAAAATCGATGCCCCACACATCACAAAGTTCGACTTCCAAAATATTATTTAAGGGCATCTCATTTCGTTGGGACAAATTCCCGGTCCGTTGGCATTGGTCACAACTCTTTACGAACTCAAATGAATCTTTAAAAATTGTAGGCCAAAAGAAACCACTTTGAAGAGTTTTTGCGGCCGTACGTTGACCACCAAAATGGCCTCTGTAAGGTGAAGCGTGGCAATCCTGCAAAATATTTTTCTTTTCAAAATCCGGAACGCATTTCCTCAAAATTTGGTCCGATCCTAATTTATACAAAAAAGGATCATCCCAAAAATAGTGTTTACAATCATGAAGAAACTTTTTAAACTTTTGCGCGTTCATGTGGTATGGCCTAATTCCACTGGAAGGTAATTTACAATATCGGCATACCACAGCAATTCCTTTTCAACATGTTGTATGGCTAAAATACGCTCATCCGAAAAAACTTCTTTGATTTCATGATTTCCCCCACTTGACACGTTCATTTCGATTCTTGAAAGATGATCGGCAACTTGATTATTGACTCCTTTTCTATCAACTATCTCTATGTCAAATTCTTGTAAAAGAAGAACCCACCGGATAAGCCTTGGCTTAGCGTCGGTTTTGTTAAAAAGATATTTGGTAGCGGAGTGGTCCGTATGAACAATGACTTTTGTGCCGATCAAATAAGAACGAAAACGGTCAAAAGCAAATACTACGGCAAGTAACTCTTTTTCAGTTGTTGTATAATTTATTTGAGCTTCGATAAGAGTTTTACTTGCGTAGTAAATGGGGTGAAAATTTTTCTCTTTCTTTTGTCCTAAAACAGAACCTACCGCCCAATCACTAGCATCGCACATTACCTCGAAAGGTTTTGTCCAATCCGGTGCTATTACAATAGGTGCAAAGATAAGAGCTTATTTGATTGTTGAAATAGCCGTTTTGCATTCGGAAGTAAAATCAAAAGTTTGGTCAACATGCAGTAAATTACACAATGGCTTTGCAATTTTTGAAAAATCTTTTATGAAGCGCCGGTAAAATCCTGCATGTCCCAAAAAACTTCTAATGCCTTTAACCGAAGTGGGTTCGGGTAATTGCATTATTACTTCTAATTTAGCTTTATCAACTTCCAAACCTTGTTTAGAAACCATGTGACTCAACACAATTCCCTCTTGAACCATGAAATGGCATTTTTCCCAATTCAAGATTAAATCGTCTGTTTCACATCTTTCTAAACTTTTCCTCAAATTATCAAGACAATTATCAAAAGATGTCCCAATTACCGAAAAATCATCCATGAAAACTTCCATGGTATCTTCAATCATGTCCGAAAAAATAGACAGCATGCAACGTTGGAAAGTCGCGGGAGCATTGCACAACCCAAATGGCATTCGCCGAAAAGCAAAAGTTCCGAAAGGACACGTGAAAGTTGTTTTCTCTTGATCCTCGGGAGCTATGTGGATTTGATTATAGCCTGAGTATCCATCCAAAAATCCATAAAATTCTTTTCTGGCCAATCGATCTAGCATTTGGTCTATAAAAGGCAAAGGAAAACTGTCTTTTTTCGTGGCTAGGTTCAATTGTCTATAATCCATGCATATGCTTCACTCGGTGGCGGTCCTAGTAGGGATGAGCTTGTTTTTCTCGTTTATTATAACCGTGGTTCCTCCCTTTTTCGGAACACATTGCACCGGACTAACCCAACCACTACTTGAAATGGGGTAAATAATACCCGTGTCAAGCCATTTTAAAATTTCTTTCTTAACGACCTCTTTCATGATGGGATTTAATCGCCTTTGTGGTTGCACTTTGCCAATACTATTTTCTTCCAAAATAATCTTATGTTGGCAAACCGATGGGCTAATCCCCTTAATATCCGCTAAGGTCCAACCTATGGCTTTCTTGTGACTTTTCAACAATTCTAACAATTTCTCCTCTTGACCATCACTTAACTTGGAAGAAATGATTACGGGTAATTTTTCTTCTTCCATGAGATAAGCATACTTAAGGTGACTAGGGAGAGGTTTCAAGTCCAATTCCGGAGCTTTAAGAATTGATGGCATTTGTGGAGGTTGATAATTAAAATCTAAATGTTCAAAAGCATTTATAACCTCCATCAAATATTCTTCCGAAACATCATTTTCAAAACCTATACTTGGTTCTTCATGAAAGTCTCCTAAAAGGCTAGGTTCGAAATCATCTCCTAAAGTGTCAATGGCGGAACAATCTTCTAAATCACCGGTGAATTTTAGTGATTTAAAGACGTTGAAGGTTATTTGTTGGCCATTCACTCTCATAGTTAGCTCACCTTTTTGGACATCAATTAAGGTTCGGCCGGTCGCAAGAAAAGGTCTTCCTAGAATTATGGGAATATTCTTATCGGCCTCAAAGTCCAAAACTAGAAAATCGGTCGGAAAAATGAATTTATCAACTTTGACCAAAATGTCTTCAATTTTTCCTTTCGGATAAGCTATGGATCTATCCGCAAGTTGCAATGTGACAGTAGTGGGTCTTACTTCACCAATTCCTAATTTGTTAAAAACCGACAAGGGCATGAGATTTATGCTTGCACCCAAGTCACATAGTGCATTTCCGACCTCTTGGCCGCCAATGGAGCATGGGATGGTGAAACTTCCCGGGTCCTTGAGTTTCGGAGGGATTTTACAAGTAAGAATTGCACTACATTCCTTGGTTAAAGTAACCGTCTCAAATTCTCCCAGTCTCCTTTTTTTGTTGAGAATGTCTTTTAAAAACTTAACGTAGTTCGGCATTTGCTCCAGAGCTTCTACCAAAAGAATGTTAATATGGAGTTGTTTGAAAACGTCTAAAAACTTTTTAAACTGAACATCCATCTTTTTATCTTTAAATCTTTCAGGAAAAGGCAACTCACGTAGATCCAAGCTTGTTTGCTTTTTGTTGGGTGTGGGCACAGGCTGCCCACTGTGAGCACGCTGCTCAGTATTTTTATCAGCACCAAAAAAACCTGCTGTTTTAGACACAAAAACAGGGTCTTGCATTTTTTCAACAGTAGGGAACAGTCCAGGAAAATTTTCTCTATCGAAGAGATGTGATTCTTTTTGCTCATTAGGTGTGGTAGAAGATTTATCGTTTTCACGCGAATCCTCTACGTTACCTATTTCCATTATGCTTATGGCCTTGACATGTTCCGTGTGTGGTCCTTTTGGGTTCTCGGTGTCACTAGGCAAAGTCCCTTGTGGTCTATTTTTGAGCTCGGTCGCAAATTGACCAAGTTGGGTCTCAAACCCTCTCAAGGTTGCATTGGTTTGGTTGATAAAACCTTTAAGTAATGATTCGAGTGAACCGTTACCTTCCTATGCATTTTATTACTTAGGTGCATGTGATTGTGAAGATTGGCCATGTTGGTAAGTGGGTTGTTGATTTTGATAAAATCCCGGGGGATTTTGTGGTCGATTTTGTGGTTGACTTGCCCCAGGGGGTTGAAGTCCTTGATTTCCCGACCAAGAAAATTTCGGGTGATTCCGCCAATTCGGGTTATAAGTTTCAGAAAAAGGGCTATTCCTAGCGTTTCCCAAATAATTTACCGAAGCGGGATTTCCCGGACAATTCTCATAATTGTGATTTTCCCCGCAAAATGCACACAACTCATTAATAGCTTGCGCTTGGTTTTCTCTCCATTGATGTTTAAGTTATTTTTTACCAAGTTAGTCAAAGCTACAATTTGCGCATTTAAAGAAGTGATGGCATCAATTTCATGAACTCCCGATGCATTTGGTGTGGTGATTGCACGAGCATTTTGCCATTCGGTGTTATTGTTGGCAACTTTTTCCAAAATATCAAATGCCTCGTTGTAAGTTTTTGAAACAAAAGCACCACCGGCCGTAGCATCGAGAATAATTTTAGCAGCATTAGAAAGACCATTATAAAATGTTTCTAATTGGATGCAATAGAGAATTCCATGATGAGGACATTTTCGAATTAAATCTTTAAATCTTTCCCATGCATCTGATACTGCCTCGTCATTTTCTTGCCGAAAGTTCATGATATCGTGCCTAAGCTTTACGTTTCTCGTTGGAGGAAAATATTTTTTAAGAAACTTTTCAGCTAGACCCGACCAAGTATCGATGGATTCCGGTGGTTGTGAATTTAGCCATGCTTTAGCTCTATCTCTTAATGTGTGAAGTGAAGAGTGTCAAACGTAAGGCTTCCGGTGTTACTCCGGGAATACGAAAATGATCCGTCATTTCTATAAATGATTTCAGGTGTGAATGTGGATCCTCCGAAGGTAATCCCCCATACTGACCCATTGCTTGGATCATTTGTAACATTACGGGTTCGGGTTTGAAAGCTTGTGTATTCATGTCGGGCCTAATAATTACCGATTTTAATTGTTCAAACTCGGGTGTTGCATAGTCCCTTATTTTCCTATCTTTACTATCGGCAATACCTACCGTTGTTTCAACCGGTGGAGGTGGCGGCGGTGGAACTGCCATGTTTCGGTTTAAAGGTGGGTTTTGCCGATTACCTCTTCTAGGTCTAGCAATAGTTCTTTCGATTTCGTTATCAAGAGGTAAAAGTTCTCCGCGTTGCAGCCGTGGCATGCAACACAAAGATATTGTTTTGAAACAAGTGACATAGGCTCAAGTGATTATTCAATATCTCAGGATGTAAAATCGCGCCAGTCCCCGACAACGGCGCCAAAAACTTGATAGCGGAAAAACGTATAGTTCCAATCAGTGGCCACAGTGTGCCCACAGTGGGGGCGCAAGTATACACCACAACTATGATCGCTATAAGTAATAAAATGGCAAGTATTACCAAGTATCGTACCCACGAGGACTGAACTACTGAGAATCAGAGAATGTCATGAACTTCTTGCACAAGTCTCGGTTTGAAAATATTGTTGGTTTGTTTGGAAAAATGATTAAACTTTTGAATAATTAAGAATGGGTATGGATGTGAGTTCCCTTGAGATTTTTGTAGTAACAAGATGGTTAGTTGCTTTGTAGTACGAAAAGTTCATAAAAAGCCTGATCTCTCGAAATGATGCGATTTATAAACCGGTCCTACAAAGTTTCCATAAAGTGTCCATTGTTACCGACTCCCGATCTTGCCGATTTAATTAAGTTTGACTCTAAACGTCAAGTTCTACCAATATGGAGATTTACACCCAAATCTCTTTGTGATATAAATCTCGACCGGCGTTTGAACCTTAACAAATCATACAAAACCCGCCTCTCGACGTGGTTATCAAAGACTCTCTCAAATCTTTGTGCATCACTTAAGCCGTATTTTGAATCCACCCCTCTCGAGGTCTAAGATCTAATATTAACACATCAAAGTGAACGGCTTATCCGCGTTGAGTTTAAGTCTCGACTTAAGTGACCAATCTCGAGAGTTAGTAACAAATGGCCACACCCAAGTGTTGCCTACTAGTCTCAAGTTTGCTCGCATCCACACCCAAGGGGGGTGCTTAGCTCATAATAAAATTAGAAGACATAACAATGTAGAAGAAATGCATAAAAGTTACTTGCATAAAATTAAAGACGTGCCCACAGTGGGAACACTGCTGGCAGAATGGAAATTACAAACAAGGAATTAAAATGCTACAACTCTTCAAGTTTTTAAGAAACAAGAAGAAGAATTAACTACTAGAAATCAAGTAAAGTAGCTGAGAATTGATGCCCTTGAAGTGATCCATGCCCTCTTATTTATAGCTCCCAAGTTGTGTAATACCCAATGGACAAAAGGTATAATACCCAATGGGCAAAACTTCTTTTATCCAAAGGGTAATAGCCAATACCACCTTCCAATGCCCCTAGTTTACTGAGATACCCAGATCTTGCAAATCTTTATCATTGCTAACATTCTTTATCCAGATAATTGCATTATACGTTGGGTAATAGGAATATCCGTCCGTGCTCACAGTGGGCGGCCCTATGCCCACAGTCGAAAGTGTAGTATTTTTCCAAGAAAATAAACTTTTGAAACCTCATCATCTTTTTATCACATTTTAAACCAAATGAAGGGGAAAGAAACAAAGTGGGTTTAAAACGATATAAAATCCTAGAAAAAGAGTAATAATAAACTCTCAAAAATGAGAGTTATCAATAGGCCAACGCCTTACTCACCATGGAACCCGATGCTTATTCCGTGCTACAATAAGAGAAACTAGCGTCTCATCATTGAACGTAAAACTCAAATGCCTATGGATCCATAGCTAATAAGGTCTAAAACATTACATGACCCTAAACGAATGAACAAACGCATTCAAAACATATAATTCTCCAATAACATAAACCATGATCAAAACTCAACTTTGAGCTATCAAAACTGGACAAATGTCCCCAAGACTTAATAAAATCCATTACCGAGCCATAAGCTCAACTAACTCAAAAGATCAATCATGAAAAGTCATAAAATGAAATTAAACGTAACAACACACACTTTTGCCCATAAATATTTCAAATCCATGAAAACCTGAAACAAGACGTTGGGTTAGGACAACCCTCTTTTCCAATGAACTCACATCGTTACATTTCAAAGTTGTCCCAAAACGTACTATATGCATATTTCCAAGATATACACAAAAATGCATTTTCGTATCAAATAGACTCCATTTATCAAATAAATCATCAAAACATTTTCATTTATGATTTACTATCAAGTTTCCCCAAAAATCCCAAATATGGGCATGTTACCACATTTACAAAGTTAAATACTTCAAAAGTCAAAACCCACCAAATAACCCAACTATTGATAATTTTCATGTAAACACATAAGTACTTGGAAAATAACATTTTTTGCATGTACAAAGTTTCACAAATCAACTTGAACTCACCTTGCTAAATTTAGGCTAAATCTAGATTTTCCCCAAACGTAAGCTCCTTTGAAGAAGCTTGAATCTTCAAGCCAAATCTTCCAAAAACCTAGATCCAGACGTTTCCAACCATAAATAATCAGATCCAAACATGTAGAACCATTCCCCAAGCATTTTACATCAAAATCCCAACTTATACTAAAACCCTAATTTCATAGATAAAGAAGGAGAAGATCACCTCAATCAGCCACAACAAAAATCACCCAATAATATCCCAAAATGGAAGAGAAAGTGAAAACAACAACAATCTAGCTTTTGGTAGAAAGAGATTACCTTCATCACTTGAATCCTCAAAGCAAAGCTCCTAGTCTCCCACAAAAGTTTCAAGCTTCCATATCTTCAACGATGGTGGAAATGGGTTTGATTTGAGTGGAGAAGATGAAGAAGAGGAGGAAGGATTTGAGGTTGCCTTAAAGGAGAAATTGGTTTGAGAGAGAGAGAGAATCTGATTTTGAGTGTTGAAGATGAAATGAGGGAAGAGAGAGGGAAAAGGGCTTAAAAGCTAAAAATATCTCATCAGACCCTTCGCGGACGTCCGGATTGACCACCACACGGACGTTCGGCCTTGAGCTGGTCTGAACCCTGCAATTCTTCTGTTGCTTCCGCGGACGACCCGCAGACTTTCGCCATTCGCGGACGTCCGGCCTTGCACCCATGCGGACGTTAGCAAGCCCAAAGTTCAGTTTTTCCAATTTTTTGGGTGTTACAGATTTGAAGTTAAATTACGGGTGGTCGGTGATGAAACTTGATGTAGCCAATTATGTGGAAAGTTAAAATCTAAATATTTTGTTTAATTGCTCTTTTCAATTTTGAGGGTGTTACAAAGCGAAAGAGAAACAATTCGTCGGACCGGAAGTTGTGTAAGACACGGCTGATAAAGTAAAGAGCATTCAAAAACGCTTAAAAGCGGCCCAAGACCGACAGAAGAGCTACGCGGACAGGAAACGAAAGCCAACTAAATTCCAAGTGGAAGACGGTGTGATGTTAAGTGTCTCCATGGAAGGGGACCATCCGATTTGGAAAGCATGGGAAGCTTAGTCCCTGTTTCTTTAGACACTTCACTATTTTAGAAGGGATTGGACTCCAAGCGTTTAAACTTGCCACCGAAAATGAAGGGAATTCACCATACTTTCCATGGGTGCTACATACGTAAGTGTTTTGCCGAAGAAGAGAGCGTCAACCCATTATCGGAAATCCGTGTGGATAATGGCTATCATTGTGTAGAGAAGCCGGAAGCCATTTTGGAGAGAAAGTCGGTGACCACAGTCAAGGTCCAATAGAGGCACCATCATGGTGCAAATGTAACTTGGGAAGCCTAGGAGGTCATGAAGAGGCGATATCCTCACCTGTTTGGATAGAGCGAGATTTCGAAGATGAAATCCTTTTCAAATTAGGGAGGATTGTAAATTTCAGAAAATCGTAGTAAGTTTACATCAAGAATCTATTCCTTATTTCTTGTTGTTATTATGTAGTTTAAGTTATAAAATCGTTGGGGTTTAGTCTCGGGTTCTGAGCCTTTTAACTTAGACACTTGGATTGGCAAAGCGAAAGAAAAACGGGTTTTGGCAGACTCTAAGCGAGAATACCTATGACTATGACAAATGTCATAGTCGCACGTCACAGTCACGGAGGAGAAGGACGCCATGGTACAGCTGGGGTGACATTGACATGCGATTGTGACGAGGGCATAGTCGTCCGTCACAATCGCAAAGGATGTACCGAAGGGGGGTTGTCTCTTTGACATTGCCGACGACAATGCCATAGGGAAAGGTCATTGGGCATAGTCGCATGCGGCTGTCTCATGCTATAAAACCTTTGCATCCAATTTTCTTGGACACACTCTCACAATCTGATTTTTGGTCCATGACTTTTGGAGCTTAGGAGGCGATTTTTATTACTCCAAACTCTCTCCTCATTAATTTCAAAACTAGGGTTTGGTAGGAGCCCTTTTTGAGCTTCAAGGGAGTCTTTTAGAGCATTAAATGTGGGATCTAAAGTCAATATCAAGTCTTCAACCCATCTCTTTCACCAAGTTTTCTAGGGTTTGCTAAGTTTCTAGGTTTTTTTGCTAAAAACCTTAATGGCGAGTTCTAAATGATTTGTAAAATATATACATGTCCTTATGTATTTCTCTTTCCCTATTTCATGATTCTTTTTTATTTCACCCTCCTTATTTGGTAAAATGAACAAACTAGCATATTTTGAGGTCATTGAGTGTGTTGGTGTAAACTCTAATTTTGTGTCTTGAAACTCTTGGATTTAGATCCAAAGTATATTGGAGAAGTTTTATGGAAACTCATCGGTGATTTGGTGTTTTTATACAAATATCTATATTTTTTGCATTTTGACCTAACTTAAGGATTTAGCCTAATTTGAAACCTTTTGGTATTTAAATACTCATTGCTCATGGTCTTGTGCTTCTTTTGTAAATAATGTATGGTTTTATTAATTGAGAATAACTTTTGTGGGGTTATATGCCTATTTGACCTATTTAGAGGTCCTTGAATATTATCTAAGGCTCACGTGATATGGCATATAGTGGTTGAACCACAAGCTTACGTTTATTCGAACTTGTACAATTTTCTTGGAGTAAATATGTATATTGATATATGGAAATTGTGGATGAACCATCAAGTAGTCACTAAGAGGATTTAGTCTTGTGGTCCCTACAGTATTTGAGACATTATTGCCTAAACTTACATCCAAACAACAATCTCAAAAGCTTAGAAGAGATTATTAGTTTAGATTTTTGCTTTATTTTTGAGATTTTGGATGAGATGATAAGATTTATTAAGTTTAAAGAAGAATGTTGTACCTTTGGATGTGAATTTGAGCACGTGTTGAAGGTGTGAGCAACTGGAAAGTTATCAGATCTCTTTTTTGTCAAAAGATGAAATTTCAGAGAGTACATCCATAAAGCACACATTTGTCTTTATATCCTTTGGATAATTTATACAGAGTTTCCATGCAACTCCTTTAACTGTTAAAAAAATATGAGAGAGTTACCACATAGAAGATCTTGACTCTTCTGGTGTCAGTAAAAGGAGATAAGACATGATTAGTTGACATAAAGATGGATGAAAGAGATATATCGGATTTGATAAAGTTATCGAATTTTATAAGACAAACTTCATCAAAAGTTATACGATCTAGAAGGGATAGAGGTTTTCTATTAAGACTGGTGGAAGACATTTCGGATCTTGTTTATGAGATTAAACAAACCGCTCTGATACCACATGTTGGTCCTGGACCACTATGACTTTCATAGAAAGTGTTTGTGGAAAGAAGGGTTGAATACAAACACAATAAATTTGCTCATTTTATATGTTGCGGAAGCTAGGAGGTAAGACCTTTATCCTAAACTATCTGATGGGACAAATTTACACACTGAAAGAGAATAGAAGAATGTTCTCTTTCAGATTTGAGAGACTAAGATAGCTCATAGATATTGTAACACCCTGATATTTTCATAGTTATTGTACTTTTAATTTTTGGAAGTTATGAGTTTGAAGTTAAGGGATCAAGATTGTAATTGGTCATAGTTGTGGTTAAATGGTAAAATCTTGACTTTGGATAGTTGAGGGTCAAAATTGAAAGTTTTGGAATCTAATATTTAAGAAAGAGGGTCGGTCACATTTGAGAATATCTCAATTCTCAGTTTGGGAAGTCGGTTCAGAGCAAGCAAAGAAGAAGAAGAAATCAAACATCTGGGTTCCTTTTTGGAAAGAGTTTTCAATCATCTTCCTTACCCAATTTCTAAAAAGATTGGTAATTGCAAGTTTAAATCACCTTTCATTAGGTTATTGAATCAGTGGGAAGAAGGAATTCGTTTACTGGATTGTGGTTTTGGGTCGAAGATTTGTCACGTGAGTTCATCTCACTTTTTTATATTATTGCAATTAAAATTGAGTAATTTCTATGCAATTAAATGGTCTAAATGTGTTAGAAATACTGGAGTATATGTATGTGATTGGGAATTTGATTATAGAGGAAATCAATGGTGAAAATCAAGTGCAGGTTGATAGTTACCGGATAAAAGAGTAGTATCCGGTAAACTTTGATTCGGTGGTGTCCGGAAGATATAAGTATCCGGTAAGAACCAATTTCCTGAAGTATTCGATAAGTATGTAGTTTCCGGATAGGTAATTTACTGGAAGATATCCGGATTTCTTTGGTTTCGGGATATGGCCGGATTTGTTGGTAATTTCCAAAAGTATCCGGTAACTTATGTTCCCGGATACCAGCTTCGGATTGTATTCGAATTCCGGTAGTTTCCGGATATGATTATCGGATACCTTGTCCGGGCAGTCTTGATGTCCAGATAATTTTGATGTCCGGTAAGTTGGGATGTCCGAATAGTTTGGATGTCTGGTAAGTACTCATGTTCTGGTAACTTTTGATAGGGAATGATTTATTATTTGTAATTCAATCCTGTTAGGTCTTATTTGTTTGTGGAATAGAAGTTCAAGGACTGTTTATGCTATTTCTTGTAAATACCCTTTGGGTATAAATATCTTGCTTAATTCCTAGTTTAGGGTTAATGATCATAATTAACCTACTAAAACCTTTTGTACGGCTGCTGCCTTTTCTCTTTGTTAATCGCCAATGACAAGTGAGATTTATGACTGAAGATTACTGATTGTGTTGATTGTTTAATGATTGCTACTGAATCTGGGATCCACAATTGGTATCAGAGCAGAAGGACGTAGATTCAAAGGTATTTTTCTGATTTTTCTTGATCATTCATTGTGCGTATTGTGTTCTTCACAAGAATTTTGATTGGCTTGATTTTGGTGTTAAAATCCAAAATTGAGGCTTGATAAATTCTTCTCATAGGTTTTCTAAGATCTCTCTGTGTTTTCAAATCGTTTGGTTGAGTAAAAATCACTGATTTTTTGAATTCTTGATTCTTTTGGTTTTTACTCCCTGTTCTTGAAAATTATCAAATTTTCTCATCAAAAGTGCTGATTGATTCGATTTAGGTATTATTTTTCGTGTGTTTTTGGTTAGTCTGTGTTGGTACTAAGCTTTTGCAGATTGGTTTCCGATCGAAAGTGCTGAAATCCTTCATCCGGGTAAGTTTTCTTGTTCATCTGTATTGATTCTTGAAGTCCTGGTATTGCGATTTCCCGGTATTCCCTATACCGGTAGTCAATTGCGGGACTCCATTCTCCCGGTAGTTAATTACTTTTCCCGGTATATGAGATTTCCCGGTATTCCTTATACCGGTAGTCAATTGCGGGACTCCATTCTCCCGGTAGTTAATTACTTTTCCCGGTATATGAGATTTCCCGGTATTTAATAATACCGGTATTTGCGAACTCCCGGTAACATTCACACTCCTGGTACTTCACATTCTCTGAGTCCCGATACTCGTTTTTTTAGTCCCGGTAACATAAAATACCGGTCACAATGGCTACTCAAGATGCACTCGCTATCGGATCTGAATTCAAACCACATGTTCTATATCGCGGGGAGTACAACGTCTGGAGAGACAGATTTATGTGCTTCATTCAGACGAAGCCACTGTATGAGGAGATTCTTCGCTCGCTCAAGGAGGGTCCGACTGTTCCACCGTTGATGGATGTTCCTGCTATAGAAGGTGGACCTCCTACTCACAAAGTGCCGAAACCATATGACAAACTGACAGTGGAAGAAAAACGTAAAGCCGATGGCGACACGATGGCGAAGACTTATCTGGTGTACAGTCTTCCTAACAACATCTACTGTAGTATCGATAGCTACAAGGATACGGCCAAAGGAATGTGGGATCAGCTTGCTAAGATAATGCAAGGAAGTCGAGAAGGAAATCAGATGAAGATCACGAACTGCCTCAGTCGCTATGAATCTTTCAAAGCTAAAAGAGGAGAATCACTTACGGAGACGTACGAGCGTTTCTGCACTCTCCTGAACGACTTACACAAGAACAGCATCTTCAAGTCCAATCTAGAATGCAACATCAAGTTTCTCAATAACCTTCACCTGAATGGAAGGGCTTTGTTCTACACGTCCGCCACAATCGTTCATTAGAGACTGTTCCGCTGCATGAGCTCTACGAGATGTTGCTACAAGATGAAGATGATGTTACTGAACTGATGGGAGATAGCAAGTCCAAAGAGAAGGCAAAGGAAGATCTTCTTGCCCTGATGTCTCACAAGAAAGAAAGCCAAGCTTCACGCAGTTCTCATCGAGAGGAAGCACCAAGTGAATCTGAACACGAAGATGAAGAGCCTGAGAGTGATTCTGATCCCGAGCTTGACAGTATTAAGAAAGCGGTTGCTTTGCTCACCCGGGAGTATGCTAGAAAGAAGCTCTTCAAGAAGCCGACCAACAATAATCAGCGATACTCCACAAACACAAAGCGTCGGGATTATCGAGACAAGAACGATGGAAAGCTCAAGACTGATGATGGAAGGAAGAGGAACGACGAAGGAAAGCGATCTGAAGGAAAGTCTGATGATCGAGCTGATGATGAACCCGTGAAATGCTACAACTGCGGGAGGCGAGGCCACTTCGCCAAAGATTGCCGGAAACCTATAGTACGCAATTCTGAGTACTACAAGAACAAAATGCTTCTATCAAGGCAGAAAGAAGCGGGTCAAGCATTGATGGTGGAAGACGATCATTGGCTCCTCAAGACTGATGATGAGAATGAAAATGAGGAAGCTCACATGTGTTACACTGGCCTGAATCCGGAAGACTCTGATTCTGAAGATGACTCTTCCGACAAGAAGAAAGACAAACGCGAGTGCCAGGTATTTGGTTCCTCTAATGATGACTTGATTAATCAAATGCATGAAATGGTGCGTACTTTAGATTCGTTCAAACATAAGGTTAAGACCAAAGATGCCCACATCTCTAAGCTAGAAGCCGAGGCTAAGATCAAATATAATACCATAGGAAAACTAGAAATTGAAAAGGCTGAGGACACATGTGTGATAGAAAACTATCAAACTGAGTGCTCGGCCATTTCAAAAAGAGCTGAACTCCTTGAGACCCAAATATCTGAATATACTCAAAAGTTAGAGAAGTCTCAGGAGGAGTATTCTAAGAGCATTTTAGTTCAAGAAAATGTTTTAAAGGAAAATGAGAAGTTGACTACTAAGCTTAAGGATATTGAATCCAAACTCTACAAACTTGGTCAATCTGAACAAACCATCCACTTGAACAAGCCTAAGGAGTTCAAATATTATAACTCACTTTGGGGACTCGGATATGATAATCCGTGTTACCTAAAGAAAGTCTTATCTAAGGTCCCCACCCTTTATGAATTCGATTTCATGGGCCTAGATAAGATATATCCAGAGTACAAAATTAAGTGGACTAAGGCATCTCCGACAGATGAGGAATTTGAGGATTTTAAAAGACAAACTGCCATCCCTCTACCTCCAATAGAGGCGAAACCTAAAGCTGAAAATCCTACTTCTGAAAATAACACGAAATCGGATGATGCGCCGCCTAGGAAGAACATAAATGTACAAATCCCCTTCGTGTACGAAACGCTTAATGCGTCGTATTTGAAAAGCAAAATTCCTTATCTCCCAAATAATTACTTCGACATCTGTTCTCTTGCCAAAACGGTTGAAACTCCGCTTCCTGTTTCGGCAACAACAGATGTAGATTCTAACGACCAAACAGAGTTAAAACGTTATGTTCCACCTCTGATTTTGGAAAACATCATTTTCAAACTTGAAGAATCTATTGCGAGAGATAAGGTTATTTATGAAACCGAAAGGATTGTACTTTTAGACTCTATCGAAAAGCTCAAACAGACCAAACCCGAGACACTACCTGAAACTGAAAGGACGTCTTATCGAACTGAGATTGCTAAGTTGGCCTCTCAACTGTCCGCTTTGGCGGCAGAAGCTTTAACGCTGAGAATGGCTAAGGAGAATTCTGTGGATACTTCAATGACGCCAGTCACTTCTGAATCAATCTTGTTTGATGATGCTCCAATCTACTCGGATAGTTCCTCGTGCAAAGCTTTTATAGGAGTGTCAGATGACACAAATAATAAAGTTTTAAGCTTTAAGGATAAAGGTAAGGCCATCGAATCCGATTCGATTCAAAAGAATCTTTTTCCGATTTTTGATAATCCGTTTGCGGATATCTCCTCATCTGACTCTGATGGCGACCTTCCACCTGATTCTGCACGAAGATTTTCTGAGTTTATGAATTCCACTGCTTGTCATGAAGATGATTTTTCTAAGATTGATTTTGATCCCACACTTACTTGTCACACTCAAGTTTTAGACAAAATGCCCGAACCGGTTAATTTTGAAAAGGGTGAATGTTCGAATTCTAAACCGTTTCTAAGACCAATTCTAAAACCAAATCTAAACGCCGGTCTAAGAAACGTGCTAAAACCGGTACGAGCTCTTCTAAACTACCAGGTTACTCTAACTCCTCTAACCAAAACTCAAATGTAATTTCAGATAGTACGGGTCGGGGGAAAGCGGTTCGACGAGAGTGGGTAGAGAAGAATGCTAAGACGCGACCTGAGAAGAACAAGTCATTTAATTCTGCTTTGCATAATAGGAAGAATACCAACAAACATGGTTTTGGATTAAATAACGCTGTTGAATATGGTTTTAAATTTCCTGTTAAACTTGACAATGTTCATCAAGTGATTGATTTTTCGCGTGCTTATGTTTGTTGTTCCGTTTGTGGTGTGAATGACTTGATTGATTCTAAACATGCATCTGATTTGATTGGCACATATCATTTCTTTAATTCTAATGCTTATCGTACATCCAATCGAAAAAGACCCAGCTCTAAACGGGTCTCAAACAAAGGTGTTGCACCTAACATCCAAGGACCCATTTATAAATGGGTACCTAAACAACCTTAATCTCTGTTTTGCAGCCCGGTCATGTGTGGTTTCTCGATTCTGGATGCTCCAAGCACATGACTGGTAAACGGGAGCTACTCGCCAACTTCAAGGAGAAGTACTGTGGTGATGTAAGATTTGGCAACAACAATGTGGCCCCGATCATGGGCTACGGCGACCTTGTTCAGGACAACTTAACGATCAAGCATGTGTCCTACGTTGAAGGTCTTGGTCACAACCTCTTCAGCATCGGCCAGTTTTGTGACAAGGATCTTGAAGTACGGTTCAAGGCGAAGAAATGCAGGATTCTAGCTGACGATGGGACGGAGATTCTCGCTGGTACTAGACGAACGAACCTCTACACCATCAACCTCGCCACCGTCAAGACTGACAAAGTTGTTTGCCTTATGTCCAAAGCTACTACTAAACAGAACTGGCTATGGCATCGACGGCTATAGCATCTAAACTTCAAGAACATCAATAAGCTGGTGTTGGGTGGCCTCGTCAAGGGTATGCCAGAGCTGAAATTCACGAAATAACATCTCTGCTCCGCTTGCGAGATGGGTAAGCTGAAGAAGGTGTCTCACAAGCCAAAACCGGTACCTAGCACGTCACGCCCATTAGAGCTGATCCATATGGATCTTTGCGGCCCTATGCGCGTTCAAAGTATAAGTCACAAGAAGTACGTGTTGGTGATGGTGGACGACTTCTCAAGGTACACCTGAGTCAAGTTCCTTCATTCAAAGGATGAGACGTCAAGTTTCATTGTCAACCACCTGAAAGGAGTTCAGAATAATCTACAGCTGACCGTCATAGCGATTCGCACGGATAACGGAACGGAATTCAAGAATCGCATCATCGGCGATTTTCTCACGTCAGCAGGGATTTCGCACAACTTCTCGGCAGCCGGAACTCCACAACAGAACGGCATGGTGGAACGTCGTAACCGCACATTGGTGGAAGCGGCGCGCACTATGCTGACACAATACGGGCTTCCTATGTTTCTATGGCCGAGGCCATCGCGACAGCGTGTTACACCCAGAATAGATCTATCATCCACAAGCGCTTCAACAAGACGCCATACGAGGTCATCAACAAGCGCACCCCCAATATCGGCTATTTTCATGCTTTCGGGTGCAAATGCTTCGTGCTGAATGATAAGGATGATCTCGGCAAGCTCAAGCCGAAGGCAGATGAGGGGATCTTTATTGGCTATTCGACATCTTCCAAAGCATACCGAGTCTACAACAAGAGGACTAAGAGCGTGATCGAGAGTATTAATGTGACCTTCGATGAATTGGTCGATTTGGCTTCTGGACATAACAGTTCAGAACCCGTGCTTACTGGGGTGCTGGCTTCTGATCTTTCTAGATCGGAACCCAAGCACACAACAGTAGATCCATCGACGTCCAATACGTCGAAGCCAAGATCATCTGAGTTAGATCTACGGTTTGAATATTTTTACAATGATTTATATCTTCCCCAAGTTTCTTCTTATGCTTCTTTAAATGCAGATGGAGCTATAGTGGTGTCCACCAACATATCCGGTCCTCCACCAACCCCCAATGGTACATCCTCGGAGGACTCACCCACTTCACATGTGATTGTGACGACGCCATTCACCGATTCTCAATCGGTGACCGCGTCTCCCTCGCCAGTGGTTCAATCCACTCCATCTACCCCCGGATCAAGCAACGGGTCTAACGCAACTGCCACATCTTCGTCAACCGTTGTTGTTTCCCAATCTGCGGCCGCTACTCGATTACATCCGGTTCCATCACTAGAAGTGGTTCAGAATCTACCCCTAGGGTCCTACATTGATGCGGATAATTCAGAACCTCTTTCGGACCCGCTACCTCAATCGAGGAAATGGACTCGAGCGCACCCGCTGGAACAAATCATTGGCGATCCGTCAGCTCCTGTTCAGAATAGAGCAATGACGGAAGCTGAAGACGATGCCACCCCCATACTGCTTAGCAACATTAAAAACCGGGCGGCAACCGGTAATGAGTGCCTCTTCTCCGTTTTCCTGAGCAGTGTCGAACCAGCGACGGTGAAAGATGCCATACACGACCCGGACTGGATAATGGCCATGCAAGAAGAGTTGAACAAATTCGAGAGTCTCAAAGTCTGGCGTCTAGTACCTCGCCCAAAGAATCGCACCATCATCGGAACGAAATGGATATTCAAGAATAAGAAAGACGAGAATGGGGTCGTGGTTCGAAACAAGGCTCGCCTGGTTGCTAAGGGGTATCGACAGCAAGAGGAGATTGACTACGAAGAGACGTTCGCACCTGTTGACCGGGATATTCATCAATCAATCTAAGTACATCGCGGATATTCTTCGAAAATTCAAGATGGAACAGTGTTCACCCATGCGTACTCCCATGTCACCGGGTACGAAGTTACACGTTGATCCTGATGGAAAGGCCGTGAACACTACTACCTATAGAGGAATGATTGGTTCGCTGATGTATTTGACGGCAAGTCGGCCGGATATAATGTTCTCAACCTTTCTGTGTGCTAGATTTCAGTCCAATCCTAAAGAGTCACACATGATGGCAGTTAAGCGTATTATTCATTATTTAAAAGGTACTGCTAATCTTAGCCTTTGGTACCCGAAGGATACATGTTTCGAACTTACGGCGTATTCTGACGCTGATCATGCGGGAAGCATGCTCGACCGGAAAAGCACGACGGGTCACGTCCAGTTCTTGGGCGACAAATTGGTTAGCTGGGCCTCAAAGAAGCAGACTTACGTTTCCACCTCCACGGCGGAAGCAGAGTATGTGGTCGCGGCTAGTTGTTGTTCCCAAGTTATTTGGATGAGGACACAACTGAAGGATTACGGGTACAACTACTCGAACATTCCCATCTATTGCGACTCCAAAAGTGTTATTGCCATCACAAGCAATCCGGTGCAACATACAAAGACGAAACATATAGACGTGCGCTATCACTTCATCAAAGACCATGTGGAGAAAGGTATGGTAGAACTCTACTTCGTATGTACGGAAAACCAACTGGCATATTTATTTACCAAGGCATTGGACGAAAAACGGTTCCATGAACTCGTGTCCAAGCTTGGTATGCTTAATTTAAAAGGTTGAGTCCCGGTTGTACTAGTCACACCTTTCCTACACTACGGGATAACTGTATCTTTCGCAGTTACACTTGTCTCGCAGTGTTGTTTGGGTGTTTCAAGCACATCGGTGACATGTTTTCTGTATTTTCGTATGTAGTGTTTATTTCGCTTTCCAGTTTTCCATGTTTCTTTACTTTACTTCGTCTAGTCTTTGTTATTCCCGTACTACTAATTGTTTGCTATTCAAGTTGTGTCCTCGACTGCCATGTCCCAAAGGTACGTATTCTGTCTCTGTGAGGAACTGATAGCAACTTTTGAGAAAGTGAGGGGGAGAAATGTCAGCTTGACAAGTCTAGGGGGAGTTTGTGTCATTCCTTTCTAAGTTTGTCTAATTTTTCTTTAATTTGAGTGGTTAAGTTTGTTTTATTTAATTTTTTTTTTTAAAAACGGGTCTTTAACTTTGAAAAGTTGAGGGGGAGCAGTGCTGTTTTTTCAAAACTTGAGAGGGAGAGTCAGTTTTCAGAAAGTTGAGGGGGAGCAGTTAAGTTTTTAACCCTAAGGGACTAAAAGTGTCATAGTTTTAATCTTCTAAGTCCAGGGACACTTTTGAATTCTTTCTCAAGCCTAAGGGGCTAAACCTGAATTTTTTCAAAAATTTTTTTAAAAGGTCAGGGAAAATTTTGAAAATTTTGAAAGTTTTTCAAAACTTAAGGGGTAAATTTTGTCAAGTGCTCAAAATAAAGACAAAGTTGGACCGGGAGGTTTATGGCATCCGGTGCCGAGCTTGCTCTCGGTATGAACCGGTATAAAAACCGGGGTTTTCTCAAACTTGATCACTTTTTCAAATCATTCGCGCCTTAAACTCTCTCAACCAAGTTTGCTCCCAAGCCTTCTCAAGTGTTCTTCAACCTCGTGTGTGTCCTTCGATCAGACCATCGATTTCATCAGGTATGTATCCCAATCACTTCACATATCGTTTGTGCTTCTTCGAATCGAATCACATGGCACCAAAATCGATCTCTTTAATCGATTTCTTGGCTCACCGCCGCTGTTAGGGTTCTCGGACCCTACGGCTTCGATTACGGGTCCAAATCAACAAGTGTTAGATGATGTTTGACCCATGTCGAGTGTCTTAGTGCATTATCGATCTTCGATTCGAGTCTTTAGTTGACCTAATATGCGGGATTTACACGACTTGTCGATCTTAGGTACCGGAACACCTCAGTCCTGGTATGTTCTTTTAGTCCCGGTACCTCAAAACTTGATAAGTCCCGGTATTCGATTTGAGTCAAGTCCCGGTATGCTTAAGATTTTAAGTCCCGGTATTCGATTTGAGTCAAGTCCCGGTATGCTTAAGATTTTAAGTCCCGGTATTCGATTTGAGTCAAGTCCCGGTATGCTTAAGATTTTAAGTCTCGGTATTCGTTTTGTCAAGTCCCGGTATGCTCAGTTCTTTTCGAATACCGGTATGTTCCAAGTTCCGGTACTTCACAGTTTGGAGTTCTGGTACTTCTGTGCAACACTATGTGCTCTTTGTTTAAAGTTAGATTTTGCCTCAATTGAGATCTTGGTCATTTGTTGCACACAAAAGTCATTTTGCACTCACATGCTTATATGTGCTCTCGTTCAACTCGGATTCGATAAGCCTCGAGTTGTGTTTGGTCTTGAAACGTACCGACTCTCGGTTTTTCAAAATCCGAGAATACGGGCCTCGAGACTTGATTGTATTTCTAATAAAGCAATGGTTACTCAGGTCTACATTCTTTTAACAGGTATATGGCTCAACCAAATCCGAATCTGCCCCAAGGCGATGCCCCGTTACTTCCCGGAGGTCCGAACCTTCCTCTGGTTCCAAACAACTTTCTTTTGGACCCGGAAACCATCAGATGTCAATGCCCGGTAATCGTGGAGATTCTAAAACGTCATGCTCTCAACCGTGCCTTGGCGGCTCATTCCTCGGTTCCCGCCGTCTACATACACCAACTTTGGCGGTCCCTCGTACCGATCGTGCGCGGACAAAACTTTGTTCTTCGCACACACATCGGCGAATCCAACTTCACAATCACCCGTCACACATTCCGCACCATTCTTGAACTACCGGGGGCGAACACAGTTCCAGGACGGGAAGCATACGACGAGCAAATCACCGACGACATTCTGTGCCGAGACATACAGGCTCTCGGATACCAAGGCGGCCTCGCTCAACCATCGAGTTTCATCAGAACTCGCCTTCAGCCACTCTGGTACACTCTGTTTACCATATTGAACAGGTGTCTATCAGTAGTCACCAAAGGCATTGATAGGACTTCAGTTAATCTGCTCGGCCTATTCCATGTCGTCATTTATAGCCGACACGTTGACTATGCGACGATTCTTTGGACGGAGCTCGTGGCACAAGTTCAAAAGAAGCAAGACGGCAGCAGACGCCTCACTTTCCTACCATATCCACGGTTTCTCCAACTGATAGTCGCCCATTTCATGGAAACCGATCCATCCATTCCTCGTCGTGCTGATCACGAGGTACTTCTCTCGACTCGAATGACTCGTATTCTAAATATTCGAGTTATAGAAGGCGTTGTCCCCATGGTTATTCCTACTGACTTACTAGCCATCGCGGACCAAACGGCACTGAGTGTTATAGTTTATAGGAGAGAGAACAACCTAGACGCTCCTATGGACCAGCCAGATCCGGCTGGACCTGCCCATAGAGCGCAACTCGAGCGACGTCAGGGTCCCCGTATGCGAGGACGAGGGGTCCGACAAGCAGGTGCTGTCGGACGGGGCGTGCTAAGAGAAAATATTGTGAGGGGAAGCGGCGTGGGCAGTGCCGGGAGGTCCAATCGCAGTACTAGTTCGTCCAGACATCCTTCCACTCCACCTCGTACTCTGACTCCACCTCGAGTTGATGACCAAGTTCTACATGACGTGGAGGTGGCAGGGATTGCCGAAGTACAAGTAGCTGAAGAGGCAGCCTCCTCTTCTAGCTCCGAGCCCGACTCAGCCTCCGGACCAGCTGACGAATCTCCTTCTAGCACCGAATCTGAGTTCGAATCCGAGTCTCAATCAGGCTCGGCTTCCGGTGCTCACGAAGAGTCAGAGGAATCCGGCAGTGAGGAAACCGAGTCGGATGATGATGATGATGATACTCCTAACCCCGAAACCTTATTTGGAGAGAAAATGAGAGCGGAGGAAGAATTAGTTGAAAAAGAAACATGTGAGGTTGTGAGAGAAATGAAAAGTAAGCAAAAGAATGAGAGTGTGTGTGTGATGGAGCAATCTTCAAAGGTTGCTCCCATCCAGCCTACATCGAGCCAAGCAGCCACATCTACTATCCCGTCGCGTCCGTCGCCACGGGGTATTGAAGAAGACGTCGTGGGCCTAGCGACGCGAGTGCACACCCTCCCTAGCCACTCCGTTTCCTCTCAAAAGGAAACGGTTTCATCTTCTCACGGGGATTTAGCACCACTTCCACCGGGCTCTCACTCAGAGAGTTCTGGTGTTGAATCAAGAGACAAGCCTCCCCCGGTCTCGACTTCTTTGGACGCACTATTGAGTCTAGATCCCTTTGCTGCAAATATTTCTTTGGCTAGGACACAGGTGATACATAATGCTACCATCGAGAGTCTTCGTGCCTCGACCGGAACGCCCAGAGTGACTCTACCTTTAGGTAGTTCGCAAGTACAGGGCGGAAGACGTACCACGGCTATCATCACGCCAATCGTGAATGTAGGTGGTACTATAGTGCAATCCACCACAGTTACTACAAGTGCCACCGGAGTTACTCACCCGGAGTTCGTCTCCAAGGAATATGTGGACGGCGCCTTAAAGGCTGTCCAAACTGAGTTTATGCAGAAGTTCTCCGAGGATCTGGCATTTATCCGCAGGGCTGTTACAGGTAAAGGCGTGGCCACTTCCGTTACTCCCCCGACTCCACAGATCAGGTTGCCACCTCCTTCACCCACTCCGAATGTACAGAATATGTCCGTTGAGGCCCTTAAAGCAGCTTTACTGGACAAGCTATTGACCCAAACCAACGTCGACGCCTCATCCGAAGCTGACCTAGTGAGCATTCTCCGCTCGCAATCCCTCCCACCGCCCCTGATCTCACCAACAGATAGCCGACTTGATACCCTTACAGTAACACTATTCGAAGTTACGAAGGCCCTCGAAAAGCTATCTAAGAGGGTTTCCAGCCTTGAACACACATGTAAGGGTCAGGTCCAAAGCTCTAAACGAGGACATGATTATCAGGACGATCCTGATCAGCATGAGGGGGAGAAGAGAATGAGACTGACCGTGCTTTCAACCGCAACGACAGAAGCTACAACCATAACTCCAACTGAACCACAGCAACAGCCTTCAGAGACCGAAATGGTTCAGGATATTGAGATTTCATCACCGGTCAGGGAAAGTTTGCCAGAGTCAGCAGACCCGACGGTTAAAAAGCCTGAGGGTCCATCGGAGAACACTTTAGTGATGACAGTTTCGGAGCGGCCTGTCCTAGAGTTGATTGATGAGGACTCGGCCTGCGATCCGGAACTTGAGACTGTTTGGAGGCAGAAAGCTGCAGTTGCTATTCAGGCTGAAACAGATGCTCTGTGGGATATTCAGGGCGATGACGAGCTGATGACTGACTTCGATTACGATCAACTTCTTCTTCAAAGTGAACAGGTATCAACTACACAGGCTGATTTGACTGAAACTGCGGGTACCTCAGAATTTCATGTTCCAATGCCAGAAGCGGTTCCACCCCAACCTCCTCAGCCAGTCCGTTGGGAAAGATTCCTTATATTGGTTCTGTACTTAGAAGAGACTCAGAAGAAGCTATTCGCTCACTGGATTAGGACTCTTGATCCAATTCAGTGTCATGGGGCCACGTTCCTTGATGAGTCGATTAGATCACAGTACGTGGAAGTTATGAAACGAGGCCGAATGCAACACCAGGTTCGCTCAAAGCACAGGATCACTGAAGTCGTAGAAATAGTATCGGACAAGCTCGTGAAAATCCTTTACCCAACCTTCACTGTAATAAGGGAGGACGGAAATAAATGGACTTTCTCGGAACCAGACTTCAAACATCTATACCTGAGAGACTTTCCAGTTCTGCTATGAGACTTGAGGACTCGCACCATTCGACCACTTCCATACACCAAAGCCCTCGAAGCAATCAAACGGTATATGAAGTGCACAATTTCACTCGCCTACATAAACGATTTTCAGATGGGTTTAGAAAGCAACCAAAGGAAGATCAACATTCTGAAGCCCAATCTGAAACTTCCCGAAGACGCACAAGTACATACTCTTCTATCCAATCCAGAGACAGGTTTCGTGTATCTGAACGGCAATGGGGAGAAACGATTCATGAGAAGAAGCGAAGTGCACAAGTTTAGTGAGGGAACTTTGATGAAGGTCCAGTCAAAACTGAAGAAGATTATCGAGGAAGAAAAGAAAGCGTCATCAAGACTTTTTGACAGCCGTCAACAGTATCTTGCCGAAGACCTTCTTAAAGCTATAGAAGACCGGCTTGAAATCATAGGCCACATTAGATTTTTCGAAGTACTGTTTGCCATCCGAAAGCGCTTTGTCCCGAACTGGCGTGGGCTCGAACGTCAATTCCAAGGGGGAGATTGTTAGGTCTTATTTGTTTGTGGAATAGAAGTTCTGGGACTGTTTATGCTATTTCTTGTAAATACCCTTTGGGTATAAATATCTTGCTTAATTCCTAGTTTAGGGTTAATGATCATAATTAACCTACTAAAACGTTTTGTACGGCTGCTGCCTTTTCTCTTTGTTAATCGCTAATGACAAGTGAGATTTATGACTGAAGATTACTGATTGTGTTGATTGTTTAATGATTGCTACTGAATCTGGGATTCACAAATCCTAACAACATGAACATACTTATAATTTGATTTTAGGTATGTTATGATTTGACGTATGATTTGGATGGATCCATAGGCACTAGCATTATTTGATAACGTAGAATAGGCAAGGTATAATTGCTATTCTCGTCTGTGTTTGGGAATGAGGAATAGACAAGGTATAATTGTTATATCCTTTTATCGAGATGAGTTGTTATGTGCTTTGAGTTGTTACTCACATATACTATGAAATGTAATGAATAGGCAAAGTAGAATTGCTATTCATATTGAGAAGTGAATAGGCAAGGTAGAATTGTTATTCATATTGAAATGTAATGAATAGGCAAGGTAGAATTGCTATTCATGTTGAATGTAATGAATAGGCAAAGTATAATTGCTATTCATATTGAATGTATGGAATAGGCAAAGTATAATTGTTATTCTTATTGAGAAGTGGAATAGGCAAAATATAATTGTTATTCTTATTGAGAAGTTAAATAGGCAAAGTATAATTGCTATTCATTTTGATTGTATGGAATAGGCAAAGTATAATTGTTATTCTTATTGAGAAGTGGAATAGGCAAAGTATAATTGCTATTCTTATTGAGAAATGGAATAGGCAAAGTATAATTGATATTATATTGAATGTATGGAATAGGCAAAGTATAATTGCTATTCTTATTGAGAAGTGGAATAGGCAAAGTATAATTGCTATTCTTATTGAGAAGTGGAATAGGCAAAGTACAATTGCTATTCTTATTGAGAAGTGGAATAGGAAAAGTATAATTGCTATTCATATTGAATGTAGGGAATATGCAAAGTATAATTGTTATTCGTAATTGAGACGTGGAAACGTGAAATAGACAAAGTATAATTGTTTTTTCCGTTTTCTATTGGTAGATTAGAAATAGGCAAGATATAATTACTATTTCTGCTTCCATTCCAAGAAAAAGGGCATGGCGCTTAATTGTAAGTTCTTGGACATGAGCTATAAACTAGAATTCGTGGTGATTAGTAGTGGCGCTCTCGAATATGATACTATGACATACTTAGTGTTGTCATATTCATGGAGTCGGGTATGATTCCCGTCATCAAAAGATTCTATTGGGTACAGTAAGAAAGTTTGGAGCAGGATAATGTATACGCTTTGTTACAATGTTGGTTTCAAAGCCTTTAAAGATTTTTGATTTGAAATTTGGATGTTCTCACTAGGCGTGAGTCTAATCTTTTCAAATTCAATTTTCTTACCAGGTACTAGCTCGGGATAGGATACAAAGTGATGAGTGTCGAGGAGTATCAGAGTTGTGCTTTTGGATTGGTGATGGAGAATTTAGTGTTATAGCAGATATTTTGATAAAATTTTGTAAGTTTGAAATTGTGATGGTAAACTCTGATAAATTTAAGGTTTAAATTCATTGTGAATTTCAGGATGTTTCAGATATTGACGCCAGTTTTACTTTGAAACTATCACAGAGATATGTTCTTTCAAATGGGTGATTTGCATGTTAACACACTGAAGACCTCTTATAGCCTCCATTGAACTAAATGCACTCTTTCAACTTTAACATGTATGTTCATCGGATTTGTTGATCCATGCATGTTTGTACTTTTCACTTCAACCTTTTGAGTTGATGTAGACACTTGTTAACTCTTCCTATCATTTTGTATGCAGAGAGAACAATAAAGTAAGATATGTACTAATTAAATAATACTTTAGAACATGCTTATGTTGACATGCTTTTGTATGTTCCCATACTTTAGGATGAGAGTCAGGAATAGTTGGTGAACCGAACTTACTGGTCAAGTTTGCACTTCAAATTTGGCTTTCTAGTAGTAGTATTTGTCGGACTACATACTAACTGTATCTTGTATCGATTTTTTTTGCTAGATGACAAACCACTCCGCTTTGGTGACAATCAGACCACTATTCAACTAATCTTCGACTTTGCTGAAGCCTTTTTACTCTTTGAACAATACAAATAGTAACAAGACTTTTACAAGCAAAAATCTTATTTGTCTATTATGAATTATAAGTTATACAACATTTATCAGTTATAGACATTTATAAAGAATGGTTATGTTGGATATTAAATTCTTGGAATAATTCAAAGGGGTATATTAATCCGATGAAGGTAACAACCCGATACTTGCTTAGAAGCTTTCATCGAATCGTGACCTTTACTCATCTGATGGTTGTAAATCCGATGGTTCTTTGAGATTGCTTCCTTTTAGAGAAAACATCGGATTTAAACTTTATTGAGTGTCTAATACGGTGTGTGAAGTACACATCGGATTAGACCTATTTCTGTTGGCAAAAATGAGAATTTATTTCTAAGTCTTTATACTTCGGATGTCTATATATTATGTACAGATCCGATGGTTGAGACTGTCTTATATATATATATATCGAGACACTTGTTGGATGGTTCTGGTATAAGCATTGAATTAAAATTAGGGAAATTAATTAAAATACTCATTATTTGACTTTGACTTGCAAAAAATACCCACAATCTCGACCGGTTTGCAAAAATATCTAAAAAATCCGCGATTGGGCCCGTGATCACGGACCAGGGAAAATATTGGAAAGTGGTCCCGCGATTTGGAGAGGAGTCCCGCGGATGTACACTCAAATTGGTTATTTTGATTTAAATTTTACACTTTATACCCCTATAATTATTTACTTACTTTACTTTATACCTTTTACTTTCCTAATTTTAATTTTACACCTTCATCATATTGACACATATAATCGTTTATTAACTAAAATACGTTAAAAATACGTTTTAATTTTAACAAGTTACATCATTGTACTCGTCTCTTCGATACCTTCGAAATGAGCCCAATATTGAATATTTTTTGATTTAATTATAAAAATATTTTTAATATTTACAATTCATACCCTTATAGTTAATTATTTAATTTATGGTACATTTCTTACTTTTTCAATTTTGTTTTACACTCTTATCACATTAACATAATAATCTTATATTATACTAATTGATTAAATCGTCAAGTTATTCGTTTTAAAAAATACGTTTTAAAATATCACAATAACATACATAATTACGTTAAAATATGTTAAAGAGTTCGATAAATATATATATATATATATATATATAATCCAAATAATTTGACGATTTAATCAATTAGTTAATATATGATTATTATGTTAATGCGATAAGAGTGTAAAACGAAAATTGAAAAAGTAAGAAATTTACCATAAATTAAATAATTAACTATAAATGTATGAATTTTAAATATTAAAAATATTTTGGGAAATTTAATTAAAATACCCATTTGTTAATTTCATTTGATATTTACACTTTCAACCCCTATGCTTATTTACTTACTTTACTTTATACCTTTACTTTCTTAATTTTAATTTTACATATTTATCATATTAACACATATAATCGTATTATTAACTAAAATACGTTAAAAATACGTTTTAAATTTAACAAGTTACACCATTGTACGCGTCTCTTCGATACCTTCGAAATGAGCTCAATATTGAATATTTTTGGATTTATTTATTTTATTATATATCATATATACTATATAAAATTGTTTTTAATATTTATAATTAATACCATTATAGTTAATTATTTAATTTATGGTACATCTCTTATTTTTTTAATTTTGTTTCACTCCTATCGCATTAACATAATAATCATATATTAACTAATGTATTAAATCGTCAAATTATTTGGATTATATATATATATATATATATATATATATATATATATATATATATATATATATTATCGAACTCCTTAACATATTTTAACGTAATTATGTATGTTAATGTGATATGTTAAAACGTATGTTTTAAAACGAATAATTTAAAACGATTTAATCAACTAGTTAATATATGATTATTATGTTAATGCGATAGGAGTGTAAAACGTAAATTGAAAAAGTAAGAAATGTACCATAAATTAAATAATTACCTATAAGGGTATGAATTGTAAATATTAAAAATATTTTTATATAGTATATATGATATATAATAAAATAAATAAATCCAAAAATATTCAATATTGAGCTCATTTCGAAGGTATCGAAAAGACGAGTACAATGGTGTAACTTGTTAAAATTAAAACGTACTTTTTAACGTATTTTAGTTAATAATACGATTATATGTGTTAATATGATAAATGTGTAAAGTTAAAATTAAAAAAGTAAAAGGTATAAAGTAAAATAAATAAATAAATATAGGGGTTAAAAGTGTAAATATCAAATGAAATTAATAAATTTGTGGTATAGCCCCGCCTGTATCAAATTTTTAAAAAATTAACCTTTTGTAAGTCAAAGTTAAATAATGAGTATTTTAATTAATTTCCTTTAAAATTAATACAAAATACGTGGTAGGGGGCTAAATATTCATCATTTGTTGGATTATGGTCCACCCAATGATTTTTCGAGTTGTTGGTATTGTATGATAAAATAAATACAAACAATAAATGTTGACAGTAACATTTCATCTCCCTCTTCTTGTCTTGGTCCCATGTAACGTTTTTCCCTTTTGATAGCTTCTAGCTATCCTATTTATAAGAATTACCGTTTTAAAAAAAAATGTATTATCTTTTTAAGTGAATGAATTGAATTCCTACCAACCAAACGTGTGGTCAAATTTCATTTCAATTTCTTCAAAGTCAAGTTCCATCAAATTCCATTCTGCGAACCAAACACCCACTAATTGTGCAAATCAACAATATATACGTACCATTTCTAACATATTTTTTTCCTAAATTCATATTCACAACATAAACCAATGTTGTAATTGCGCATATGTATGAACTATAACTTGCAGGATCCATGAATTCATGTATAAACACATGAAAATGTGTAAACTTGTGAATGTTTACAAAATAAAGGTAAGAAACCATTCAAAAGACAATATCGGCCAATTGAACCTTGATTTCGAGATGGCTCCCTTTAATATGGATTCAAATTAGCTGTGACACAAATCTATATATACATCTTAAATGATACAATAAAAGCTTCGTTATTCAACCAATGCATCTTATGATAGCACGACAAACCTATTGTACCCATGTGTTGGGGTTGTTGTACAAGATTATGAGTCGTAACCAATCTAATAAATATAAAAGGAAATAATTTGGGCTTGACCTTTTTTCAAAAAGATTATGTGACATATAAACCTGTATTCCAACTAAAGTATTTCAGTGATTGTTGACCATATAGGTTCTGAAAGAGACGTTCCAATCACGAAAAGGGACCCTTATTTTGTAGGCAACCGTAGGAGATCGAGCATAACTGTTTGGGGTGGTCCATATCGATTGATATATTAGTAATTCGGTAATAAAAGATAATAAATTGGATAGTAAATAGAAAATTTTTAATCCATAAAAAAACAAGTGTGAGTTAGAAAAGATAATCCACAAGGAAATAACATTTTGTCATATAATTAGAGAGACCAACATTAAAGTTGAAGGTTTCTTTTCATAGAAAGATACAATTTCATGTGCATAAGATGCAATTTTATGTACAATTTTGGTTAAAAAAGAAAGTGTACATAAATAGATTTAATGACCAACCTCTCATTAAATAGGAAGACCAACTTTTTATTACTCTGTATACAATGAATTTTATAGGTGACCTCTGACCACCACCAGCTGAACCCAGGTGTCATGGAATGAACTTGGGATTTCTCATTTTCATATTTTTAATTTTTAATATCATTTATAAATAAAGTAAATAAATACATAAAGGATACATTAGAATGCAAGAAGACAAAAAAAAAATTGAAAAATATAACAATATAGATATTAAATTAAAAAGAACAAAATAATCATTTTTATAGAGTAAATTAAATTGTTATTCGTCGTTAAGTTTGGTCCAATTTTTTAAACTAATTACAATTTTAATTACTGTTGGTGGTTATTTTATTTTGCTTTTAGTCCATCTAACTAACTCTAGTTGCTTAAAAAAAACTAACTCAAGTTAAAAAAATTGTTAACTTAAGGATAACCAATTATAAACCACATAGTAAGAAGAAAAATATGGTACATGTTTTTTGGATTAGTTCAGAGAAATTTAAAGATGTATAGTGGCGAACCCGGAATTTTATATGAGCGGATGCTTGTACAAAAAGTTTAAGAAACTGTTGTCAATGTGTTTTTAGCAGAATTTCTTCTTTGGGGGACTTTTCAAACGTTTAGTTTATTTTGAGAATTTTTTTTAGTCTTTTGGTTGATTTCGAGGGGATTTTAAGTTTTTTTTTGTTGGTTTCGATTAACTTTTTTGGTTTTTTTGTTGATTTCGATTATTTTTTTGGTTTTTTGTGTCTATTCGAGATACTTTTTGGGGGTTTTTTTTATTGATTTCAAAAGATTTTTTGGATTGATTTCCAGAAAAAAATTTTGGATGTTTTACAAATTAAAATTAACTATGCATGTAGACTTTCGAGTAATAATAATAAAGTCAATACCTAAAAACAAATTAGAAATACAAAGATCAAAATTTTATAATTTTGGAGAGAGTTAATGCTCAAATAACATTAAATTAATAGAGTATTTAATGTGTTATTAAATGTAGTTAATGAAGAGGAGTTATTTATGGGTTTTCTTTAGTTGTTAAAAAAAATACACAAGTGCTAACAACTAAGAGTGGGAATTGAACCCCAAACCTCTTGAAACCAAAAACACTAATTAAGTTCAAACAAACCATCTCACCAAAAGCTTGTTTTGGTTTCGAATTTAGTTTAAAAATACTTAAGAGCACTCTCAAAATTAAGCAGTTGCACCTTCAAGCGAACTATAATTTTTCCTTTTATAGTAATCAAGTGAGCGGGTGCACGGGACCCCCTCCCCAGGTGAAGGTAGGTCCGCCCTTGGTATATCGGATAAACTACATTAAAAGTTAGAAATATTCAATAATTAACTCATTCATTTTAAATGTGTGGACAATACTTTTTAAATGGTATAATTTACAAAATAAAATATGTTTTTGTATATTTAGTTAAAATTATAATTAATTATTAATTTAATCAGGGTGTAAAATGAAAAAGTAGAAAAGTAAAATAAATTAAATAAGAGTTTATCATGATATAAATGTAAATTCAAAATTAAAATTGAAGCCTACTAATAATTTTAAGAATTTGATGGTCATTTTATAAATTATAATAGAAAAATGTTTGCTATATAACCCATTTTTTGATATTCATTGAGTCATTGTTGTAATTTTGGTAATACATGGAACGAAAATAAAACTCATTGACAAGTAACATGGAAGAAAATTGTAATTTTCTATAATCTAATAAAACAAAAAAGAAAAACACAAAAAAGGACCAAAAATACCCTTGAGTTAACTATGTTGTTAACATAGTTAGTCATAGGGACCAAAAGTGAAACAAAATGACAATTATAGTAACCAAGATTGTAATTAGTTTAAAATATGGACCAAACTTAATATTGAGTGACAACTACAAGGACCAAAATTAAATTTACTCTTAAAATAACTTAGGTGGTGTTTGCTTTTTCCAATGCTGTAATTTTTCTAATATAGAAAATCAGAAGTTAAATTTTTAAAAAAGTGTTACATATATCTTCAAACATATTTTATATTTTAGAGATTTTAACACAAGTTATATTAATATAATTTTTTAATTTATCTTTTCAATACATTTAAAAAACTTAATATAAAATGATAAAAGTTTGATGTCATCAGTGGGATTGAATAAAATAATTATTTATCTTTCCTACCATCAAGTTTTAAAGAATTCGCTAAACTTGAAAAAAATTAAGTTTTTTCTGTTATAGCAAACAAGATAAAGCTGTTGGAGGAGTTTAAGAAACAAAAACCCAATTTTTTTTCTATTTTAGCAAAGCAGTTGGAGATGCTCTTAGCCGTTGAACAAGAGATTAACAATTTAGGATCGTTTTGTTTTTCTTATGGGATAAGAGGTAGAAAGCTCTTGCCATCCTCTTAACCCATCTGAAATCATCCCTTTCTCAATCGTCTCCTCTCCGGTTCCATTGCATCGACCTCATCCTAATCAATCGATCAATACCTCTCAACCTAATCAATAGATTTCCTCATGGTTCTTGTCGTTTATTTCCTACTTCTGGAATCGAGACTCAACAGCGGATGATATCATCTTCTTCTTTGTGATTGTTTCTGAATCGATCCCCTCTTCACTGGTTTTCAGATTATATATACATCTTCTTAACCATTCAGTATTCTTCATTTATATACGTTTTCTGATTATGGGTTTATTTGGGTTTCTGTTGTGGCACTGAGGTTTCTAAAAAGAAATAGAAGAAACGAATGACCTTTCTCTGTATTAGTTTAATACAATGCTTTATAAAAATTGGTCCCTATATATTCGTGATTCCCAATTGAGAAGGACATGCATGCTGATCAAATACTATTTTGTGGCGTTGCATTTCTTTAATGCACATGATGTGTTTGATAGAAATCCCAAAAGACATGTAGCCATTAATATGGTGAGTTAGTTGATCCATTGTAGATACCTGTTGTCGTTATGGAAGGGAAATTGACTCAAATAGCCAAAGGCGGAAAGGCCCACACGAAATTGAGAAAATAGCCATTTTCTCTCCTGGTCGCCCAAATAACCAGTGGATCCGCACTCAGACCCGACCCGGAGAGTACGGTCCGCACTTGGACACGTGTCAACACCCGAGAAGACCCTCAACAGTAATCCTTCTTGTAGTTGGTAAAATTTAAATGTTAGGGCTAGTGAAATAAGGTTAAAGGTATCCTATAGTTGGTATGTTGGTTATATAATGCTTTTTGAATGTAAAAAATTTGGATTGTTCTTGGATGCACAATTATTCATTAAGAGGTCTAATCTTTTGTTAACCAAGAGATTAATGTTAATTGACCAATCAAATTTCAGCAAAATAAAGGGTTAGATTCCACGGTTTCTAGAGTTATCAAGGATATTTGTAATTTAGGGGTCGTTTATCAAACACGTACCTGGGTAAGCGCTTACCAAGTCACATTACTTACCGGATTGATATGGCAAGGACCAAAAGTCGTACCCGGTAAGAGCGAATGAAATGACCGAGAGTCTTACCCCACTAGGTGATGGGCTGATGGCAGACGACTCTTACCACGGTTAGCGCTTACCGGGTGAATTGTGCATACGAAACCGATTTGGTGAACTAAAATCTTACTCGGTAAGTAAGTAATAGTGTTAAATTTGACTGGCAAGCGCTTACCCGAGTAAACATTTGGTAAATGGACCCCTTATGTTTTTTCAATGAAAAACGGTATTAATAATCTTTTCCTTAATTATCTCATAGACGAGAATCGTGGATGGGATGAGAAATTTCGACCTTCGGCTTCGAGTTCGACAATCGACATAGATGAGATGAGAATCGTGGATGGGACGAGAATCGTAATTGAAAGTTTGATTGAGTTCGAGAGTTTTGAGTTTTGACAGAGATGAGATGAGAAATTGAGAATGAGAGAGTCTGAGAGTTTTGACCTAAAAATCTAAAATATAAATAAAATTTAAGAAAAATATATATTCATATATAATTCAGGTTTCGGACGGGTTCGGCCTGAAATGTTAGCCACCCGCCCCGATCCGCTATAACCGAGAATGCAATTCGGGTTCGGCCAGTTCGGGTTAGGCAATTTTCGGGTTGTTCGGAGCTCGGGTCGGGCGGGTTGTTCGGGGCGGTCGGGTTTTGCTCACCCCTAGATCAAGGATATTTTAGTCAAGATGAATTAATAATTTATTCAATAATTTTAATATTTAATATTATATAATAATTTACTTAGTGACTATTAATAATTCAAGATAAAATATTATTTAATAATAATTTAAATTTAAATATTATTTAATAATTAAATATTATTTAATAATTAAATATTATGTTTATATAAAAGTACGAAAATCCGTCGGTAATCACCGATGACACTAATCCGTTGATAATCACTGACAAAAAGTGATCTAACCTGTCAACCCAACCCGAACTCAACCCAAAATTACTAGGTTGGGTTGAGAGTTTCAACCCATTTAAGTAAATGAGTCAACCCATCTAACTCATTTACTTAAATGAGTTGAGTTGGATTGAAATTTCCGACATGTTTTCAATCGGCTTTCAACCCATTTAAAAAATATGCAAATGTATTTTATTTTTAATAAAGTATCATTATTTATTTATAATATCTATTTAAAGTATTATATAATATTATTCTATTTTTAATTGGAGTAGGTGAAAGTGAAATTCGAGTTACTTAGAAATTAAAGGTTTTCAATGATATTTGAACAATTTATTTGGATTTATGGTTGTGTTTTATCCAAACTTTGAAAAATTATTTGTATTTGTCATAAAACTAAATATTCTAAGCCTTTTTGTTTTATTTAAAATTTTAAAACTAAATTGGTCAACCCATGTTTAACTCATTTATTTAACAGGTTTGATTGATAGTATCATAAACAGGTCAACCCGCTACCAACCTAATTAGGTAACAGGTTGGGTTGGGTTAAAAATCTCAACCCATTTAATTAAACAGGTTGGTGTGGGTTGAGATTTTCAACCCATTTAATAAATGGGTTGAACCCGAACCTAATCCAACCTGACATATTGCCAAATTTGTGAAGTTTAAGATGTTACATACACATGAGGCAGCTCATGCAAGGGCAGACACATTTTTTTTTTAAATGGTGGCACCATTTGACTATAATAAACAAAAATAGAGATATTTTTCACAAATCAGTATTGCCCCGGTGGTTAGTTCTTTGCTTTTCAAATGTGAGATCTCGTGTTCAAGTCTTGTTATTGCAATTATTTAGAACCATAATAAATCTGAAATTAAAAGCTACAAACTAAGAAAATGATTCTATCAAGACTCGAACCTAGGTCTAAATGGAGGAAAAGCCTTGCAAACCAACTCTACCAAGAGAAATTTGTATCCTTATTATCGTTTCAAAATATATATGGTGGCACACAACAAATTGATATGGTTGCATCTTTCCCAAACCTAAATTTGTTTACCATACGACGCAGAAACAATACGGTGGCACATGCCACCTATGACACTTATCTAGGTCCGCCCATGTGCTCATGCGGCGATAAGTTCAGTTAATGCTATACTGATTTTTTTTTGTTTTATATGATAGAAGTTAGTGCAAACTTTGTTATAAATTAACACAATTTTTTTTTCAATTTTGTTTACCCAAATGATTCATATAGTTTGGGTTGTCATTGTTGGGTAGACGATAAGATTGTTTTGATAAAAAAACATGTAATGGATATGTTTTCAAATTACAGCCGCCGGATTTTCTACATGTTAGTTAACACATGGTTTTGGTAATTGTAGAGTACGTATTCATGTATTAGGGAGGAGGCGTACCCCAACTTAGATCCCATCAACGTTCCTCCCGATGACGCAGAGTTGTGGGAGCAGTGTCAGAGGACGACAGAATGACCGCATTTTTGGATTCGGGACCAGTCAGGATCCCCGCTATTCTATGGCCGATGATGCGGGTGCCGGTACTAGCAGCGGGAGCTCGCACGTAAATCGTGATGAGGAGGTATGCTTGTCAAATGTTGATTGTTATATCTTTAACATTTTATCGTCTACCATTGTTATGTGTTTGTCAAATGTTGAATAATTTCAGGTAGATGCACTAAAAGAGCAGTTGGCGACCTATGACCAGCGCCTAGAGGAAGAGAGACAAGTGATGAAGGCCTTGGAGGAGCAAATGCAGCATTTTCACGTCTTCATGAAGTGGTGGAAAGGTGGAAACCCACCTCCCCTGCATTAGGACGACATAATGGATATATTTTTAGATTCGAGACTAGTCATGATCCCCGATATTCTATGACCGGTGATGCAGGTGTCGATACCAGCACCGGGAGCTCGCACGAAAATCGCGATGAGGAGATATGCAGTGGCGGAGACACGAATTGACACGAGGGGGAGCATCAAAGAAAATAAAAATAAATATTAGTTTTTTAAAATGACAAAAACTATTATATGATATTGATGAAATATCGGCCTTCACAAATTCAATAGTGAATTCATTCTATACGATTTGTGTTTATTACTATCAAAATTATTTTTATACGATATAAATGACTAATTACCGATTTTTTTTCTCTTACCGTTACTTATACATAAATGTTCAACTAGTTAATATAAGACAAACCAAAATCACGCACTTAACAAATGACAATATAAATTAACAATATATCAGATGGTCAACCGTAAACTTAAATTATTTAAGGGATTAAAGTCACTCATAAGCTTAAGAACAATATGAAATCAACATTTTAACTCTTTAATTTATGTCCCAAAGATTAGACGATTATATTTTATTTCTGATTTTTGCTCTAAATTGAGCAACAATAAATTAAAATTTAACGAAAAAGATATCAATTTAGTAGTAATCAGTTACAGTGTTAACATGAACGAGATGAAATAAACAATTAAATATATAAATTGGGTTAAATTATAATAGTTTTAAAAAGTTGAAGGTTATTTTTAAAAGTTAATCAAATAGAAGGACTTGACTATACATTTTACTTTTTCTTGCTAATGATCATCGTCATCATCAATTACCCACTTTCCCAACAGCCTCTGACGTACTCCCCTCACCGCCAACTCGCCAAGCATTCTGAATTGAGTATATGTGAAATATCTAGGGGGAGCAACTGCTCCCTCTCGCTATATGGTGGCTCCACCGCTGGAGGTATGTTTGTCAAATGTTGAATAATTGTTATATCTTTAACATTTTATCGTCTACTATGTTAGGAAAAATTTATCGTGCCAAAAAACGAGAAGCTCACAAATGATTTCTAAGGTCCCAAAACGAGTAGAAATCCAAGTGCACAATAATCCCAACAACAAATGCGGATAACAAAAATCTAGATGTTGCAATATAATTCTCTAACGTAGAAAATAACCCACACGAGATATATATATATATACGTATAGATAAAAACGATGAAAGCGTTAGTATCTATAAATATATATAGCGAGATATATATATAAGTGTATATATATCGACGAAATATATATATATATATATATATATATATATATATGCCAAAGTGATATATATATATAGAAAGAGCAAGATCACAACAAATAACATCGAGATTTAACGTGGTTCCACTATCGATGTGATAGTGTACGTCCACCAAAGAGAGAGAGCAAGAATATTATTACCAACCGGGAGAGATTACAACGTGTTATCGAGATTTTCTCGATCAACTAATCAGCTACCAAAATCTTCCTCGATATATATATATATATATATATATATATATATATATATATATATATATATATATATATATAGACACCACCGAGAGGAAGAAAACAAGGAGGAAGAAGAGATGAAGTCTAAGATGACTTCACCCCTTTTACAAGTGTTTGAGAGGTTTAGTGTGTTGGTGTGGTGTGGTGTGGTGCATGTTTCCTCTTTGCAATGCATCTTCATTTATAGTAGAAACCAAGAGAATATCCCATGGAATATTCTTGCTAGTTGGCACTTAGTTGGCAATGGTATGCTATAGCATGTGGAGACATATTAATGCTATAGCATATGGTAGCATGTCTTCTACTTGGAACCCAAAAAAAATGTGGCTATAATTAATCCACATTTCTCATGCATCACGACTTGTACATCGTGCTTTGAGAATTGCACAACATCTTAAATGAAAAATTAATTTGTTTTTCAACACTCCGCCATGATGTGCAAATCTCCTGACGAAAACAGAGCACGAACGATCTTGAACGAATAGCTGATACAGATTGCCACGAGGTAACCAAATGCATTTTGACCGTGACGAGCTTCGGCTCGGCCATCACCCGTCAAAGCCAAAAGCAAAATCCTCAATTGTGCAATCTTAGCGAAACAAATGAGTTCAACAACTCCAAGAACACGTTCCAAGTAATAACTCCCCAAAGATGTCGTTTTGTCACTTGTGGTAATATCTTCTCTCTCTCGCAAAATGCCTAACAACACTAACACAAACGGAGCTGGATCAAGTTTGAGCAATGCCCAAACTTAGCTGGCGGTAGCGACTTAGTGAACATATCAGCGGCATTGTCGTCTGTCAGGATTTTCTTCAAATAGACGACCTTCGCTTCATGTAATCTAACAAGATATGCATCACGCACATTTATGTGCTTTGTCCGGGAGCTGAAAGCCAAATTAGTTGCCAAATGGATGGCACTCTGATTATCACAGAGAATGCGTACAGAAGTTTGCTTGAAGCCCAAGTCATTTATCAGTTCTTTCAAATAGACCGCTTCCTTTGCAGATTCAACCGCCGCAACAAGTTCAACTTATGTGGTCGACAATGCAACAATAGACTGTAACCGTGATCTCCAACTGACGGATGTTCCATCCAAGGTAAATACATAACCGGATGTAGATCTCCAACCTACTCGATCACCTGCATAGTCAGAATCACAATATCCAACAATTTCATAGTCATTGTGCAAACCAAATATAAGACCATGTTTCTCGGTTCCCTTCAAGTATCGAAATGCCGTTTTAACGGCTGCCCAATGTGATCGACCCAGATTCGCGAGAAACCGACTCACCACTCCGACACAATGTGCGAGATCGGGACGGGTACACACCATGGCATACATGAGACTCCCGACTGCACTAGCATATGGAACCTTTGACATTTCATCCTTTTCCTTGTCGTCCTTCGGACAATCTTCACTCGTAATCTTGATGTGCTTCGGCAGCGGAGTGCTAGACGTCTTGGCACCATCAAGATTGAACCGCTTCAGAATTTTCTGAATATACGCCCGTTGTGTCAACCTGAGTGTCCGGTACTTTCTGTCCCGCACGATTTCCATGCCCAAAATCTTCTGCGCCGCGCCAAGATCCTTCATTTCGCATTCTGACTTCAACTTATCTTTCAGACGTTCGATCTCTGACCGGTCCTTGCAGGCAATAAGCATGTCATCTACATAAAGAAGTAAGTAAGTGAAAATACCACCGCTTTGTCTATGATAGACACAAACATCCTTTTCACTGCGCTCAAATCCAGAGTGAGCATAAACAAATCGAACTTCTTATACCACTGACGAGGCGACTGTTTAAGTCCATAGAGGGGCTTCTGGAGCTTACATACATAATCTGGTTTGCTGTCGGAAACGAAACCATCAGGTTGCTTCATATAGATAGTTTCCTCCAAGTCTCCGTGTAGGAAGGCGGTCTTCACATCTAGCTGTTCTAGCTCCAAATCGTGAATAGCCACGATCGCTAAAAGAACACGAATAGATGTATGTCTAACAACGGGAGCAAAAATATCGTCATACTCGATACCTTTCCGTTGTGCAAAGCCTTTAGCAACGAGACAAGCCTTGTACCGATTGTCATCTTTGACTTTGAAAACCCACTTGCAACCAATAGCACGGCTACCCTTCGGAAACGAACATAAGTCCCAAGTGATGTTCTTCGAGAGAGCTTCCATCTCTTCTTGCATGGCACCAAGCCATTTCGAACTGTGGGTTGAGGCCAATGCCTCCTTTACATCAAGCGGCTCCTCTTGCCCTACATGCAAAGCAAACTCCAGCTGATCTGTAAAACTCATGTTAGCAAAATCCCAATCTCCATACCTATTCGGCGGAAGAATTGTCCTTTGACTACGCCTGGTAGGTGCAACAACTGGGATTGTGTCGCCGTGGTCTCCACCATCATTCAGAATCTCTTCTTCAGAATCACTAGTAGAAGTCACTGGCGGAATGACTTCTTCAACAATATCGGGTGATTCTGGCACAATATCAGGAACGGATGAATTGGGAATATTAGGACTGACTACTGGCTCTACATCATCGGCGGTAGGAGCAACAGTAGTGACGACTTCCGGATTTTGAGAGGGCTGAGGATCCTGTGACTTTAACAGGACCGATTCATCAAACGTGACGTGTCGAGAATGAATCACCTTACGAGTCAAGGGGTTCCAGATTCGGTAACCCTTGATACCATCTGTATAGCCGAGCAAGAATCCTTTGGTGGCTTTAGGATCCAACTTGTCCTGGCCTGAAACATGAACGTAAACAGGACAACCAAATACACGTATGTATTTCAAACAGATGTTTCTTTTACCTCTCCAAACCTCTTCCGGAATCTTTCCCCCGATGGCCGAACTAGGTAACTTGTTCACAATGTGCACCGCGGTGTGCAAAGCTTCGGCCAGAAAATTTTGGGGAACTCCGATGTCGACAACATACATCGGACCTTTTCAAGCAAAGTCCTATTCATCCGTTCGGCTACCCCATTAGATTGAGGATCGCCCGGAGTGGTGTAGTGACGGTGGATGCCTTTACGCGAACAAAAGTCCTTGAGGTTACCACTAGTAAACTCTCCACCGTTGTCAGATCTAAGCACTTTCAACTTCTTGCCAGTCTCGACTTCTACTCGTGCCAACCAAGTCTTGAACGTATCGAAGACATCTGACTTGAACTTTAACACATACACCCAAAGCTTATGTGAGAAATCATCAATAAACGAAACAAAGTATTTACCTCCACTAAGGGACGGAGTACTGGATAGTCCCCAGACGTCTGTATGAACATAATCGAGGATTCCTTTAGTGTTGTGTTTTCCAACACCAAAAGAAACACGCGTCTTCTTTCCTTTGACACATCCCGAACAAAACTCCAGGCTAACAGGAACAGAGACTTTAATGAGCTTCCGCTTGCGCAAAATCTCCAAGTTCTTCTCGGATGTGTGACCCAAACGAAGATGCCATAAGCGACCATCACCAAGATTCTGAGAACTTTCGGCCACACAAGATTCAGAAGACACGGTCTCGCCAATCAAATGGAAAAGATTATTTTCCGCCCGTTCGCCTTTCATTACAACAATACTCCCTCTGGAAATGCGCAAACTCTCATCATCGCCTCGAAATTTGCAGCCCAATTTGGACAGTTGTCCAACAGAGATCAAGGAACGAGTCATGGATGGAACAAACTTGACATTATTCAATGTCCGAATACACCCATCGAACATCTTGATCCGCACAGTACCGATACCCTGAGTGACACACCAAGTGTTGTTTTCCATATAAATACTGTTACCTTCAATCTTTTTAAAGGTAGAGAAACAGTCCCGGAATGGTGTCATGTGGCAAGATGCTCCGGTATCTAACACCCAATGCCTGTCACCATGCGGTGGTGCAACTGTGGCACATAAGCCTTCTAGCTCCATTTCGGCTGCAACGGCTGAGGTGTCCGCGTTGTCTTTGTTTTTAAGACTCGGACAGTCCTTAACCCAATGACCTGGCTTGTGGCAATAATTACAGTTGCCATGCGCCTTTGATTTCCCCCGAGAACCAGGTCGGCGAGACGGAGAGCGCCCACGATTTCTTCCTCTTGACAAATGTTGATCGTCTCGGCCTTTGTCAGCAAAGAGGCCTTGACTGTAATTAATCTCTCGGTGATTGTTACCGATCCGCATCTGAATTCGCTGATCTTCAGAAATCATTCCTGTTTTCACATCAGACAAAGAAAGATTATCTCTTCCGTAAATAAAACTGTTAGTGAATTGGGAATACTTCTCGGGAAGTGAATACAACAGGATCATAGCAAGTGCTTCTTAGTCTTTAGCAAGAAGCGCATCTGTTGCCTTCAACTTCATGATTATGTCTTCGAATTCGGTCATGTGCGCCTTGATTGTTGTGCCTTCCTTCATTTTGAAGAAGAGACACGACCGCATCAGTAACAATCTGTTGGTCAAAGTTTTCTTGAGATATAAATTCTCAAGCTTGCTCCAAATACCTGCAGCTATCTTTTCAGACACAATCTCAGATATAACATTATCTCCCATAGCCATCTGCAAAGTAGTAAATGCCCATGCTTCCATTTCTTTAGCCTTAAGGTCAGACATATTAGGGTCTAACTCGCCTTTAGCAAATACTACGGGATGGACTCCATTTTTTCTAAGTGCCGCGGATGTTGTGAATTGCCATTTACCAAAGTCACCGTCCCCATTCCATGTCTGTATACGAATCCCAGCCCCGGACAAATTAAAGGTACCTTCTAGGTACGGTTTTTGGGACTGGTTAGAGGAACCGGCTCCAAATGGGTTTTCTACTTCAGCCATAGAGAAAACGAAATGTGTAAACTTGTTTATGTATATTTTCTACACAAACCCGAATCTAGATCCGAAGCTCTGATACCAATTGTTAGGAAAAAAAATTATCGTGCCAAAAAACGAGAAACTCACAAATGATTTCTAAGGTCCCAAAACGAGTAGAAATCCAAGTGCACAATAAACCCAACAACAAATGCGGATAACAAAAATCTAGATGTTGCACAATAATTCTCTAACGTAGAAAATAACCCACACGAGATATATATATACGTATAGATAAAAACGATGAAAGCGTTAGTATCTATAAATATATATATAGCGAGATATATATATAAGTGTATATATCGACGAAATATATATATATATACCAAAGTGATATATATATATATATATAGAAAGAGCAAGATCACAACAAATAACACCGAGATTTAACGTGGTTCCACTATCGATGTGATAGTGTACGTCCACCAAAGAGAGGGAGCAAGAATATTATTACCAACCGGGAGAGATTACAACGTGTTATCGAGATTTTCTCGATCAACTAATCAGCTACCAAAATCTTCCTCGGTATATATATACGTATATATATATATATATGTATATATATATATATATATAGACACCACCGAGAGGAAGAAAACAAGGAGGAAGAAGAGATGAAGTCTAAGATGACTTCACCCCTTTTACAAGTGTTTGAGAGGTTTAGTGTGTTGGTGTGGTGTGGTGTGGTGCATGTTTCCTCTTTGCAATGCATCTTCATTTATAGTAGAAACCAAGAGAATATCCCATGGAATATTCTTGCTAGTTGGCACTTAGTTGGCAATGGTATGCTATAGCATGTGGAGACATATTAATGTTATAGCATATGGTAGCATGTCTTCTACTTGGAACCCAAAAAAATGTGGCTATAATTAATCCACATTTCTCATGCATCACGACTTGTACATCGTGCTTCGAGAATTGCACAACATCTTAAATGAAAAACTAATTTGTTTTTCATCATACTATTGTTATATGTTTGTCAAATGTAATAACCGTGAACAATTTGGAAGAGTTTAAAGTCTTGTGGAAAATTTATAAAGCTGAAAGTTGAGGGACTAGATTGTTAATAAAGGATAGGGTATAAGAAACCAATGATTGGCACAAAACCCTAGTTTTTGAAATCATTTGTGGTGGGTGCGGCTGAGCAAAGGGAGAAAGAGAGAGAGCAAGAAGGAAGAAAGAGTTCTTCAAATTTTAGTTGGAGGAAGAGAGAAATTTCAACATCATCAAGTTATCAGGTAATTTCCCCTCTACCATTTCTAGTCTTTGAGTTTGTTGCTGGATTAGTTTTATTTGGGTTCTAGCTTAAAACTGGGATTTAAGCTTAAAGGAAGATTTTAGGTGTCATTTGGTGTTTTTACCGCTAAGAATGTGGTATTCAATGAACTAAGTAAATCAGATTACTGTTGTTAACTTAAGGATTGTTGGATTAAGAGCATATCTGTGGTTTTCGGTTCCAAAGAGGGTTCAGAATCGTCGTCCGAAAAGTTCCAGGGAATGTCCGGATACGGTGACCCATTTGAGAAAGGTATCCGGATGTGATGACTGTCCGAATAAGAAAAGTATCCGGGTAGGAAAGTTATCCGGTAAGTATAAGCTATCCGGTAAGAGAAATTTGCCCGGTAAGTATTATTTCGTCCGGATAGTAGATTGTTGTCCGGAAAGTCGATCACCCGGTAAGGTCCGGTAAGTGGACACCCGGAAAGTAGTTACCCGGTAAGTAGCAGATATCCGGTAAGTTGAATCCGGATGGTGTCTGGACTGTTGGTTTAGGTATCTGAGTAGTTTATATCTCATCTATTTCTCAGGTAATTCGACCGTAAGCCATAAGTAAAGTAAGAAAAGACTTTATAAGCATCCGGTGAGTTTTCTAACTAAAATACGTGTCTTTACAACGTGTTTTCTAAAGTAAGTACATGATGAGAAATGCCATGCTTTATTTATATATGTTGTCAATTGCATGAAAGTTTGTTTAAAGATTTATGTGAGATGTATGCATACATTGTGTTAGACGTAAACTGGCTAAGACGGGAGGTAGACCCGCCAGTGCTCATGCCGGGAAGGTGACCCGTTTATGCCATGGAAGGGAGTATCCAGTAAGGCAGTGTGAGACTGACTCGTTGGCACCTTCGGGTGACTTCAGAGTGCCGTTTACGAGTGCGGATTTATCCGTGAATGCTTTATACCTGAAAGTTATAAATTGTTTTAAATGCTTTTTGAGAACTGTTAGGAGGGACTCACTAGACCCCATGGTCTAACCCTCGCATTTTTCCAAACTAAACCTTTTCAGGTAAGCAAGCTGTAGGAGGCTCTAGTAAGTGAGTAGAGCAGATCGGGAGTACAAATGTGGCTAGAACAAGCAGCATTTTAGATTATAGAACTTATTCTCAGTTGTGTAGGTTGTTTCCGCCAACCTGATTTTGATATTATGTAAGAAATTTTAGGACCCGTTTTTGGGATATATCATTTCATTTAAATTGCATGCCTTATTTTGTTTGGGTTGTTACAATTGGTATCAGAGCCATAGTTTAAGGGATTTAGGTGACCAGACGGGCCTAGACTTAAATTTGGGAGTAGAAATCACAATTGAGAATCATGAAATGCGTTAGGAGAGCACTAATGTAGAAATAGGACTAATGTTGGTCCCGAAGGCCTACACAAGTTTGTAGAAGGGGGGGGGGTTGAATACAAACACACAGATTTTACTTTTCTAAATTGTTTATTGATAAATCATTAACAATTTACAGCTTGTTGCGGAGACAAGATTAAGGATAAACCTAAATCTAAACAAGTTGGAACACTAAGGTTTCTTGCACTAAGAGAGATAAGGAAATTACTAATAATAACCTATCTGAGATAAGAGATTTGAACTTGTCCAGAGTTAGCAAGTTACTTCAAAAGAAGTGAGTTCATCTCTTTATATACTGCATGCATTTAATGCAATTCAGTATATACTTTACACGTGTCATCAGCTGGTTGGTTGCATGTCATTGACCTTGGTTGACAACCTTAGTAGCCGTATGGATGAATAGTGTAGTATCAGAGTGGTTGTACGGTTTCAGATTTTTGGAGGTTCTTTTCTGACATTTCGTACGGAGGCGTGCAAGGGTGGTTAAGACAAAAGTACTTTGTACGGAGGACTTCATGATCAGCTTTCGTTGATTCAGCGATTATCATTTTCTATTCAGCGAATGATAAAGTTCGGCGATAGCTGAAGTCTTGTACTTGATACTTCACGTTGAGTGGACAAATCTGAGTCTTCGCTGATCCGCATCAGTTCATTAGGAGACTTGTCGCTGGTTCTTGAGCTTGATCTTCGACTTCAGCGTAGAACCTTTGTTGACGTGAAACTTGTCTTCAGGGATCATAAGTAAACAACTAACTTATCAGCGATCACTATAAGGACTGAACAGGCTCAGAGCATTATGGTGAACAGTGTTCGCTGAATGTTTAATTTAAAAAGCGAGAGTTCCTATCAACGGTACTGTAAGATCTTAGTACTTATCAGCGATAGTGAAACTCTGATACATATTGTTTACTTACAATTTTCACTAAGTATATAAGAGAGGGTCATTATCAAATCACTGAGGGTTTGGATCAACAATCTCCCCCTATTTGATTATGACATAGCAACAAAGAAAATTGCTATTTAATGAAAACATAAGGATAAAAAGAACTCATAAAATATTTGTCCCTTTTACTGTTTTCTGGGATCTTTTCAGTACTGATGGAGTAAAGTACATTCGCTGAAATCTTTCTTTAAAACTTTGAATAAGGTTACAAAGAGAAATGGAAAGATTACAAGTACGAGCGAAATAAATTACAAGTACAAAAGGATAACTGATAAAATAGATGAAAGAGGCGATTTTATCAGCTTACAGAGGTTCTTCCTTAATGAGAAGTTCATCAAGGGTCTTTTCAGTGGGGATCATCCAGTTAGGAACCGTTACGCCTTGTTTTCTTTTGTTCAGCGCTTCTTCAAAGATTAAGGGTTTTAGGTGTCGTGCCTGAATGTCTTTTCTGAAGTCACACCAGTAGATGAGATCTCTGAGCTGTTCGATTGGAGTGATTGGAAGCTCAGCGATCCGTTGAAAACATTTACGTCCGTCGTAGTCGAGAAAGAATATTCCATAAGGATTACTGATGACTTTACCAGGGACGAAAAGTTCACATGGTGGCAAAGAAATGTCAAGGGCAGATAGATCAGGGTCAGGACCAAGCACTTCAGCGCGAGAGAAACCAATTCCAGTTTCATTTTGTATGACATGACCTGAGTTTGAATCTTGACGTTTCTTCTTTGGAGAGGCCCTTTTTCTTTTCAGCTTAAGATCAGGAAGAGGAGGAATGTCCACACAAGAAGATATCAAGTCGATCTGTCTGTTTATCAGCTTTTCGAAATGATCCTTGTACTTAGATTGTGACGAATGGATAGCTAACCTTATCTCCAGCCATTCAGAGAGACCATACCTTTTTACACTGTCAGCGCGAAAGGCTTCAGATTGGCCATCTTCTCTGAAAAGTTTGATGTCAACAATAGGTACTCCGATAGAGGTTCTTCCAGAGATGAATACCTTGTTGATCTTTGCTGGACGATATCTGAAGTGAATTTTCTCTTTACACCAGATCAGGGTGGTCTGAGAAACTTCAGTTTTCTTTTCCACGATCTTTTGGGCTTCTTCCCAAATCTTTCGTTGGATTTGAATGGGAACACGTTTCAGCTTGGGGTCTTTGACAGATTCTTGAGTAAGCTTGATGGCGTATTCTCTGTCTTTTTCTTCAGCCTCCTTTCTTTCAGCGATTAGGCGTTCAGCTCTGAGGTGTTCCTTGTATTCAGCTTTTGAGATTCTGAACTTTGGAGGAACTGAAGGAAGTTGATCATGCCTCAGAATGATTCGCTGATCCTCGAATCGCTTTATTATTTCCTCTATTCTCTTTTGATCTTCTTCACTCAGCTTTTGAGGAGCTGAGGAAGGTCTGTTTCTGTGCGAGAGAGGTTATTCTTCTGGTTCATCAGTCTCAGAGATCAAATCTAAGACTGGGATTATTTCATCAGCAGTAGCTAGCTTTATTTGTGAAGTCGCAGTAGTAGAACCTTCAGCGACATCCTCAAACAGGGGAGAGGACTAGCTGAAACACAGCGATCTTACAAATAAGAACATGGGTAGAAGAACTTGGGTAGAAAGAGAAAGAGAAATATATTCAGGTGTAGGCTAGGGTAGTAGAACTTATAGAGGAGGGATGGAGTGAGATATGATTAGTGTACCTGACAAACCGGCTTTACAAGCAAGATCGCCAGATTTTCATCTTCAGCGACGCCTTTGCCTTTGCCTTTCTCAGCGCCAGAGGCTGAGGGCTTTGTCTTTGTCCGCTCCCCTGTTGATTCATTTATTGAAATTCCCTTACGGGCTTTGATCTTTGGGGCAGGTTTGACGACAAAGAAGTCATCGTCATCTTCGTCATCATCATCATCATCATTCCTTGGAGAGGAGGATGGTTCGTTATCAGGGATGTCGATGTCTTCATCATCTTCTGCTTCGGATTCTTCAGCTTCGTTTTCGAGTTGCTCCCCCTCAGATACAGAGGCGAGCTTCTCGGTTCCCTCAGGGTTTTCATCTCCCTGAGGTCCAGCGATAAGATCTTCATTCTTCTCTCCCCTGATAGATTCATCATGGGAAAGGTCTTCAGCGCTCTTTTCAAGATCCTCAGCGCTCTTCTCCTCGGTATGTTCAGCGCCCTTCTCCCCCTCTTTCTTATGATTGGGGGAGGAATGGGTAGATTCAGCATTTGTATTTTCTCTGTCTTCTTGGCCAGAGATTTTAATACAACTTTCAATCGCTGCTAATCTGTCTTCAAGGCCAGATATAGCAGGAGTGATCTTCTGCAGCTCTTTACGATCCGCCACTGTGAAAGTTTCCAATACAGGGGCAGGGGCAGGGGCAGGAGTATTTGCCTTGTTGACCAGCGTCTCGATCATCGTCTTCATAGAACCAACGTCGGTTTTTACAGAACCCAAGTCGGTCTTGACAGCTGACATATCCCCCTCGAGATGTTCAACCGATGTTTTCAGCTTTGTAACTTCGCTGGACACGGTCGTAACTGATTTTTTGAGGCTGGTGTAGTCAGTGTAGATGTCAGAGAGTACTTTGGCAAAATCGTTGAGCGTCTTATCAAGGCCTTTAATGTCATCTGTGGAAGCTTTCTTCTCCACCACCGTAGTTAGCTTTGTCAAATTCTCTCCAGCGTTTGTTACAGCTGTAGAGTTGTTGGAGAGTGTGGTGGTGAGACCGGTCAGCTTTGTTTCCACGGACTTCAGAGACTCGTTGATGTCTCCCAAATTAGGACCTGTAACACATAAGTACTTGTGAACAAAGGAAATCTCAGAAGTTTCAGGTTTAGTTACAGTGTATATGGGTTGATTTGTACCTGCAGGAGGATTGATGAACTCGTCAAAGATGCGGGTTCCTGAATAATGTTCCATATCTTCCTCAAAAGTACGGTGAGGTATGGTGATCTCTGCAGGTCCTGTCTTCATCATTCGTTGAGAAGCGTCATCGGTGGCTTCTGGAATGATGGCATCTCCAGTGTTCTTTGGAGGAGTGTCCAAGTGAGTGGAGGGAGAAGCGAAGGATAAGAATGGGGTTCGGGTACTGAGTTCAGCGTTGGAATCGCTGAGAATCACTTCATCAGTCTTTTGAGAGACTGAGGGAGGTTGGGTAGGTTCCAAGTTTCTAACCTCAGCGTTTGGAGACGCTGAAGTCTGGATTGGAGGGATGGCTTGCACGGGTGTGGCAGAGCGTACCACGGAACTTTCCTTCAGCTCTTCAGAATGAGCTGAGGAGTCTTCAGCATGGGATTGCTGGGGTTGCTCCTTGGTTTTCTTGATCCTTTTGGAATCAAGTTGGGTTGAAGAGTGTTTCCTTTTCTTAGAAGGAGAGGATTGTGTGGCCGGGGTATCAGCGATGGGTATTGTCGCTGAAGGAGCCACAAAAGTCGAAGAATTAGGGTTAAGAAGAGAGAGAAGGGTAGAGAGACGTACCTCATTGTCGACAGGTTTGAAATCGAGCACCTTAGGGCCAACCTGAGAAAGTTTCAGGTCACCCTCTTGAGGATAGCTGTCCTTCAGGCCATATTGGAAGATGGCGCTGATGAAACGGGGGTAGGGAACCCATGCAGGTCTGTCAGCAGCAGAATCTACTCTTTGTACTAGGTCATCATAAATGATAGATGCCCAGTCAATATGTAGACCTTTCAGCAGTGCGTATCCCATAGCCTGCTGAGGTTGAGCGGCTTGATCAGAGGAGCCGGTCTTCGCTGTCATGCAGCTGATCAGGTGTGCGAAGATGAAATTCATCTCGCTGGGCATTTTGGACTTCTTTATCAGCGTCAGCTTCTTCTCGGGCTTCTTGTCCCTTCTAGTTTCCCAGATGTAACCCATTGCGTCGAGGAAAGCAATGATTTCTTCTCTGTCAGCATGCTTCTTATGGTCAGGAAATGGAACAAACGGTTTTTCTTTGGTAGCATTGGGAAAGTTCAGGGCTTTTCGAATGATTGCGGGGGTTATCTTAATTGTGCCATACTCAGTATCGCTGAGTATGAAATCGATGGTTTTGGATGCATCTTTGGCGGAGGGTAGCTGAGTGTGTCTGGCAGAGTACCAGAACTGGGATAGTAGTAGCTGACTTGCAGGAGGTGTGATGGTCAGGGCTGTTGAAATGCATCAGTTTTTCAGGAAATTCACAGCATCATCCAGATGTGTGACTTGCTTTCGAGGAGGAAACTCGAGAAGCGCAGAGAGGTTGTTGACCTTGGTCCAATCTAGTTGATACAGCTTGAACTTAACCTGAGGGGCTTTGATGATTTCCACTTCCTCGGAGTCAGTGGAGATGGTCTCAGCGGTAACATTGATCTTTGAAGTTGCCATTTCTCTGTATTATCAGTTCAACCAAAGATGTTAACAAATAAGAATTGTCTTGATATGGAAAGAATTTCCATTAAGATGGTTCGAATTTTGTCCATTTCATTCAGACATAAATGTCTTAATGAAGATTAGGGTTTTTCATGATTTTTGAAACGAAATGTAAAACCCCTAAAGTCTTGTATTCCAGTTTCTAAAAAAAACTGGATACGAATGAAGAACAAGTTTAAGATTTAGATTTAAAACTTGAAGAACAACCATGAAATGGTTGTGTTCATAAAACCATGAAAGAAATGATTTTATTTTTAAGAAGTTCTTTTGTTTGATCTTGTTTAAAACAATGATAAGATCAGAAACAAGTTAAGCATTTGAAAAAAATAAGAACATATTAACCTTGATGTTTTGATGAAGAAGATGATGAACAGTTCTTTGAAGATTTGAGAGCACAAATGCAACAGTAATTCTTTTCTTGCGGAGGAAGATTGATCGCGTAAAAGACAAAATATAAACCAAGAGTTGTTTATATAAACCAGAGATTTTAAAGAGAGAAAACCTTGAGCGGGAAAAGGTTTTCATCATGACACGGACACGTGTTTGCATTTGATTGGAAGTTTGAACGAAACGTGCAAACGTGTGTCAGAAAGAAATCGTGCCTAGTGTTATCCGTTGCAATGACGTCACAACTGTCCTTTCATATTCTTGGTTGTCTCTGAGGTTTTGAAAAACTCAGGGACTTTTTGAAAACATGAAGCACTGAATAGAAATATCAGTGAAGGTTTTAAGAAATTTCAAAAAGTCGCTGTTAAGGAAGAGATATTCAGCGATGCAATTTATTTTGAAATCTTGCATTTACATGCGATATGTCAGAGAGAGTAAACATACCTTGATATCAGCGAATCAAGTTTATTCAGAGAGAGAATGATAGAATGGGTTATACAAGTTGATTTTATCCTATCGCTGATCAATGTGAACAGCTGAAGGTTTTATCCTTCAAAGTTCAGCATTCCAAGCTCGCTGATGAGAAAGTTGAATCTTGTCTCATCAAGAGGTTTGGTAAATAGATCAGCTAACTGATAATCAGTTGGAATAAAATGAAGTTCTATATCACCATTCATCACATGATCTCTGATAAAATGATATCTGATTTCTATGTGTTTTGTCTTTGAGTGTAGCACTGGATTGTTTGCTATAGCGATGGCACTAGTGCTGTCGCAATAGATCGGAATTTTTGAGAGCTGAAGATCATAGTCTAGTAGCTGATTTCTCATCCACAAGACTTGAGAACAACAGCTTCCAGCGGCTACATATTCAGCTTCAGCTGTGGAAGTGGACACTGAGTTTTGCTTCTTACTTGTCCAACTTACCAGCTTTCCACCCAGGAGCTGACATCCTCCTGTGGTGATTTTCCTATCCATTTTGCAACCTGCAAAATCACTGTCTGAATAGGCGGTTAGATCGAATCCTGAGTCTTTGGGATACCAAAGGCCTAGATTCGATGTACCCTTAAGATATCGAAATATTCGCTTTACAGCTTTCATATGAGATATCTTAGGTTCAGCTTGATATCGTGCACACAAGCATGTTGCAAACATAATATCGGGTCGGCTAGCTGTAAGATACAATAGTGAGCCGATCATCCCACGGTACAACGTAACATTGACAGGAACACCCTTTGTGTCCTTATCAAGTGCCAGCGGTGGTTCCATAGGGGTTTTCATAGCTGAACTTTCAGTTAAGTCGAATTTCTTCAGCATATCTTTAACATATTTTCCCTGATTTATGAAAGTTCCTTTTTCAGTTTGCTTAATCTGAAGACCAAGGAAATATGTTAGTTCACCCATCATGCTCATTTTATACTCATCTTTCATTCTATCAGCGAAACGAGTACAAAGCTCAGGGTTAGTAGAACCAAATATAATGTCATCAACATATATTTGAACTAGAATGATATGACCTTTCACTTTTCTAAAAAATAGAGTTTTGTCAATCTTACCTCGCTCAAAATTTTCAATATGGAGATAAGTGGAAAGAGTGTCATACCATGCACGTGGAGCTTGCTTTAAGCCATAAAGTGCCTTGTCCAGTTTATAAACATAACCTGGACGCTTAGGATCTGAGAATCCTGGAGGTTGTTCCACATAAACTTCTTCATTCAGCTTTCCATTCAGAAACGCTGACTTAACATCCATCTGATGTACAGTGAAGTTTTTGTGTACAACATATGCTAAGAAAAGACGAATAGATTCAAGTCTTGCTACTGGAGCAAATGTTTCGTCATAATCTATGCCTTCCTCTTGTCTGTATCCCTGAGCAACAAGACGAGCTTTGTTGCGAGTTACAGTACCATGTTCGTCCAACTTGTTTCGATAGACCCATTTAGTGCCTATCACCGTTTTGTCAGTTGGTCTACGAACGAGTTTCCAAACTTTGTTTCTTTCGAATTCAGTCAGCTCTTCTTGCATAGCGCTGACCCAGTTTGGATCTCTGAGGGCATCATCTATTTTCTTTGGTTCAGTTAGAGAAATAAAGTTAACAAATAAACAAATATTACCTGCACTTCTACGAGTCTGAATACCAGCGTTTGGATCACCAAGAATTTGATCGATTGGGTGATTTACAGTCCATCGCTGAGCCGGAGCATACGTCGCTGACTCAGTCTGAACTGGAGAAACTGAAGATGAGGCTTCAGCTACTTCTGGATTATCAGCTAAGAGAGGAATGTTTGCATTTGTCACTTCATTCACTGATTGCTGAGAAATTGATGGAATGTCTGAGACATTTGGATCAACTGCAGGTATAGTGTTTATAGGAACAGCTGAGACCCATGATGTTTCAGCTTCACTATTCTGCATGTTTGGAATGATAGTGGGACTATCATCTTCTACTGGATGAGCATGAGGAGTGGGAATATCTTCTGAATCACCAAGATGAGAAAACATCCATTGATTCAGTTCTTCTGTATCAGCGTTCGATTTAGATTTCGCTGAACGGGATTCCTCAAACGTGACGTGAATAGTTTCTTCTACAGTTTGTCTTCTACGGTTGAAGACTCTGAAGGCTTTGGAGACTGAGGAGTATCCAAGAAAGATTCCATCATCAGCCTTAGGATCAAACTTTCCAAGGGCATCTCTGTTGTTCAGTATGAAACACTGACATCCAAAGATGTGAAGAAAGCTGATTGAAGGCTTTCTCCCATGAAAGAGTTCATAGGCTGTCTTTTTGAATCTTTTAACTATCAGCGACCTGTTTTGCGTAAAACAAGCAGTGTTGACAGCTTCTGCCCAAAACTGAGTAGGCAGGTGAGAATCGCTGAGCATTGAACATGCAGCTTCAATAATTGTTCTATTTCTTCTTTCAGCGACTCCATTTTGTTGCGGTGTTCTCACTGACGAAAAGTTGTGAGAAATACCCTTACTCTCAAGGAAGGAATCAAGAGAACTGTTTTTGAATTCAGTCCCATGATCACTCCTTATTGAGCGAACAGTCATATTGTTCAGAGTTTCCATCTTCCGAACAAAGGTGATGAGTTCTTCAGGGGTGTCACTCTTAGAACGAAGAAACATTACCCAAGTGAAGCGTGAGAATTCATCAACTATGACCAGCGTATATTTCTTTCCAGCGATGGATTGTTTGTTAACAGGGCCAAACAAATCCATATGGAGTAGTTGTAGAGGATATGACACTGAGGAAACTTGCTTTGATTTAAAGCTTGCTTTGGTCTGCTTTCCTTTTTCACACGCTGAACATAAAGACTCTTTGGCGTATGAATGCTGAGGTAGACCAGTGACTAACTCTTTGGAGGAAAGAGTATTCAGTGTCTTGAAATTTAGATGCGAGAGCCTCTTGTGCCATAGCCAGTTAACATCAGAAGATGCCTTTGAGAAGAACAGGAGTTCTCAGTGGTTGTTGAGTCCATGTTTATTACATAAACATTTTCCAAACGATAACCACTGAGAGCTATCTTCTCCTTTTTGTCAGAGACAAAGCAGGATTCCTTAGTAAAAATTACTTTGTTATCCATGTCGCAAAGCTGACTGATGCTTAGAAGATTATGCTTCAGCCCTTCAACATATGCGACTCTTCTGAAGGAGGTTGTACCATTTGAAAGTACACCATACCCTCGGGTGTGTCCTTTTCCATTTCCACCGAAAGTCACAGAGGGACCCTTCTCTTCCTTGTATTCAGCGAGCAGGTTTTTCTTTCCAGTCATGTGTCTAGAGCATCCACTATCGAGATACCAGATACCCTTCTTAACCTGCATTTACAAAGGAAGATTAGTTTTTCTTGGGTACCCACTTAACCATGTATATACGTTTGTCAGTGGAAGTGGTTGGAATGGAAGGTTCAGCGGTCTTCGCAGCATTTGAAGATTCAGCTTTGTCTTTCTTCACTTTGGTTAATTTCTTAACCTCAGTGGTAGGATTCAACTTGACCTGATTTGCACCAGGGTTGGTCTTCTTTGCCTTGGGGGCAATCTTCACCTTAGCTATCTTTTCAGCTTTGGTGGCTGTGGGGCACTTACTAGCAATATGATCAGTGAGTCCACAGTGATAACATTTCCTATAGCTAAAAGTAGTTCTAGGACCATTTGAATGCTGAGCTTTTAATTTTGAATTAGAAGTGCCAGCACCAAGTAAACTATTGGCTTTAGAAATGGAACGAACATTCAGTTCTTCAGATTTCTTACCAAGGATATCCACTCTGAGTCTAGGAGTAGATCTCTGAATAGATCCAGAGATCAGCTTCTTTGATCCAGAGGGATGGGTCACTGAAGCTTTAGAAGCATTCAGCTTTGGTACTAAAGTACCCTTCTGAGGATTTTGATAAATAACAATTCCTTTACCTTTGTCTTTAGAGACAGAGGTAGATTTTGAATAAACCATTTTCTCCTTGCCTTTTGAGGAGGTAGGAGTTTCCTCAGGGATTGGTGTAAAGGACGAGGAGCACTGAGATTATGAAGTGTCAGCGACTGAGGATACGAACGTTCCAAATTTAAGCATTGAACGTTCAGTGGGTGGTTTTGGAGTATCATATTTATAACCCAGACCACGTTTATCACTCAGAGGAATCTGAGCCTTAATTATCTCAGTGATCTTTGTTGAAGAATTACACCATCCTTCAACAGTAGCTTTTTCAGCCTCTAATGCAGCGATAGCTTCTGCTCGTTCGATTTTGACTAGCTGATTTAAATATACTTGATCTTTAAAATCTTCTTCAATTTTAGAAAGCTTTTCTATTTGAAGATGACAGTTTTAAGCTTTTCAGCGAGATCAAGGTTTTGGTTTTCAACCACAGTTTTGCCGTTCATGGCTTCGTATAAACTTCTAGTCAAGAGATCGATCTTACGGAGACTATCAGCTTCATCAATATTTGCAATATTGGTAAAGAAAGAAGGTGATACCTGAATAGCAGAGGTTGAAGTGGAGGGAATGTCTGAACTTTCTTCCTCTTCTTCAATCTTGGCCATGAGACATTGATTTGCTTCATCATCTTCAGAATCAGATGATGATGCTTCTTCATCAGAAGCCGCCCAATCATAGTCAGCCATCAGGCCTTTGCCTTTCTTCTTAAAGCTTTTCAGCTTCGCATATTTGTCTTTCAGCTTTGAGTATTTGTCATCTTTATTCCTTGGAACAAAGGATTTCTTTGTAAAAGCTGAGGGTCTAGAAACTTTCTTAGACCTGCACTCGTTAGCAAAATGTCCTATCTTTTCGCAGTTAAAACAAGTAGTGTAATAACCAGGTATTTTATCTAATTTAAAATTTGGAATTTTGTAAGTATTTATTTTAGTATTTTATGGAGTTAAGAGTTAAGGGATAAGTTTTAATTTTTAATTGGAAGGTTGGGGATAAGTTTTGCCAAATGAGTAAAGCCTAGGGTCTATTTGGTCTTTATGCCAAACTTCTCCACTTGACCGACTCTAGTATATCAATTACCAGACGAAGTCTTCAATTTGTAAACAAAAAGAATATCCCAAAGTGTTTGTGTGTGTGAGTGAATACGGCAGAGAGAGAGAGAGAGAGAGAGAGAGAGAGAAGAAGAAGTTCGAAGAAGAAGAAGAATTGAAAGATAATCAGCTGGGATTTTAATTGGTGCAGTAAATCAAAGAGGTAATGTTCTTATTCAAACACTCTTTTTAAGAATTAGGTTTCTTTTTGATTTTGAGGTGGGTTTAGGTAATTTTAGATGAAATTGTGATCTTTTAGTTACAATTTAGGGTGTTAAAAGGGGTTTAGAACACTTCTGTAGAATCTGGGTATAAGATGAAATTCCTGCAACTGAACTGAACTTATCTGATAAAGACGATGAACAGTGTTTTTGCGAAAAGTAGGAATTCGCAAGCCTTGGTTGCGAAAAGTCCACTTTTCGCAAGCAGCTAAAACGCATAGTGAGGTTTTCGTATCTGTTGGTCACGAAAAGTAGGGAACTCGCAACTGTGGTTTGCGAGAAGTGAGGTTTTCACATCTGTTGGTTGCGAAAAGTGTGGAACTCGCAACTGCAGGTTGCGAAAAGTAAACTTTTCGTAATAGTGGGTTGCGAAAAGTTGGGTTTTCCTGTTTATGTGTTAAAGAGTATGTATACTTTAATTTGTTTCAGATACTAAGGATCTGGGTTAAAAGATAATCTAAATTAAGGAAAGTTTGAAGGACCTTTGCTTAAAAGATCAAGTGAGTTTTACTTTAAAAAGTATTTTACTGGAATGAATTATGTGAATAACAAATATTTGATATGTGGTATGAATATGTCATACGTGGGTGATTATAATATATTGAGATATTATAATTACGTGAGTATTATATGATAATATAATACGTGGCCGGGCTTTGGACCGGTGTGATAAATTGGATCGCAACCAATTGATATTGGCCATTGGTGGAGGGATAAGGTGGAATGAGACAGGTATGGTGAATAATTGTTAGTTGGTATTAACTTACGTGTGTGGTATGTGTATTTATATAAATAGTGTTTTATATAAATGAGTTTTTAATGAATTACAAATGTCAGGGATTTACTCACTAGACCCTTAGGTCTAACCCTCATTTTCTATTTTAAAAATTATGTATTCCAGGTGATGATTCCCTTAAGAACAAGTAAATAGAGTACTTGTCGGCTAGCTTTGGAGAAGATTTTCATCATGATACTATGGATGCTTTTGTAGTTATACTTTTGTTATTACTATGTAATTTAAAGTGGATCAAGTTGTAATGAATTTTTTTATGTTCAGACTTTAGATGGGACCAAATGTGAAACATGAAGTACTTTATTGTAAATATGTTATGGAATATATGTTATATGTATGTTTTATTTTGCGGGATGTTACAGATGGTATCAGAGCCATAGTTTAAGGGATTTAGGTATTAGTATCTGTACCTAGACTTAAACTGCATGTGAAGTAGGATGTCCCTATTATTTTTAGAACCTGGGGATGTTAAGTATAAAAAGGTAGAAGGAACATCATGTAAGGTAAATTCGAGTTACACCTGGCCAGTGTAATTGTGAACTTACAGTTACATGATTGGACTGAAATACCTTATTATATGGGGTATGTGCCTATGTGTATATTAACCTTGTTGAAATCTACGGAGTGGCAAGTCGGTCTCGACGTATGGATAGAGACGAAGACAGGTATATTTATATAAACTCTACACGTGCTAAAGTGCTATTTGACTTTGGTACAAACTGATTAATTGTGTTTTCAATCTTTTGTTGCTTATATGCGTTAGAAAAGAATTTGATAATTGTATTGGTAATATAGATAAGAGTGGAGTGCCTATTAAGTTATTTTGATAATGTTGTCGGAATTTGAGGTAGTAGTAAGTATAGGATGGTGTTGGAACTTGATTTTTGTTAAAATTGTCGATTAGGTAATGATAAGTGATCCTTGGTAATTCGGTATATATTGGAATAAGTAGTTATGATGAAAGAAGAGATTGTCGAGTGATTGATTTAAAGTTTCCGTTTGTTAACAAGTTTTATATCAAGGATATATGAATTAATTTCGATAAGGCTTAGTAAGAGTGTAGGTTTGGAAGCATTTGATGTGAAAAGAGGTTGGTTCTAATTTAGTAAGAGTGTAACAAATATTTTGGATGATATCTAATTTAGTATGCTTATTCATTATGATATTGCTTGGGATAAATTTAAGTGAGAAATCAAGGATAATTGAACTAGAAAGTGAAAATTGTTTTTGGGAGTGATTAGTGAGGAAAAGCTATTAGTGATCAAGGTGATAACCCGTTATCATATGTGTTTGGATTCGAAAGATTTATCAAGGTGGTAGTAAAATTTATTGTATGAGAACGAAAGTGGATGGTAGTTTAAATTGGAATGAATGATCTAACACTTGCAATTGTTTGCAATTTTTCAAATTGAAGGTGCATGATTAGAATTTTGGAAAGTTATTGCGAAAGTGTAGAATGTGGCGTTATGTATAATTCAGTATTTCAAACGCTAGGTTATGCCTCCAAATGTTAAAGTTTATGTTATGAATAAAATTTTAAACGTGTTAAATGATTTGTGATATATAAAAATATATATGTATATATATATAATTTTGTGCTGAAAGAGGCACGAGGTGAAATAAAGATGTACTGATTTTGTTATAAAGATGTTTTTATGGTTGTTATATTTTGGGGATGGGTGTATAGTGTAGATCCAATTTGTTTATTATCGTTTTGAAAGAATATGTTAACGATATTTGAAAAATGAAAAAGTGTGTGGTTGTTTCGGGCAATGGATGTGATTTCGGATTAACTCGGTTAAATTCCTGTTATGAGGTGTGGTGAAATTATTGGTTAAGTATAGTAATTGTGGGAATTGGGTGTGTACGATTGGTTTGGAGGTGAAAGAAAGCTAGCTCATAGGGTCGGTCTAGAGTAAGCACCTCCTAGTGAGCTATCCTTGGGGAAACATATTTTATGTTGAGGAAAGAGTAGAAGAAAATAATCGAATGTAATGATCGGAGTGAAGGACCATGGGATAGGACGTGGTAGTAGTATGAGAGTGATGTGGTGGCAAGTGTGGAAATCAATTGTAATCTAAGGTTCGGGGTCGGTGTAATTAATGCAAGAAAGTGTTGTCTGTCTTAGATATATTTTGGATTAGAGAAGTGACGGTAGAGTTGGGGATGACCTATGGAGAAAATTCAACTACGGGTTAAGGTGATACTCCAAGTTGATTTTGTAATCTATTGGGGAGTAGAATGTCGTTATTTTTTTGAGTGTTGGATTGTTGGGACATTTTAGAGACGGTGATCGAAGGCGCAGTGTGTACAGTCAGCCGAGACCAAGGGAAAAGGTAGAGTACTTAGTGTAATTTATTGCTTTCTAGAACATAGGAGTATGTATGCTAGATTGCCTGGTGCTTATTACACTTTGCTGCATGACTACTACTTGCCAGTAGAAATTTATGCTAGTCCTGATAGGTTGTTAAGTGACTACCTTATAAGTGGTATACAATAGGAACTAAATAGGCTTAGAATGTTTGATTTAGTTCTATTGCGCAGCTCTTGTTTGAGTCTAACCGTTGTGGGACAGAATCTTTATTTCGAATGTCTATCTGATTTCACACTGTATGCGACTGTGCATTCGCGAGGCGACTCGTCATGACTAGTGGAGATTCCGTCATAGCAAGGGTAGTAGGATGAGGTGAACCTGGAGTCAGGATTTGTGAATGATATTGGTATGATTGATCTGGGATGTTATACCTTGTTTGTATCACACGGGTTTTTCTCTTGGAGTAAGAGTTGTTGCAGTTAGGAGGGTACTAAATTGTTGGTATACGCCTGGGTATTGAAGGGTTACGCATAGTGAGAGTTCATTCAGCCTTTCCCGTGTCGATTCTGCGGAAGGGCTTAGCCGAAGCAAGTAAGGTTGTACCGTTAGAAAACACCGGACTGGATCAAAGATGGAATGATGTGGGGGAAGCGTTGGCGATAGTGGGTCGCAAGGTTAGAAAACTAGGTTGCTGATAACCTGGACTTGAATGAAAGAGAATATGCATACTATGATAATAAAGTATAAGAAATTGATGCTTGAGAGTTTGCGGGATATAGAAAAATGATTCAATGGGTTGGATGTTTACCTAATACTTCCCATAGATTGGAGAATTTAAGTTGAAAAGGGGATTTATATTAAGTGTTATGATTAGTGGGAAGAAAACAATGATCAATAAATATTTTGATGGTCGTGTGATGAACCTTCTTTATGGAGTTGTTTAAGATAAAGAGTTGTTTTAAACTTGGTGCTGGACTTTGCATGTTAAGTCGTTAATGAGTTATATGATTAGTGACATGAAATTTTTAACGGAGTTGTGATGAATTCTTTTCGGCTTAGTTTTGTAGTGAAATTATTACATGATGATTTGGTAATTATTTTAGTTGGGTAAGGTGAGACCGGTGTTAATAAATTTCAAATTGCGGAGTGGTTTAAGTGAAACAAATGTCTAAAGATTTGTGTTAGTAATTTTGTGCTAAGTTGGAGATGTAAGGAATTGATGTGATAACGAGTTTATTATTTTATTAAGGAATGAATTGGTATTGATATTTGGATGGAAGTCAGTATGAGTTATGGTGGTGAGGTTATTGAGATAATTGGAATGTTTGAAATTGTATTTTGCTGATATTCGAGAAATTAAGTTGCTATTTAGGCTTTGTTTTAATTTGATGGATGAATTGGTGTCAAGTGCAATTAAGTATGGTTGTGTGATTTTAGTAATTATGCTATGCTTTCATGGGAAATGGAAATGGTAGGATGAAGTTTGCGGGTTTGATAAAATTAAGAAATTTTTCCGTGATATAAAGGGATCCGTGTTGAGTATATTCTATTCCATGAAAGAATATAAGAAATAAGTAGTATTTACTAAGCAAATTTTATATTGAAAGTATATGTTTACGTTTTAGAGTTAGTATTGTAAAAGTGTAGAACACGACGTTTGTAGTAAAAGGCCGGTGAGGTTAAAAATAGTATTAGCGTGGTAAATGTCCCGAGTAAGCCTATAATGTTATGTTATTTGGATTAGATTCATATGAGTATAAGTTATTTCTTTCTAAGAGATAAGTGAATTTTCGAGTTAATTTAATCCTTCGTAGAATTTGATATCTTTTCAACAGTAGTTACCCTAGTTCGTTGCTTGAGTGAATTCCGGGACGGAATTCTTTTAAGGGGGAGATGTTGTAATAACCAGGTATTTTATCTAATTTAAAATTTGGAATTTTGTAAGTATTTATTTTAGTATTTTATGGAGTTAAGAGTTAAGGGATAAGTTTTAATTTTTAATTGGAAGGTTGGGGATAAGTTTTGCCAAATGAGTAAAGCCTAGGGTCTATTTGGTCTTTATGCCAAACTTCTCCACTTGACCGACTCTAGTATATCAATTACCAGACGAAGTCTTCAATTTGTAAACAAAAAGAATATCCCAAAGTGTTTGTGTGTGTGAGTGAATACGGCAGAGAGAGAGAGAGAGAGAGAAGAAGAAGTTCGAAGAAGAAGAAGAATTGAAAGATAATCAGCTGGGATTTTAATTGGTGCAGTAAATCAAAGAGGTAATGTTCTTATTCAAACACTCTTTTTAAGAATTAGGTTTCTTTTTGATTTTGAGGTGGGTTTAGGTAATTTTAGATGAAATTGTGATCTTTTAGTTACAATTTAGGGTGTTAAAAGGGGTTTAGAACACTTCTGTAGAATCTGGGTATAAGATGAAATTCCTGCAACTGAACTGAACTTATCTGATAAAGACGATGAACAGTGTTTTTGCGAAAAATAGGAATTCGCAAGCCTTGGTTGCGAAAAGTCCACTTTTCGCAAGCAGCTAAAACGCATAGTGAGGTTTTCGTATCTGTTGGTCACGAAAAGTAGGGAACTCGCAACTGTGGTTTGCGAGAAGTGAGGTTTTCGCATCTGTTGGTTGCGAAAAGTGTGGAACTCGCAACTGCAGGTTGCGAAAAGTAAACTTTTCGTAATAGTGGGTTGCGAAAAGTTGGGTTTTCCTGTTTATGTGTTAAAGAGTATGTATACTTTAATTTGTTTCAGATACTAAGGATCTGGGTTAAAAGATAATCTAAATTGAGGAAAGTTTGAAGGACCTTTGCTTAAAAGATCAAGTGAGTTTTACTTTAAAAAGTATTTTACTGGAATGCATTATGTGAATAACAAATATTTGATATGTGGTATGAGTATGTCATACGTGGGTGATTATAATATATTGAGATATTATAATTACGTGAGTATTATATGATAATATAATACGTGGCCGGGCTTTGGATCGGTGTGATAAATTGGCTCGCAACCAATTGATATTGGCCATTGGTGGAGGGATAAGGTGGAATGAGACAGGTATGGTGAATAATTGTTAGTTGGTATTAACTTACGTGTGTGGTATGTGTATTTATATAAATAGTGTTTTATATAAATGAGTTTTTAATGAATTACAAATGTCAGGGATTTACTCACTAGACCCTTAGGTCTAACCCTCATTTTCTATTTTAAAAATTATGTATTCCAGGTGATGATTCCCGTAAGAACAAGTAAATAGAGTACTTGTCGGCTAGCTTTGGAGAAGATTTTCATCATGATACTATGGATGCTTTTGTAGTTATACTTTTGTTATTACTATGTAATTTAAAGTGGATCAAGTTGTAATGAATTTTTTTATGTTCAGACTTTAGATGGGACCAAATGTGAAACATGAAGTACTTTATTGTAAATATGTTATGGAATATATGTTATATGTATGTTTTATTTTGCGGGATGTTACAAGTAGCAGTAGCCTTATCAACAAAAACTGATGATTTAGGCTTGTCTGCTATGGAAAGAGGTTTGTTCTTTCTAAACATTTTCTTCTTGGCAAATCTCCTGAACTTTTTGGTTAGGAGAGCCAAGGATTCATCATCTGAAAAATCAGAATCTGATGAACTTTCAGAGTTACTCTCTAACTCAGTGATAGTGACCGAGGGTCGCTGAGTAGAAGGTTCCTCTGAGATTAAAGCAACAGGGGTGCTTTTGGAATCTTTTACAAGATTCTTCTTAAGATGGCTTGATTGCTCATGATTCAGCAACGTGCCATATAAGGTAGCAAGGGTCATTGATCTTAGATCCTTTGACAGCTTGAGACACATGGAATAATTGTCCCAACTTTCAGGTAAACATTCTAGAAACTATGTCAGCACTTCAAAGTTAGAATATTCCTTACCAACAGTTTTCAGATCTATAATTAAACAATTAAAACGTTGGTGAACTTCAGAGAGAGTTTCATTCTTACCAGAAATGAAGCTTTCGTATTGTCTTACCAGGTTGATCTTTCTTGAGTCCTGGACTTCAGACGTTCCTTCATACTGAACACATATTGTGTCCCACATGGCTTTTGATGTTTTCAGATTCATGACGGAATGGTAGACTTCGTCAGGAAGAGCCATGGATAGTATGGATCTGGCTTTTGTATCTATAGCCACTTTCTTCTTATCTTCGTCAGTCCATTGATGGATTTCTTTAGGTACTAGCCTTTCTGGAATAGCAGGTCTATTCTCAGTGCCTGGAACTGCAGCATCAAATCTTACAGGGATGAATGGACCATTCTCAATATAGTAAGGCATAGTAGGGTCTACACCTTCTAAGAAGAGTGTCATCCTATTTTTCCATAAGTTGAAGTTATCTCTGGAAAATCTAGGGGGTTTTGCAAGAGAACCATTGTCTATATAATTTGTGTTTGTATTGGCCATTTTCAGATAATAGCAAGGAAGAGAAATATCTTAGATTAGATCTTGTTTATGAGATTAAACAAATCTGCTCTGATACCACTTGTTGGTCCCGAAGGCCTATACAAGTTTGTAGAAGGGGGGGGGGGGGGGGTTGAATACAAACACACAGATTTTACTTTTCTAAATTGTTTATTGATAAATCATTAACAATTTACAGCTTGTTGCGGAGACAAGATTAAGGATAAACCTAAATCTAAACAAGTTGGAACACTAAGGTTTCTTGCACTAAGAGAGATAAGGAAATTACTAATAATAACCTATCTGAGATAAGAGATTTGAACTTGTCCAGAGTTAGCAAGTTACTTCAAAAGAAGTGAGTTCATCTCTTTATATACTGCATGCATTTAATGCAATTTAGTATATACTTTACACGTGTCATCAGCTGGTTGGTTGCATGTCATTGACCTTGGTTGACAACCTTAGTAGCCGTATGGATGAATAGTGTAGTATCAGAGTGGTTGTACGATTTCAGATTTTCGGAGGTTCTTTTCTGACATTTCGTACGGAGGCGTGCAAGGGTGGTTAAGACAAAAGTACTTTGTACGGAGGACTTCATGATCAGCTTTCGTTGATTCAGCGATTATCATTTTCTATTCAGCGAATGATAAAGTTCAGCGATAGCTGAAGTCTTGTACTTGATACTTCACGTTGAGTGGACAAATCTGAGTCTTCGCTGATCCGCATCAGTTCATTAGGAGACTTGTCGCTGGTTCATGAGCTTGATCTTCGACTTCAGCGTAGAACCTTTGTTGACGTGAAACTTGTCTTCAGGGATCATAAGTAAACAACTAACTTATCAGCGATCACCATAAGGACTGAACAGGCTCAGAGCATTATGGTGAACAGTGTTCGCTGAATGTTTAATTTAAAAAGCGAGAGTTCCTATCAGCGGTACTGTAAGATCTTAGTACTTATCAGCGATAGTGAAACTCTGATACATATTGTTTACTTATAATTTTCACTAAGTATATAAGAGAGGGTCATTATCAAATCACTGAGGGTTTGGATCAACAACTAATAGGGTACCGAGGACGGTCATGTAAGGTAAGTTTGGGGTTACACCTGGCCAGTGTAATTGTGAACTTACAGGTACATGTATGTGCTTAAATTGCCTTATTATTCCGTTGCGGTAGTATTAAATTAGTTTAATTGTTGTGTATCAGTAATCAAGAGTTCTGCAAGAAACTTGAGAAGTAGGTCGATACCCATCGTGGAGGAAGTATCGAATGAAGACACTACGCTTCATGAAGAGGCGGTACGAGTTGAGGAATTAGCAGAGGATGGACCAGTGAGACCTCAAAGATCGGCGGCCACTCGTGGAAGAGGTAGGGGAATAGTTCCAAGGAAGGCTGCTACCAAAGTGGGAGCGGCAGCCACTAAGGGCAAAGGTAAGAAGAAGAAAGCGCCGGTCAGGCGCAAGGCGAAGAGCGTAGAAGAACCAGAAGTACAAGAGATATCCGAACAGGAGAGTTCAGCGCCTGCGAAGAAAGCGAAAGCTAAGAAAGGACGTAAACCTGAAACCGCACCGGCTTTTGTAACTGAGGATAAGTTCACAGCAGAGATGGATAAACTGCAAAAGACTTTACAAGCAGTGTTAGACAATCAGAATAAGACTACGTCTGAGGGAGAAACCAAGAGTGGTACTGAGAAGAAGACCGAGGAAGACAGTCTACTACAGACTGAAATAGGAAACAACTCGGTGACAACTCCGATTGTTGCTTTTGAACCAAAGACAGTGAAAGGGTTCTCGTTTAAGACCTTCGCTTCGTGCAAACCTCCAACGTTCAACGGGGAGCGCAATCCCGTTCTAGCTTTGAAATGGGTTCGTGAGATGGAGTTAGCATTTGATACTAGCAAGTGTGCCGAGGAAGATAAGGTACTATTTGCAATGTCAATGATGAAGTCTGAGGCCATCTATTGGTGGGATATTGAGACCGGAGGTAGGGGATCGGAGGTAGCAAAGGGCACGTCGTGGGAGTCGTTTGTTAAGAGGTTCAGAGCACAGTTTTTCCCGTTAGCGGCAGTTAAGAAACTTGAAGAGGAATTTCTGGGATTGGAACAGGTGTCAATGTCAGTTCAGGAATACACGTCTAAGTTCATCGAGAAGGCCCGGTTTGCTGATTTGTACGTGCCTACTGAGGAAAGGCGAATAGAGAGGTACATTTATGGGCTAAAGAGCGACATAAGGGAGTTGGTGCAGGTGAAAGATCCGTCTACTTTTCAGGCTGCGATAGATACTGCAGAACTTACTGAGAAAGAGAAGAACATACAGATAACCGAGAGAGTCGGAGACAAGAGAATGTGGGAAGGACCAACCAGAGATGGAAAGAGGTCGAGTGTGCCTAGACTCGAGTTGCAGGTGGGGCCTAGAGCAGGTGAGAGGCCATGTAGTGAGTGCAATCAGATGCACAAAGGGGAATGTTTGGCGGATAAGGGCGGATGCTTCAAATGCGGGAAATCAGGGCACATGGCTCGAGACTGTCGCGGACCGAAGACTTGCTATCAGTGTGGTTCGTTAGATCATGTCAAATGGGACTGCCCACAGTTAAAGAGAGAGAATGCTAGAGGTGACGGCAGTAGTAGCGGAGGAAAGAACGGAGAGAGAAAGGTGGAGTCGGCTCGCGCGAGGGCGAGGGCTTTTCACATGTCTGTTGAGGAGGCGGTAAACACGCCTGATGTGGTAACATGTACCTTTCCTATAGACTTGACTTTTGCTAAAGTATTGTTTGATTCGGGGGCCAATCGTTCGTTTGTGTCGCCCAATTTTATTCGAAAATTGCAAGTAAAACCCAAGAGGTTAAACTTTGGGTTTGAGGTAGAGGTAGCGGATGATAGTCGGGTCTGGGTGAAAGAGGTTTATGAGGGTTGTAGCATAGACGTGGACGGTCACTTGTTCCCTTTGAGGTTATACCCTATGGGAATGGGAGAGTTTGATGTAGTCCTAGGAATGGACTGGTTAGCGGAGAATGATGCTAGTATAGTATGTAATAAGAAGCTAATTCGGATTGCCTTGCCCGATAAGAAAGAAGTAGTAATTTACGGAGATCAACGGAATAGGAAGTCGTGTTTGATATCGATGATGAAAGCTAGGCGATGTCTGGGAAAAGGATGTATGGGGTATTTAGCTTATGTGCTAGATGCTAAGAAAGAGAAGAAGCGTGTAGAGGATGTACCCGTAGTAAGTGAGTACCCGGAGGTGTTTCCGGATGATTTGACGAGTTTGCCTCCAGATCGTCAAGTGGAGTTCAGAATAGAACTGTTGCCTGGGGCGGCACTGATTGCGCCTGCGTTTTATCGTTTGGCACCGACAGAGATGAAAAAGATGATGACTCAGTTGCAAGAATTGCTCGACAAGGGTCTTATTCGTCTGAGCTCATCGCCTTGGGGAGCGCCAATACTTTTTGTTAAGAAGAAGGACGTATCTATGCGAATGTGCATAGATTACCGTGAGCTCAACAAAGTAACTGTGAAGAACAAGTACCCGCTTCCGAGGATCGATGACCTCTTCGACCACTTGCAAGGTGCGAGTTATTTCTCGAAGATAGACTTTAGATCGGGTTACCGTCAATTGAAGGTGAGAGAAGAGGACGTGCCGAAGACGGCTTTCCGTACAAGATATGGACATTATGAGTTTTTAGTCATGCCCTTCGGGTTGACTAATGCGCCGGCGGTGTTCATGGATTTGATGAACATAGTGTGTATCTCGTTGTTGGATAAATGTGTGATCGTCTTCATTGACGATATCTTAATTTATTCTCGTACCCGAGAGGATCACGAGAGACATCTTTGAGCAGCGCTGGAATTGCTAAAGCGTGAGAAGTAATACGTGAAGTTTTCGAAGTGCGAGTTTCGGTTGCGGGAAGTACAGTTTTTGGGCCACGTGGTGTCGGCGGACGGCATCAAAGTGGATCCCGCTAAGATTGAAGCCATTAAAGATTGGGAGGCGCCAAGAACCCCATCGGAAGTGAGAAGTTTTCTTGGATTAGCGGGTTATTACCGGAAGTTTATTCAAGACTTCTCTCGAATAGCTTCACCACTGGCCTCTTTGACAAGGAAAAACGTCAAGTTCATTTGGACTGAGGCGCAAGAATCTGCGTTTGAGAAATTGAAAGAGAGTTTAAGCAGTGCACCGATTTTGTCGTTACCTGATGGACCGGAGGGATTTGTAATATACAGTGACGCATCTAAGCTTGGGCTGAGGTGTGTATTGACGCAGAATGGGAAGGTAATTGCCTACGCTTCCCGACAGTTGAAAGACCACGAGAAGAACTACCCTACCCATGACATGGAGTTGGCAGCGGTGGTGTTCGCTTTAAAGATTTGGCGACATTACTTATATGGAGTGAAGTATCAGATTTACACCGATCACAAAAGTCTGAAGCATTTGTTTGATCAGAAAGAACTAAATATGAGGCAGAGGAGATGGATGGAGCTGTTGAATGACTATGACTGCGAGATTCTTTACCACCCAGGTAAAGCTAACGTGGTGGCCGACGCGTTGAGTCGGAAACAGCGAGGAGAACAGACCAAAGTAGTGGCCTTCAGGGTCGAGGCAACCTCGAATCTCCTTGAAGAAATTAAGAAGTTTCAGGAAGAAGCATTGCTAGAAGAGAACATGAAGAGCGAAAGAGTTGTCGGAACTACATCATTGTTCGAAGTCAACAGTGGTGGTTTGAAGTGTATGAAAGACCGGGTGTGGGTTCCCAAGTTGGGCAACTTGAGAGTAAGCATCTTAGAAGAAGCGCATAAGTCGCGGTATTCCATGCACCCGGGAACGAATAAGATGTATTGAGACTTGAGGCAGTTTTACTGGTGGCCAGGGATGAAGAAGGATATCGCTCACCTTGTGGAGCGATGCGTGACATGTTTGAAGGTTAAAGCAGAACATCAGCGACCATACGGGGAACTTCAGTCTACAGTAATACCAGTGTGGAAATGGGATAATATCACCATGGATTTCGTTACAAAGTTACCGAGAACTCCGAAAGGTAACGATGCGATTTTGGTGATTGTGGATATTGATATGCATTATTTATTTAATGCATATTGTATCTTTTTCTTATTGTTTTAATTAGATTTTCTTATTTTATCCCAACATTTGAGTCTTTTTTCTTACTTATTTTCACCTTTTGTTAAATGGAGCTAAGATTATGATTTACCTGTCAAATACTCCTTTAGGAAGGCTAATTATGTTTGTTTATTATAGTGCAGCCCTGCCCAATGCTACAACATTGAAGACTGGACAAATAGAAGGAAGAATCGACTTCTAGAAGACTTTTGTTGCTGACTTTTTGGTACCATGATTCAGCCATGTTCTAGAAGGATTGAAATCAATGCCTGGTTATTTTTGTAAACTCTAAAAAGATCAACTTTGGAAGCATGGGTTGTAATAGTTGTTGTACCTTGATGAATAGTATTGAATAGTATAGTTAGTATGTTCACCTTCTCTCCTCTTAGTATAAATAGGAGATGTTGGTTTTCATTTTCATTAGACAACTTGGGTAGATCAGTTCTTACAACTGACTTCCAGAAACTCTCTTTAATTTTATGCAATTTTAGTTTATGTTATTCATATTGTTCTTCATATTGTTCTTAATCTTCATACGATTTATGAGTTGCTGCAGCATTGTTCCAGCATTGCTGCAATAACTTATAATCTTTTACATTCTTGTATTTTACATTTAAGTCATTTACATTTCTGTCTTTAATTTCTGTCTTTCATTTCTGTAATTTACATTTCCTGTCATTTACATTTCAGTATGAGTAGCTAAGTTTAAATAGTTTGGGTGTGAGATTAAAGGGTGAGGTTTTAAACATAATGAAAAGTGGGCATCGTTTCTCAATAATGATGTTCACCATTTCAAGTTAAGTTTTATAAAAGATCAAGTGACTTCAGGACGGTTGATCACTTTGAAAGTGTTAAAGTGCCATGGTTTCAGAGATGAACCATTGATATGTGCGTCAATCCGAATGACAAAGAAAGTAGGCTTGAGAGAGCTGCTGACAAAGAGATTTGTCACCTCTGTTCTTTCTGGTTGATTTTGCCCGATAAGTTGATCATCTGTTTTGATGGTAACAGTGTAGAGTGCGAGTCAGAGATGACCCACTTAGAACACGTCAACTTAACTGATATGGGAATCGGCTCGAGAGAGTGATTTTAAACAAAGAGATTTGTTTATCCATATACTTGGAAGGACTCCTTTTGCTATTGATAGTTCTGACACATAACACCAGAGATGGGTTGAGTGGAAGCTAGTTCAGTAGTGAATCGCAGAAAAAACCCGAGAGGGCATTCTGAAAAGTAGATGGTGAACTTAAGTATTAAGAGACAAATGTTGTAGCATTGCCACAACATTGGTTTGCTGGAATTTATGTTTAAACTTCACCCCAAACATCTTGCACCCTTGCTATCCTTTATTATCTGTTTTATATAATCAGTGATAATCCAACTCCAAACACACAAATATTAATCTTCGAATTGATCTTTGGAAACCATTTCTTTTATTAGACTTTTAATACGCTTTTACTCCAATCTCTGTGGGAACGATACATGGTTCTTACCATATTATTACTTGAAAGACAACATTAGATTTTAATGTATACTTGCATTAAGGTTTAATTATTACACGTCTATCGGTGTATTCAAAGCACTGTCGGATATTCTCACCAAGTCTGCGCACTTCTTACCTATTAAGGAGTCGGATTCGTTAGAGAAATTAGCCCGATTGTACATTAATGAGATAGTGTCTAGGCACGGGGTGCAGCGATCCATCGTGTATGACCATGATAGCCGGTTCACGTCAGCGTTTTGGAGGAGTCTACAACAAGAGTTAGGTTCGCAACTGAAGCTAAGCACGATCATCCTCAAACGGATGGTCAGAGTGAGAGAACTATTCAGACGCTAGAAGATATGCTTCGGGCATGCGTTATCGATTTCAAGGGATCGTGGGAAGTGCATTTACCATTGATAGAATTCTCCTATAATAATAGTTACCATGCAAGCATCCAAGCGGCGCCATTCGAAGCATTGTACGGACGGAAGTGCCGTACGTCGTTGTATTGGAACGAAGTAGGGGAAAGACAGTTGGCAAGTCCATAGATTGTACAAATAATGGCAGATAAGATTGAAGTAATCCGGGAACGGATGAGGATCACGCAAGATCGACAGAAGAAGTATGCGAATAGAAGGAGGAAGCCTATTGAATTTCAAGTGGGAGACAAAGTAATGCTAAAGGTCTCACCTTGGAAAGGAATAGTGCGCTTCGGGAAGAAAGGAAAGTTGAGGCCGAGATATATAGGACCTTTCGTTATTATTGAACGAGTTGGGGCCGTGGCCTACAAGCTAGATTTTCCAGAAGAATTAAGAGGAGTTCATCCAACATTTCATGTGTCAAATCTGAAGAAATGTTTGGCCGAGACCGATGTGGCCATTCCATTAGGAGATGTTAGCATCGATGAGAGACTGTCGTACGAAGAAGAACCAATAGAGATTGTGGACAGTAAGATCCGAAAAACAAGGAATAGAGAAGTTCGACTAGTAAAAGTTCAATGGAGGTATCATAAGGGACGAGAGGCTACTTGGGAAGTGGAAGCGGACATGAAGTCCAAGTACCCTCATCTTTTCGAGAATGGAATTCCGGGGACGGAATTCTTTTGAGGGGGAAGTGTTGTAATAACCGTGAACAATTTGGAAGAGTTTAAAGTCTTCTGGAAAATTTATATAGCTGAAAGTTGAGGGACTAGATTGTTAATAAAGGATAGGGTATAAGAACCCAATGATTGGCACAAAACCCTAGTTTTTGCAATCATTTGTGGTGGGTGTGGCTGAGCAAAGGGAGAAAGAGAGAGAGCAAGAAGGAAGAAAGAGTTCTTCAAATTTTAGTTGGAGGAAGAGAGAGATTTCAATATCATCAAGTTATCAGGTAATTTCCCCTCTACCATTTCTAGTCTTTGAGTTTGTTGCTGGATTAGTTTTATTTGGGTTCTAGCTTAAAATTGGGATTTAAGCTTAAAGGAAGATTTTAGGTGTCATTTGGTGTTTTTACCGCTAAGAGTGTGGTATTCAAAGAACTAAGTAAATCAGATTACTGTTGTTAACTTAAGGATTGTTGGATTAAGAGCATATTTGTGGTTTTCGGTTCCAAAGAGGGTTCAGAATCGTCGTCCGGAAAGTTCCAGGGAATGTCCGGACACGGTGACCCATTTGAGAAAGGTATCCGGATGTGATGATTTTCCGGATAAGAAAGCTATCCGGGTAGGAAAGTTATCCGGTAAGTATAAGTTATCCGGTAAGAGAAATTTGCCCGGTAAGTATCATTTCGTCTGGATAGTAGATTGTTGTCCGGAAAGTCGATCACCCGGTAAGGTCCGGTAAGTGGACACCCGGAAAGTAGTTACCCGGTAAGTAGCAGACATCCGGTAAGTTGAATCCGGATGGTGTCTGGACTGTTGGTTTAGGTATCTGAGTAGTTTATATCTCATCTATTTCTCAGGTAATTCAACCGTAAGCCATAAGTAAAGTAAGAAAATACTTTATAAGCATCAGGTGAGTTTTCTAGCTAAAATACGTGTCTTTACAACGTGTTTTCTAAAGTAAGTACATGATGAGAAATGCCATGCTTTATTTATATATGCTGTCAATTGCATGAAAGTTTGTTTAAAGATTTATGTGAGATGTATGCATACATTGTGTTAGACGTAAACTAGCTAAGACGGGAGGTAGACCCGCCAGTGCTCATGCCGGGAAGGTGACCCGTTTATGCCATGGAAGGGAGTATCCAGTAAGGCAGTGTGAGACTGACTCGTTGGCACCTTCGTGTGACTTCAGGGTGCCATTTACGAGTACGGATTTATCCGTGAAAGCTTTATACTTGAAAGTTATAAATTGTTTTAAATGCTTTTTGAGAACTGTTAGGAGGGACTCACTAGACCCCATGATCTAACCCTCGCATTTTCCAAACTAAACATTTTCAGGTAAGCAAGCTGTAGGAGGCTCTAGTAAGTGAGTAGAGCAGATCGGGAGTACAAATGTGGCTAGAACAAGTAGCATTTTAGATTATAGAATTTATTCTCAGTTGTGTAGGTTGTTTCCGCCAACCTGATTTTGATATTATGTAAGAAATTTTGGGACCCGTTTTTGGGATATATCATTTCATTTAAATTGCATGCCTTATTTTGTTTGGGTTGTTACATCAAATGTTGAATAATTTTTGGTAGATGCACTAAAAGAGCAGTTGGCGACCTATGAACAACGGCTAGAGGAAGGGCTTGGAAGAGCAAAAGCAACAGTTTGACGTCTACAAGAAATTTTGTATTTTTATTTATTTTTTATATAATAATATTTTACCGACGGATTATCGACGGTCAATCCGCCTATATACAAACCATCGGTGAGGCCGTCGGTGTTTATGGCCGTCGGTGTTTATGGCCGTCGGTGATACTTTCGCCCACAGTGAATCACCGCAAATTCGCCTTTTACCGACGGATTATCGACGGCAAAAGCCATAGGTTATTCCCTGTTGTTTTGTAGTGTTAATGGTTGAGATTGGTCAACAAACTTAACACTAATCTCTTGGTTAACACTAATCTCTAAACAAGCAATTGAATTAATTTTGAAGGGGAAAATAAACAATTACACAAATTCAGATGTTTATCAATTTACAAAAACAAACAATCTTATCGATTCTACTTTCATACTTCAATACCACTTCTTATCAATCATATGTAATGTTAGAATAGGTGTAGGAATCAATCGATAAATCGAGAACAAAGAGATGGTGTTGAAGGTCAGTGGCTTTTCATATATTGAAGAGAGAATTACAAGAGATTGATTAACCTAATAATAAACCCTAAGAGACCTATTTATACAAGGTAAGTTACAAGTAATGACACAATGGACCCTGAACTATACATATTAACAATAATACTCTAACATCCCCCCCCCCTCAAACTCAAGTAGGGGAAGAACGCGCCAAGTTGACTTTGGAAATAAGGGCCCGAAAACGCCCCGGAAGATGAGCTTTGGTGAAGATATTTGTTGTCTGATCAATGGTTGAGATTGGGAGAAGTCGAACGGTCTTGCGAAGAACATGTTGGCGGGTGAAATGACAGTCAATCTCGATGTGCTTTGTGCGCTCATGAAAGACATCATTGTGAGCAATCTGAATAGCACTGTTGTTATCACACCACAATGGTGTTGGGGAAAACTGATGAGCACCCATATCAGATAGTAACCAGCGTAGACACATAAGTTCTTGTGTAGTGTCAGCCAAGGCTCGATATTCATCTTCAGTACTATATCGAGCGGTCAGCGATTGTTTCTTGCCACGCCAGAAAATAAGAGAGTCTCCAAGGAAGAAACAATATCCGGTGGTAGAGCGACGGTCAGTTATGTCTCCATCCCAGTCAGCATCGGAAAAGGCACGAAGAGTTAAGGACGATTTGGACGATAAGTGAAGTCCATGAAACATCGTCCCTTTAAGGTATCGAAGGATACGAAGAACGGCGGCATAGTGATCGGAGCACGGAGCAGCCATGAACTGGCTGACAATATGAACTGCATATGCAAGATCCGGTCGAGTAACAGTCAGATAGACCAGAGAACCAACTAGTTAACGGTACCGTGTGGGGTCCCGCAGCGGGGTTCCGGCATTGGGAGCAAGGTGCAGATTTTGCTCAATGGGTGTAGATGCAACTTTGTTGTCCGTGATCCCAGCTTTGGACAACAGATCTGAAATGTACTTGGCTTGACAGAGATAGATGCCGGAAGAGTCTGACAGAACTTCAAGGCCAAGGAAGTAGTGTAGCTTACCAAGATCTTTCATCTCAAAATATGAGCTGAGAGACTGTTTAAGATGGGTGATACCTGTAGAGTCACTGCCGGTAATGATCATATCATCAACATACAATAGGAGTAAGATAGTACCTGTAGCAGTAGTCCGAGTAAACAAGCCAGAATCATAATTACTCGAAGAAAACCCCAATGAGATGACAGTATTGCTAAATTTTTCACACCAAGCACGAGGAGCTTGTTTGAGGCCATAGAGGGCTTTTCGAAGTCGACATACATGACCCTAACGAGAGGTCACACCTGGAGGGAGTCTCATGTAGACTTCCTCTTCGAGATCGCCATTTAGAAATGCATTCTTGACATCCATCTGATAGAGTGGCCATCTCTTGGTGGCAGCTATGGCTAGAAGACTACGAACCGAGGTGACCCGAGCCACAGGAGCAAACGTTTCCTCGTAGTCAATGTCATATTCTTGATTGAAGCCTTTTGCCACAAGACGTGCTTTGTAACGATTATTAGATCCATCAGACTTCGTTTTGATTTTGAAGACCCATTTGCAACCAATGGGTGACTTACCCGGTGGGAGAGGAACAAACTCCCATGTATTGGCTTTGTCAAGAGCCTGGAGTTCCTCAGTCATAGCTTCCTTCCAAACAGGGTTAGAGGCAGCTTCCTTGTAGGAAGTGGGTTCATGGTTGGACAACAATGTAGCATAACAATGATAGTCACCAAGGTGAGAAGGAACTTGTCTTACCCGGTCTGAGCGTCGTGCTCCATCTTGTGGTTGAGAGGAGCTAGGATCCATAGACTCAGCAGATGGCTCAGAAGTAGTCCTTGGAGGTGGTGCAGATGAGTGATCATGATCAGATGGCACAGATAGCATAGATGAAGGCTCAGGTTGAGACGAGACGGAAGGAGGTGGAACATATGGCACAGAATAAGGCTCAGATGGAGGTGAGATGGAAGGAGGTGGGACAGATGGTGAGGTCACAGATGGAGGTGAGACGGAAGCAGGTGGATCAGATGGAGAGGTGAGTAGGGGATCTAATTGGAGTGAGTCCAAAGAGACAAAGTTATCAGTGAAGAAGGAAGTGGAAGGATTGGGTATGTCTTGAAATTTGGACACTGTTGAGAAGGGAAGATGTTCCCAGAATGTGACATGACGGGATATACGTAGTCTCTTAGAGACTGGATCCCAACAACGATAACCTTTGTGTTCAATACCATAGCCAAGAAAGTAGCATAATCGAGAGCGAGGTTCGAGTTTGGTGTGTTTATGAGGTTGCAACTGAACAAAGCAGGCACAACCCCATACTTTTAGGAGTTCATATGCAGGGGAGACCCCATGGAGCACTTCATAAGGAGACTTTAGATTTAGGATGGGGGTCGGGTGTCGGTTGATGGTATAAACAGCCGTGAAGGCAGCTTCCCCCCAAAAACGTTCTGGACGGTTGGCTGAGATTAATAGAGTACGGACAATATCGAGGATGTGACGATGTTTACGTTCTGCACGTCCATTTTGTGGAGAGGTGCCGGGACAGGAGTACTGAGAAAGAGTACCCTGAGATTGAAGAAAAGAGAGAAGAGAAGATTCCTTGTATTCCATAGCATTATCTGCTCGAAGAATCTTTATGGGCTTGGAAAACTGGGTCAGAATCATACGAGCGAAGGTGATATATATTTGAGGTAGTTCGGAGCGATGTTTCATGAGATATATCCATGTGAAGCGTGTGTGATCATCAATAAAGATAACAAAGTATCGAGAACCACCTATGGATGGATGTGGTGCTGGTCCCCAAACATCAGAGTGAATAAGATCAAAAGGGGAAGCAGATTTAAATTCATTTAGTTGAAAAGGTAAGGCATGATGTTTGCCAAGTTGACAGGATAAGCAAGAAACATTTTTAGAAGAGGTGTTGCCTAACAGTCCTGAACTATCTAACAGTTTTATCCTAGCTAGAGATAAATGTCCTAGACGTTTATGCCATAATTCAAAAGAAGGGATACTGGAAACAGAAGCAACAAGATTTGATGAGTGTAAGGGGAGACGGAGGTAGACCACTTCAATCATCCGACCAACTTTACGGCCTATTCCAAGGATCTGCCTGGTCTTTGGATCCTGCACAACACAACCAGAAGGATGAAACAAAACAATTAGGCCGGATTCCATAAGCTGAGTGATAGAAATCAGACTCAGAGATAAGTTTGGAATATGTAGCACATCAGGTAATTGAATATTGGTGGTAGATACAGTTCCACTGAAAGATACTGGTAAGCGTGTGTCATCCGTAGTACGGACTGGTGAGAACATGCTGGAGGTTTGCTTAGAGATAAACCCGTCAGCCTTAGGTGTCATGTGGTTACAACATCGAGAATCAAATAGCCAAGGATTACCTGGTGCTGAGCTATTGCCCTGAGAATTCATACCCATAGAACCTGTCATGATTCGCTCTATAAGGTCAGACGATGAGTTGTTGCTATGCGGTGCCTGAATTGCCGGCGTAGAGGAGTCTTGAGTGATTGATCCAACATATGACTGAGTGCGTTGTTGCTTTTGCTTATCTGAATTCCGTGGATGCTTTAGATAGTCAGACCCATAGTGTCGTGGTTGTGTGATTCCACACCAGCGACATTTTCGAATTGGGCAGTCGAGAAGAAGATGAGAAGTAGAGTGACAAAACGTGCAGTCACTGTATTGAGGCTGGCCATTGAAAACCATCTGACAGATTTAGAAAAAACTGGAAACGATTTGAACTGTTTGAGAACTGGAATTGAAGACCAGAGAAGTGTTCCGGAATGTGAGAACCGTGAGTTTCGGATTTAAGATGTTCTCAAACCCTGTATTCGCGGAATGAGGACCCGGAACTTGAGAACTAGAAACGAGTATTGAGGTAGGTTCCGGAGTGGTTCAGAAGTTGAGAATAGGCACCGGGAATTGAATAAAGGAAGCACACCGGGAGTTTAGGGTACCGGGAGTTGAGGTACCGGGAATTGAGAAAGGGTAGCACACCGGGAGTTTAGTGTACCGGGATTTGAGACTACCGGGAGTTGAGAAAAGACAGTTCCGGGAGTTGAAAAGAAAGTCTCGCAATGGGAAGTCCCGCAACTGGGAAGTAAGTCCCGCAATGGGAACAAAGGCAGTACCGAAAGTGCAGTTTAGGGTGCGACTTAGGGTTTCGATAAAGACACAAGCAGAACAGCAAGTAGAAAACGAAACAAAGAAAATAACGAGACGAGTAGTCGATTGGTGAGACGTACCTAATGCTCTGATACCATGTTGGAATAGGTGTAGGAATCAATCGATGAATCGAGAACAAAGAGATGGTGCTGAAGGTCAACGGCTTTTCATATATTGAAAAGAGAATTACAAGAGATTGATTAACCTAATAATAAACCCTAAGAGACCTATTTATACAAGGTAAGTTACAAGTAATGACACAATGGACCCTGAACTATACATATTAACAACAATAATCTAACATGTAAAGTATTCAAATTTCCGTACCTCTTAAAAATAAATAACACCTTAATATACGAAAATATCAAGTACATTTATTTTAGAGTGAATTAACTCCTATACTCTATTAATTATCGATATAGTCTTTGATCTATTCATTTTCTTATGGATCAAAAATTAGTTAATCCAGTTAACTTAGGGAGTAGGGGCATTTCGGCTCCTTTTTTTTGTCTTTTTCCAACTATGAAAATATTATATATATATATATATAGAGAGAGAGAGAGAGAGATAGACACAAAAAAGACATTTGATTATATAATATATATTTTTTATTTTAATAAGAAAAAAAATAGAGTGAAAAAAGACCCTGACCATGAGAATTGAAAAACGAAGTATAGGAATAGACGAATAGTAAGTGCATCCACATCGGGAGGTCCATCCTCTCTCTCCACATGGCTTGATGAAGTGGTAATCATTTTTTTTTTCTATTGAGAACGAGTGGTTCATGTTGAGGTATACAAGAAGAGGTTTGTCTGTATGAACCGGTTTATAAAGAAAGAAAATAGGACCCGTTTATTTTGAATTAATTAGAAAATTTTAGAATACAATCTATTGCTTTTATATTTTTAATTTCAAAAATCTTCCACCTGCACCGCATAACATAACTACGTATATTTAACAAAAAATAATTATTTTTTATTTACAAATATTGTTTTATTTATTTTAAATTTTACAAACCTTAAACCAATTTCACTTTCCACTGTCAAATTATTCCTTAATTTCATCTTCTAAAATTTACTTTAATTATTTCTTTTTAGCATTACTCTAATTATTCCTTAACTTCTACTTATATAAATTAATTATCAACTTCTAACCATACGAATTGATTTTTAATTACTGTTACTTTTATTATTGTAATTTTTAATTATTTTCATTTTAATTGTTGTCTTTTAGTTATAATAAATAAATTTAACCAATATAACTTTATATTATTACAGTTTTTATTAAATTAACCATGGACCGGTCCATGATTGGGTATGAAAGGTTTATAAAATGTATAAAAAATTGATATGAAAAAAAGAGAAAGCTAACGTGACACGACCATGAACCTCTTAAGAGGTCCATGATTATGGATGCTCTTATAACTCCTAACATATAATGTGGATCCATCCACTATTATTTTAACAAAATGAAATAATGAAATTTTACGTGTAGAATTTTTTTTTTTTGAAACATCAAGATTTCAATCAATATATTAATAAAAATAAAGTCTCCAATTACAATAAGATTGCAGGCAAACGAGCAACAAGCTGTGTCACAACCCCCTTTTGGATGGCAAAACCAATCCTCCTAAAAATGAAATTTTGTGTCTTAGGGGTCGAAAAATTACTTTGCACAACCCGTTGAACCCTAGTCAAAAACTCCCCTGCTTCCGGAGCTAGGAAACCAAAAGTATCGAAAGCAAAAGGGATAAACACGTGTTGATTCTCTACATAGGCTTTCTCGTGTTTAGCAACTTTGCTCGATTCCGCTCTCAACGCAGCTTGGCCCGCCACAAACCCATTTTCCCTAAGCCCAACAAGAGGGGACACTCCAGTAAGATCCACACAAGTAGAATAGATTTGAAACTCATATTATCATGATCTTTGATTGTTACTATTATTGGTTTTCTCTAAATTTAAATCATCACAATAAATATAGAAAACGTAACAAATATATGTTTGGTTTCCTAATATAAAAATAAAGAAAATTATTTATTTGGAAAAGGTAGGAAAACCGGTCCTCCTTGTACACGTACCAATGTGGTACCACATTCATGGATGTCTCACCGGTTAGGAGATATTTTTCGTTGCTTGTTTTAATGGTTATGGTTGAGGAGAAACCAAACATTAATTACAAAAATTTCAAATATAAGGGGGTGTTTGTTTACCTCTTAATGGCTCCATTAAAAGGTAACTTCTGAATCCCTAAGAGGTAAATCTTGTTTGGCAAAAAAAATGTCTGTCTCTTAATGGTTATGGTTGAGGAGAAACCAAACATTAATTACAAAAATTTCAAATATAAGGGGTTGTTTGTTTACCTCTTAATGGCTCCATTAAAAGGTAACTTCTGAATCCCTAAGAGGTAAATCTTGTTTGGCAAAAAAAATGTCTGACTCTTAATGGTTCTAAAACCCTCTGAATGATTTAGCATCATGGGCCTCCCTTAACCATTCAGCACCCTGATTTCATTCTAAGCAATTACCAAACAACCATATTTTATTTTGCACTATATCGTAAAAGTCTCTTAACCATTCTGACCACTTAATCATTATACACTAAATCATTCAGCAACTGCCAAACAGCCCCTAAATTCCGTAAATGTTTTTAAATATACAAATTTAATATAAAAAATAATGGAGATATTGATAAATGATGATCATGATTTATTTATTACTAGAAGTCTACTCGCGCAATACAGTGCGATATATCTCGATTTTAATGTTCTAATTTATTTTAATGTGTGTTTTTGAGAAAACGATCGTGTTTTTTTTTATAAATTTGTTTAAAGAATGACGTTTTTAAGGAGTTCATGATTTGAGGATTTGAAAGTGGTCAGAGATAAGGATTAATTAATAAGAGTCCACGATTTAAGGATTTGAAGGTTGTTAGATATGTATTAATCAAGTAATTGACATTAAAAGCAGTACATAAAGTTTCATTAATTGTTTTTAAGAGATTTTAAATAATTAGCATTAAATAACGGCACATGAAGCTTTAAGGATTGTTTTTAAGAGTTTTCATAAATGCTTTATAATATAGTATAGATAATTTAAGAATTTATAAAAAATGATAAAGTTTATTTATTATGATTATTGTTTCATATTTAAAAATAATTAAAATATATTCATAATTTTATATAATTGGTAGACACTTAAAATTGGTTTATATGATTTATAATATTTACATGGTTTATATTTATAAAAATAGAATAAACTTATTTAATTCAAGATTCTATTATATTTTAAACATTTTAGATTAAAATGAATGAATTAACTTGTCTTAGTTTTAAATAAATTTTATTAAATTATGAGTTTTATAGGGTGAGGCTAATGGCACCCTACCCCATAATAAAGGCACCCCTATCCTCTAGATTATCATCGTCATTTTTTGTTTTTTTTGTTTATTTTTGCCATTTTATTTATTTTGTTTTTTCTCTTTTTGACTATTTTTATTATATTTTATTTGTATTTGAATTATTAATTTCCTTTTTTTGATTTTACTTTTATTATGTTTTAATTAAAGTAATATGGTAAAATATTATAAAATAAGTATTTATCAATAAAAAGCTTTAATTAAAATATAAACCAAATTAATATGAATTACTCATAAAAAATAAACTTTTATGCATATGTTAGAGTGCTTTTTTGTTTCCTTTTATTTTTCTTTTAATATATATTTAAAAATAAATAAAATGTTACTACTTTTTCTAATATATGTATAATACAAATTCAGGATAAAGTTATTAGTAACTCACATAATAAATACGAATTCCTCACAAATCTATTTCTCTCTCTCTCTCTCTCTATATATATATATAAGATGAATTGTTATATAAACAAATCTAATAAAATTTATATGGAATAGGATCTAAGATTATATGAAAAACACATGTACGTATATATAATATCGATATATATACACACAATAAAACATATAAGAAATCATAATATTTATATATATATAGATAAATATTATAATATCGATATATTATAAAAACTCATAATATATAATAATGATTTGAACTATATATTATAATAATAATACAAATAATATATTTTAAATAGTAAATCGTTGACGTCTTTTTTAGGGTTTTTTTTGTTGTTTTTCCTTTTTTTAGAAAAAATAAACCGTTGTTGTATAGTTAGTACGGAATTTAATTAAAATATCCAAAGTTGGACTTTGACTTACCAAAATACCCATTTTCTCTCTTATTTTACTAAAATACCCATTTTTTCCTCGATGGGGGTCCGCGATCGCAGACAGGGACCAATTTTGAAAAAAATTATTTCATATTTACACTTTCAGTCCCTGCCCGCGATGGTGTCCCGCGGGGACCAATTTTGAAATTTTTTTATTTCATATTTACACTTTCAGTCCCTATACGCGATGGTGTCCTGCGATGGGGACCAATTTTGAAAAAAATTTATTCCATATTTACACTTTCAGTCCCTGTCCGCGATCGCAGACCCCCATCGCGGAAAAAATGGGTATTTTGGTAAGTCAAATTCAAACTTTGGGTATTTTAATTAAATTCTCTAGTTATTACTATTTTTCTAATTATAATATATTTATAAAATTAAAATATAAACATTAAGTTTTTTAATATATTTAAAAATGACTACGTAAACCGACATTACAGATTGTTCATATAGACATACATATTTAATAATACAAATTTATATAAGCCATATATAATAATAATAATCTATATTATATTATAAAGTATTTATGAAAAACTCTTAAAAACAATCCATAAAGCCTTATGTACTGCTATTTAATGCTGACTACTTAAAATCACTTAAAAACAACTAACGAAGCTTTATGTACCACTATTAATGCTAATTACTTAATTAGTCATTATCTCTAATTCCTTTCTTTTAATTCTTATCTCTAACTCCCTACAAATTCTCAAATGGTAAACCTCTAAAAAAAGCATCATTAGTTATCTAATTAATCCTTATCTCTTAACTCTTTCAAATCTTTAAATCATGAACCACTCAAAAAACGTCATTTTTTGTACAAAATTATAAAAAAATATATTATATTTTTCTCAAAACTACACAAAACTGTTTTATAAAATTGACAATGATAAAAGATAAAAACAAAACATTAAAATCAAGATATCGCGCTGCATTGCGCGAGTACCCTTCTATAGAAATGGTATATAATATGGAGAGATAATAAATTGTAACCGCTAAATGTCTGTAACCCGTCGATTTCATAGGTTTTTTTGATGAATTTTTTTATGAAATTGTTTATTTTGATGAAAGTAGTTCATATCATTCATTTCTTGATGAATTTTTTTATGAAATTTGTAGTTTCATAGGTGAAAACGAAAATATATGAAAAGTTTCATAAAAATGAAAAAAACTTATGAAACTACAAATTTCATAAAAAAAATTATTAAGAAATGAATTATATGAAACAATTTCATCAAAATAAACAATTCCGTAAAAAAAATTCATCAAAAAAACCTATGAAATCGACGGATTACACGAGTTACACACATTTAGCGGTTACAATTTAGTAGGACTCTATAATATATGTCTATATACGCAGATATAGAAGTAATATATATATATATATACAATAATAATTATTATTATCAATGTGAACTATAAATAATAATAATAAAAAATATATATAATTAATATATATATACACACATTAAAACATATAGAGTAAAAAATCGTAATATTCATATATATATATATATATATATATATATATGGGGTGGGTTCAAATGAAAACTCATTTTCAATTATGAACATGAGGACAAGTCACAACCATTGATTAAGATTTGGAAAACTAATCAATGGTTAAAACTTAATTAAACTAATTGAGAAGTGATTAGGAGCAAATCTGGAAATTTGAATCAACGCCTACCATGTTTGACTTTTTATTTTATTTTTTAATTAAAAAACTTTTACCCCCTTAAAGTTTAAAATAATTTATCTTAAAAATTACTAATATTTTAATCAAACAAATTACATCAAAAAAACGAGAATTTCGTGCTCTTCGATATGACATCCATCTCGATATAGTTTTTTCTTTATTTTAACCGTTTTTACGTGAAATGTTATGTATGTGTTATATTCGGTATTAATATGTATGCACGTTTCCTGGTGTGCATATTCAGTATGAATAACAAAGAGGAACGTTCATTCACTATTCATGACGAACAACACAGTATTCAAAATGAATAATACAACATTCATGATGAATAATACACGAATTCCTGATTCATGTATTATTAAACATGAATCGTGTATTATTCATCCTGAATAACATATTATTCACCATGAATAACACATTATTCACCCTGAATAACACATTATTCACCCTGAATAACACATTATTCATGTTGAATAATATATGAATGACCCGTGAAGGTTGAACACATGACACACTCTCTTTGTTTTCCGATTCACAATCGAAACTTGGTTTTATTCTTTATGAATATGTATGCACATCTTCAGGTGTCCACATTCAATATGAATAACAAAGGTGAACGTTCATTCACTATTCATGATGAATAATACAATATTCAGGATGAATAATACAATATTCAGGATGAATAATACAGTATTCAGGATGAATAATACATGAATTCATGAATCGTGTATTATTCACCCTGAATGATGTATTTTTCATACTGAATGATACATTATTCATGAAGAATAATAAATGAGTGAATCATGAAGGTGTGGAGACGTGACACACTCTCTTTTGTTCATCGGTTCACAATCGAAACTCGATAGGTTAGCGATTCATCTCGATAGGTGTTGGGTTATGGTAATGAAGAACATGAGACCTTAGGACGCTGAAGAAAGTGTTGTAGAAGGTGATGTCGAGTTACGGACTTATGGTGTCGAGATGTTGTACGCACTTGAACATACATAAATATTCATACCGAATATAACACGTATATGACATTCCACGTAAAAACGGTTAAAACAACAAAAAAAACTATATCGAGATGGATGTCATATCGAAGAGCACGAAATTCTCGTTTTTTTGATGTAATTTGTTCGATTAAAATGTTAGTAATTTTTAAGTAATTTTATTTTAAACTTTAAGGGGGGTAAAAAATTTAATTAAAAAGAAAATAAAAAGTCAAACATGGTAGGCGTGAGTTTTAATTATCTTCCCTTTTTACCCCTAATCACCTTAATTAATAATTTCAATTAAAACTTTATTTAATATGAGTCATTGGATCAATATAGATGAAAGGGCCAAGATCCGTCCTCATGTTCACAATTGAAAATGAGTTTTTATTTGAACTTTCCTAATATATATATATATATATATATATATATATACATAGGGGTGTCAAATTTGTACCATGACAAACCAACCAATTCAATATCAATCGTACCAATTCAAATGGTACCAACTAAGTTGGTACCAATTAAGTTGGTTGGTAATACCGTATCAACTTCAAAAACTTGGTTGGTATGTGGTATTGAAACTCGTGTACCACGGTAATACTGTACCGTACCGACTTATATATATATATATTATTTTTAATTGTTTATTAAATAGGAAATGAAATAAAATATATATTTATTAATGATTTAATGTAGATAAAATATTGATATGATTGTTTTTTAATAAGCCTCAAAGATGGATTGTTGGATATTGACTTACAATTCATTAAACTTCGACCCTTGACTTCATATTCCTAAACCTCTCATCTTCTAACTCTTGTGTCTTTTATTCTCAATGCAACTACGTAAATACAATTATATGCAACCTTAGCTCCCTAAAATCTTATATTCACAAAATTAATGCTGAACAACACGTTATTTGGACAGTCAGTTGGTCTGTATCATCAATTCTATTAATACATTTAATTGTAATTTCAAAATTTTGAGATGTTGGTATAAAATCGTACCAACATGTATCAACCGAAAAATGTTGGTACCAAGTAGAGTTGGTTGGTACACGGTATATTTTTTGGTGTACCAATTATAATTGGTTGGTAAATGGTATTAAGAAAAAAAACATGGTACCGTACCATGTTCACCCCTATATATACACACGTGTAGTATTATATATATAACATATTATAATATTGATATATTATAAAAACTTATAATATATAAGATATATGTATTTAATAATAGGGAATTTAATTAAAATACCCAAAGTTTGACTTTGACTTACCAAAATACCCATTTTTTCAACTTTTGCAAAAATACCCAAAAATCTCGCAATTTGTCCCACGATCGGGGGAAAAGGTGTTTTTTGAAACTTTGCATCCCGCGACAACCCCACTACAACCCCGCTACACACACAAATTTGTGAATTGAATTTGATATTTACACTTTCAACCCCTATACTTATTTACTTACTTTACTTTATACATTTTACTTTCTTAATTTTAATTTTACATTTAACACATATAATCGTTTATTAACTAAAATACGTTAAACTTTTAATTTTAACAAGTTATACCATTGTACTCGTCTATTCGATACCTTCGAAATGAGTCCAATATTGAATATTTTTGGATTTATTTATTTTATTATATATCATATATACTACATAAATGTAACAACCCAGTCTAAATTAAGCATAACTAGCATTATTATTAAACAATTACAAAACTGGATCCATAAATTTCTTTACATCTGACTAAATAACTTAGGTTGGCGGAAACAACCTATACACAACTGAGAATAACTATTACTAGAATATGAGTGACGATATCTCTATCTGCATCTGTGCTCTATCCTGCTCTTGCTCGACTACCTGAGCCTCATGCAATCTGCTTGCCTGAAAAGGTTTAGTTTGGAAAATGCGAGGGTTAGACCATGAGGTCTAGTGAGTCCCTCCTGACAGTCCTCAAAACTTTTAAAAACAGTTTCTAACTTTCAAATATCTTTGCATAAAACTTTCTCATAACTTTCAAATGTATACAAGACTTTCAATAATAAACTTTCACATAGCTGAACAGTAAAAATCTTTCACGGATAAATCCGCTCCCGTAAATGGCACCCTGAAGTCACCCGAGGGTGACAACGAGTCAGTATCACGCTGCCTTACTGGGACTCATTCCCATGGCATAAACGGAACCTCCCCCCGACGTGAGTACTGGCGGAACCTCCCCCCGACTTAGCCAATTTACGTCTACACAATGTATGCATACATCTCACATAAAACTTTCACATAAAAGCATTCACGGAATAGGTCCGCCCCATAAATCATACACGGGATAGGCCCGCCCCATAAATCATACACGGGATAGGCCCGCCCCATAAATCATACACAAATCTCATTTAAAACTGTAAACAACTTTCATGCAATTTAAAGCATATGAATAAAGCATGGCAATTCTCGACATTCAAACACATTTTGAAAACACTTTAAAAGCCACACATTTTAGTTTAGAAAACTCACCTGGTACGTTTGTTTGCTTTTCTCTACTCGGCTCTTTACTCCCAAATTGCCTACCTGAACGAAGGGACATATTTATAAGCTGACTAGAACTATCCGGACACTTCTCACTTGCCACCCTACTCAATTCCGGACATCACTACTTTTCCGGACAACCACACTTTTCCGGACATCACTACTTTTCCGGACAACCACACTTTTCCGAACATCCACACTTTTCCGGACGATTAACCTATCCGGATGGCACACTTATCCGGACGACTAACTCATCCGGACAACACAATATCCGGACACCTCCACAACCCGATCAAGAATCTATCCGGACACTCACCCGGACACTCTCATGCTTGAAGGTGTCCGGACGAGCGCTGGACGAGTTTAATGGTTGAAAATCATAATACATGCCTCTTAATCCTCAAGTTAAGCTAATAGACTATCAATAAATGATCTGTAATCGATTTCCCATCAGTTTCATTATCAAAACGCATTTAACGAAGATTAAAACTCTCTATAGGCTTCAAATGACTTAGAAAAGCTAAAACCCACCAAAAACTCAGAAATCAGCAGATTATACTTGAAATGAGTTATGGATTAGAGATTACCTTAGAGATTACTTGCAGATCACGAATTCCAATCCTTCCCTTTCTTCTGAAATTGAACTTTGATGATTCCTTTCTTCCAAAAGCACACAAAACACTTAAGAACTCTATTCTCCTTTCTCTCCTCAATTTCAGCCGTCAACAAAACAAATTCAGGGATTTTGGAATGTTGTCTAGGGTTTTGTGCCCTTTTATACCCCAACTCTTATTTACCAACTAGCCCCTAAACTTCTGCTTTTATTAAAAACTCCACACCAAACGCAAAACACTTCGAAAAAAGGTTTGGGTCATTACAACACTCCCCCCTCAAAAGAATTCCGTCCCCGGAATTCCGTTTTCGAAAAGGTGTGGATATCTGGACATCATATCTGATTCTACTTCCCACGTTGTCTCTCGTCCCTTATGATATCTCCACTGAACTTTTACTAGTCAAACTTCTATGTTCCTAGTTTAGCAAACCTTACCGCTCACGATTTATATCGGGTCTTCTACGTAAGTCAACCTCCCATCTATACTGATGTCCCCTCAACGGAACAGTCACAACGACCCCTGACAAACACTTCTTTAAGTCTGAGACATGAAATGTCGGATGAACACTCTTTAACTCTTCTGACCAGTCTAACTTGTATGCTGCTGCTCTAACTCGCTCACTAATGACAATGCCAACTTCTTATCGCCTGCATCTCTTGCAAGGTCGCCATCATCTCACTTCTCACATCGGCTCTCCACGAAAGAGACGTGCATCACACTACGAATTTCTTCTCAAATTCACATCGAGTACCTCACGATCGCACACTATCTATCCAACTTCCATGCTTCGACGGATCCGCAGACATAGTCCACCTTACCTTGCTCTCAAACTTCAATGCCCCTTTTTTTTATCCAACCACTCAGTTCTACTCGGTTGCCTCAGACCGTTCAGATGGGAAACATAACCGCACCCCATACTTTGAAACCGCCCTCGGCGAGGCACCACTTGCTAAATCGTGCCATCTTGCACTACTTACTTGTACCCTCTTCGATCACTATACTCGCTTAAAACTACCTGATAAAACCAAGGCCAACCGCGCCTCCATTTGCTCGCCTCCGTCCACACATCGGGACTCACGGTTTTAGACACGTCTAAATAAGGTCTCTCATACATTTATACCTCCTTAAGAGAAAGAACTTGGCGGGAATTCCCGCCACAACAACGAGAATCTTCCACCAGGAAAACTCCCTCACTGGCAACTTGGCACAAGGCCAACCTTGTATATTCTGACAAGCTCACTCCTAGGAGTCCCCTCCTCGGTATACCTGAAATTTCCAGGTTACTTCTTCCAACCTACATTCGTCTTATGCAGATCATACTCCTTTCCCGAATCACATCGGCTACAACTCGACAACTAATTCGTACGTTCTCACCACTTCATCATTTCACACTTAACGTGTCTAATAGTAGGAAACCTCTATAATTCCTTATTGGAGTACTCACCTATCCGAATTGCACTTATCCAGAAGGCTCATAAATTTCTCGCTGCTTGCTACAAGCGTCCAGTCATTTAACATAACTTCGGTTACTCCCACTCAACTAGGAGGGGTAACCACGATCACACCCTACTATTCTCAATAGCTTACACTGAACGATCAGTTCGTTCGAACGTTTCTCACAAGTCACAAACTTAACTCATTCAGTTGTCTTATCCACTTCTTTCCTGCACAAAGTCATACACAATTTCCTTCCTCAATACTCTTTCCATAAGTTCGCACACTTATCAAGGACAATCTACACAACACTACGCCTATCGGCATTACTGTCAAGTTTACTACTTCCGATTTACTTACTTATTCCAACATACTGTCTTCACCTCCCCACGTTAGCGTGGAGCACTGCCCACCAACATTACTCGTCCCTCTCTTCCGACAATTCTCAAGCTGCAAAATGCTGTCTCATTACTATACATAACCAAACGGTTGCACTAAAATTCTAACTTAAGGCTTTCGACTAAATCACCTCGAACTGACACCAGAGTTCGACGTCACTATACATTCTTTAAACTCCAATTTTTACTTTCTCAGACAATTCGTTCACACATAAGCAACAGCTCACATTCTTTAAGGATTTCACATCTATTCCACCACATTTTGACTAATACATCCATCCTCTTCTTTAAACTTCCAATGATCCCAAAATATGCTTACTTAGCGACTCTTACAACTAAAAAAAACACTTGGTTTCTCCTTTGGGTAACTACCCACCACCACTCCGTGATGCTATCCCGAACATGATCATATCACCACGTCAACTTACACTCTACGTGCTCCAACAACCTGGTTAACACTCGAACACCTCATCCGAAACTCCCAAAAACTTCTATCTGATGCTTCCTCTTTCTCTAACATCACATCACTACGACGCTAGCTGGCACATTTAACTTGGCAATTATTGCCACTACATAATTGTACATTCCTCACTCATAACATCACACTGCAGGCCAAAACTCTCATGGCCATTCATACACAACTCAAACTTATCTTCAAGACCTCACGCATAAATAACGAGTCTATCTCGCTACATTGTCTCTCCCCAGCTCTAGTTGAACCACAACACCCGAGTTTCTGATTGATTCTAACATACTCGATTCTTGCTAGTTCCTTGCAATACCCAAACCATTACATCGACATGGCGCATTTCCTCACAGATCGACATAATCTATACCCTCACTTCGTTTGTGCTAAATACTTCATTCTTTACGAACCATTCAACTCATAAGTAAAACGCTTATCTAAACAGCAGCCTCTCACTATCTTAACACCCTACAAAGTGGTCCTTCAACTTTCAACCTTCTAATTCAAGTCTTCGGTCTCATACACCTTACACAACTGCCGACTTTAACGTCATTAGTTGACCTGTTGCTACTTCCTTAACCTATTCTTCGACAAGGGTCCCTTACTGAACCAAGTCCTTCCAACATATCATAATCAAATTCACATCCCGACGTCCTCATTTCAAACTCACTCGAGTAACGCCAATATTACAAGTTCACTTTAAAACTCTTATTCGGCGTCGAGGATATTTCTTTCCTACTTCACCACACTACTCATAACGAGTTGCTAATACTAACACTTTGATGACTTCTAGTCCTTCCTCTGAACACAACCGTCCCTCGGCAATTGTATTTCCAGTCACCGCACGAGGGTACAGAGCCTCATACAATCGACATTAAAGTCCACTTCTGACTCTTCCACTGCTCACCTATCCTCTAGAACGCAATTACCAAAGCTACAAACATTCTCCCCTGATTTGTCCAACACCTCTCCACTCTAGGAGTCCTTCCTTAGCTTAAAATTTAATACTCTACGACCTATTGAGTTCATAGCCTTCATGCTTGACAACACGATAAATGAATCATTTTAAAGAAACAACACTTGGAACAACTCGGGTACACACGACCCCAACGTTCTCATAACTCCAATGCCCTGCACAACGATCTTGAGGATCGTTTGCATGCAATCTTTCCGTAAAACTTAATCTTACTCAACCAAAATATGTTGTTACGACATAAATAAATATTGGATGAAAATCTTCCCATACGACAAAATTTTGAAAGAAATTTACCGACACGAAGTAAATTAGTCGGTCCTCACACTCATTAATATAACTTCGACATGTCAATACTCATTTTGGTTAATAAAGGTTGCGCATTCGAACGTTTTCTTGGCTTAACATGAAAAGAGTGGGATATTTTGCAAATCGTAAACCTCAAGACTTCATTGCACGATGTAAATGGATTTGTATTTTTTTTAAACATACGCTTGCACACGCCGACTCATATCCGATCAAATTTGATATTTACACGTTTATACTTTTCTTATGAAAAATCTCATGTACACATATACGAACTCAATGCATGAAACTCTACTTGCAATTGAAGGCTACTCACTCAAACAGGGCCAATCGCTTTACCCATGCAACTTATCATTGACACTCTACTTCGACCAGTGGTCGCCCTCTCGGCCTTGCAACGATTTGCTATACATACATTCAACGGTCCACTTACTCAACCATTTCATACTATTTCGTTTTGACCAACTATCTCACTTTCCATTTCTACATGGTTTCATTTCACTATAGGTATCTTATTTCATTTATCCAGCTAATGGAAAGCGCGACCAAGAACCCAGGGCTCCATTGATACCTTCAAGGTTTTGACACTGACTTTCCTTACCATCCTGACTGATCTATCCCATGATCTCTAGAATTGGGACTCCTTCGAAACCGGAGTCTTACTCAAACTCAAGCATTCTTCCTCTCCGAATCCACGAAAAGCTACCTTTAGACGACTCGTAATACCCTATACAACATTTCTTCTCTACGATGTATACGTACATTACATCACCACGACTTCTCATGAAACTTCCCCAACAGGGGGTCTCAGTCTACCCCTCAGGGATCTTGCTGACTTTCTAAAGTACTGGAACACGACATAAACACTAGCTTCTGACTACCACTTCGGAATAATAAGGCAGGTTAAGCACATACATGTACCTATAAGTTCGCAATTACACTGGCCAGGTGGAATCTCAAACTTACCTTACATGACAGTCCTCAGTACCCTATTAGTCCTATCTCTATAATAGTGTCCTCCTAACGCATTTCCTGATTCTCAGTTGTGATTTCTACTCCCAAGTTTAAGTTTAGGCCCGTCCGGTCACCTAAATCCCTTAAACTATGGCTCTGATACCAATTGTAACAACCCAGTCTAAATTAAGCATAACTAGCATTATTATTAAACAATTACAAAACTGGATCCATAAATTTCTTTACATCTGACTAAATAACTTAGGTTGGCGGAAACAACCTATACACAACTGAGAATAACTATTACTAGAATATGAGTGACGATATCTCTATCTGCATCTGTGCTCTATCCTGCTCTTGCTCGACTACCTGAGCCTCATGCAATCTGCTTGCCTGAAAAGGTTTAGTTTGGAAAATGCGAGGGTTAGACCATGAGGTCTAGTGAGTCCCTCCTGACAGTCCTCAAAACTTTTAAAAACAGTTTCTAACTTTCAAATATCTTTGCATAAAACTTTCTCATAACTTTCAAATGTATACAAGACTTTCAATAATAAACTTTCACATAGCTGAACAGTAAAAATCTTTCACGGATAAATCCGCTCCCGTAAATGGCACCCTGAAGTCACCCGAGGGTGACAACGAGTCAGTATCACGCTGCCTTACTAGGACTCATTCCCATGGCATAAACGGAACCTCCCCCCGACGTGAGTACTGGCGGAACCTCCCCCCGACTTAGCCAATTTACGTCTACACAATGTATGCATACATCTCACATAAAACTTTCACATAAAAGCATTCACGGAATAGGTCCGCCCCATAAATCATACACGGGATAGGCCCGCCCCATAAATCATACACGGGATAGGCCCGCCCCATAAATCATACACAAATCTCATTTAAAACTGTAAACAACTTTCATGCAATTTAAAGCATATGAATAAAGCATGGCAATTCTCGACATTCAAACACATTTTGAAAACACTTTAAAAGCCACACATTTTAGTTTAGAAAACTCACCTGGTACGTTTGTTTGCTTTTCTCTACTCGGCTCTTTACTCCCAAATTGCCTACCTGAACGAAGGGACAGATTTATAAGCTGACTAGAACTATCCGGACACTTCTCACTTGCCACCCTACTCAATTCCGGACATCACTACTTTTCCGGACAACCACACTTTTCCGGACAACCACACTTTTCCGGACGATTAACCTATCCGGATGGCACACTTATCCGGACGACTAACTCATCCGGACAACACAACATCCGGACACCTCCACAACCCGATCAAGAATCTATCCGGACACTCACCCGGACACTCTCATGCTTGAAGGTGTCCGGACGAGCGCTGGACGAGTTTAATGGTTGAAAATCATAATACATGCCTCTTAATCCTCAAGTTAAGCTAATAGACTATCAATAAATGATCTGTAATCGATTTCCCATCAGTTTCATTATCAAAACGCATTTAACGAAGATTAAAACTCTCTATAGGCTTCAAATGACTTAGAAAAGCTAAAACCCACCAAAAACTCAGAAATCAGCAGATTATACTTGAAATGAGTTATGGATTAGAGATTACCTTAGAGATTACTTGCAGATCACGAATTCCAATCCATCCCTTTCTTCTGAAATTGAACTTTGATGATTCCTTTCTTCCAAAAGCACACAAAACACTTAAGAACTCTATTCTCCTTTCTCTCCTCAATTTCAGCCGTCAACAAAACAAATTCAGGGATTTTGGAATGTTGTCTAGGGTTTTGTGCCCTTTTATACCCCAACTCTTATTTACCAACTAGCCCCTCAACTTCTGCTTTTATTAAAAACTCCACACCAAACGCAAAACACTTCGAAAAAAGGTCTGGGTCATTACAATAAAAATATTTTTAATATTTACAATTCATACCCTTATAGTTAATTATTTAATTTATGGTACATCTCTTATTTTTTCAATTTGTTTTACACTCTTATCGCATTAACATAATAATCATATATTAACTAATTCATTAAATCGTCAAATTATTTGGATTATATATATATATATATATATATATATATATATATATATATATATATATATATATCGAACTCCTTAACATATTTTAACGTAATTATGTATGTTAATGTGATATGTTAAAACGTATTTTTTAAAACGAATAATTTAAAACGATTTAATGAATTAGTTAATATATGATTATTATGTTAATGCGATAGGAGTGTAAAACGAAAATTGAAAAAGTAAGAAATGTACCATAAATTAAATAATTACCTATAAGCTTATGAATTGTAAATATTAAAAATATTTTTATGTAGTATATATGATATATAATTAAATAAGTAAATCCAAAAATGTTCAATATTGGGCTCATTTCGAAGGTATCGAAGAGACGAGTACAATGGTGTAACTTATTAAAATTAAAACGTATTTTTTAACGTATTTTAGTTAATAAACGATTATATGTGTTAAATGTAAAATTAAAATTAGAAAAGTAAAAGGTATAAAATAAAATAAGTAAATAAGTATAGGGGTTGAAAGTGTAAATATCAAATTCAATTCACAAATTTGTGTGAAGCGGGGTTGTCGACGGAATGCAAAGTTTCAAAAAACACCCTATCCCGTGATCGCAGGACAAATCGTGGGATTTTTTGGTATTTTTGCAAAAGTTAAAAAAATGGGTATTTTGGTAAGTCAAAGTCAAACTTTGGTTATTTTAACTAAATTCCCTTAATAATAATTATTAATATGAATTATATATAATAATACAAATAATATATAATGTATAATAAAAAATAATATATATATATAATAATAAAATAACATATATTTATATAAGTGAGTTGATAGATTAACAGGACGATAATCAAATGAGAACCACAAATAGGTTACAAACCCGTGAGAACCAATGTAAATTTTTTTGTTTACATGATTTTTTTTCATCAAAACCAATGATTTAAGATATTGTTACACATATGTTCGTGTTCACCTTATGATAAGTTTACATGTGAAAAACGAATTTTGTTTCACCTAGTGAAATAAAAAATACTCGTAAAAAATATTCACATGGTGAAACAAATCCATGTGAAACTATCATATTATGAAACACATATATTTGAAGTAAAATATAATAAATCCTACCATTTGATGAAAAAAATTCATGTAAAAATATATTTTTTATATCGGTTCTCACGGTTTATAACATATTTATGGTTCTCGCATGATTTAACCCCTAGATTAATATACATTCAACACCCCTGGATGCCAATAGCACTGCCCGTTTTATATCAGTGCCCTTTTGTAACTAAAAAATTCTTTTCGTGAGAATCACAAGATTAAATCAAATGGATGTTTAGAATTGGTTTTTAGGTTTTTTTAACTCTTTTTTAATTGTCATTTTCTTTTTCCCTCTTTATATATCTATATTAAATTATAAAAAGATTTGAATTTTTATTCTTAAAACTCCTTAATTTTAAATATACAACTATTAAAAATTAAATATATATAAATATATAGAGGTAGGTTCATACGAGAACGATAACTATTTAAGAAAACAAGAAAACAACCGTTATGTACAAAATCTTATATTATTCACGTACAAAATCATATATGTTTACGCGACTTTTCTCGCCGTTTTAACTTGCAGCCAAAGTCGTGCATGTCCAGTTTTTGCAGTTAATGTAAAATCACATGTGATTTTGCACATGATTTGCTGTTTTCTTGTTTTCTTAAATATTTAGCGTTCTCGTTTGAACATTTCTCTCTCTCTCTCTCTCTCTCTCTCTATATATATATATATATATATATATATATATATATATGGTCAGGTTCAGGGGAAAACCTCAAAAAAACGGAAAACTAAGGAACACATTGGTAGTCCTCCATCTGGACGGTATGCACTTGTGCATACAGGTAATTTGTAACATGCACACGTGCATATATGCACAAATGCATGATGCACTTGTGCATAAAACCAAAAAAACAACTTAACTTACTTATATGCACAAGTGCATACCGTGTAGATGAAGGGCTATTAGGGTGTTCTTCAGTTTTTCATTTTTTGAGGTTTTCCACTGAACCTCCCTCTCTCTCTCTCTCTCTATATATATATATATATATATATATATAGGGGTGAGTTCAAATGAAAACTCATTTTTAATTGTGAACATGAGGACAAGCCACAACCATTGATCAAGATTTGGAAAACTAATCAATGGTTAAAACTTAATGAAACCAATTGAGAAGTGATTAGAGACAAATATGGAAATTTGAATCAGCGCCTACCATCTTTGACTTTTTATTTTTCTTTTTTAATTAAAAAACTTTTACCCCCTTAAAGTTTAAAATAAATTATCTTAAAAATTACTAATATTTTAATTAAACAAATTACATCAAAAAAAACGAGAATTTCGTGCTCTTCGATATGACATCCATCTCGATATAGTTTTTTCTTCATTTTAACCGTTTTTACGTGAAATGCTATGTATGTGTTATATTCAGTATGAATATGTATGCACGTTTCCTGCTGTCCATATTCAGTATGAATAATAAAGGGGGACGTTCATTCACTATTCATGACGAATAACAAAGTATTCAAATGAATAATACAACATTCAGGATGAATAATATACGAATTTCTGATTCATGTATTATTAAACATGAATCATGTATTATTCACCTTGAATGTTGTATTATTCATCCTGAATGATACATTATTCATGATGAATAATATATGAATGACCTGTGAAGGTGTGAACACATGACACACTCTCTTTTGTTTTCCAATTCACAACCGCGAATTGGTTTTATTCTTTATGAATATGTATGCACATCTCCAGGTGTCCACATTCAGTATGAATAACAAATGTGAACGTTCATTCACTATTCATGATGAATAATACAATATTCAGGATGAATAATACAGTATTCAGTATGAATAATACATCATTAAGGGTGAATAATACATGAGTGACCCGTGAAGGTGTGGAGACGTGACGCACTCTCTTTCGTTCCTCGGTTCACAATCGAAACTCGATAGGTTCCCGATTCATCTCGATGGTGTTGGGTTACGGTAATGAAGAACACGATGCCTTAGGACGTTGAAGAAAGTGTTGTAGAAGGTGATGTCGAGTTACGGAGTTACAGTGTCGAGATGTTATAAACACTTGAATACATAAATATTCATAATGAATATAACACATATATGACATTTCACGTAAAAATGGTTAAAACAAAAAAAAACTATATCGAGATGGATGTCATATCGAAGAGCTCGGAATTCTCGTTTTTTTGATGTAATTTGTTTGATTAAAATATTAGTAATTTTTAAGATAATTTATTTTAAACTTTAAGGGGGTAAAAGTTTTTGATTAAAAAAGAAAATAAAAAGTCAAATATGGTAGGCGTGAGTTTAAATTATCTTCTCTTTTTACCCCTAATCGCCTTAGTTAATAATTTCAATTAAAAACTCTATTTAATATGAGTCATTGGATCAATAGAGATGGAAATGCCAAAATTCGTCCTCACGTTCACAATTGAATTTGAGTTTTCATTTGAACTTTTTTTTTCTCTCTCTCTCTCTCTATATATATATATATATATATGGGTGAGTTCAAATGAAAACTCATTTTTCATTGTGCACATGAGGACCAATATTAGCCATTGATCAAAATTTAGAAAACTTATTAATGGTTAAAACTTAATGAAATCAATTGAGAAATGATTAGGGATAAATCTAGAAATTTGAACCAGAGGCTACTATCTTTGACTTTTTATTTTCCTTTTTAATTAAAAAACTTTTACCCCCTTAAAGTTTAAAATACATTATCTTAAAAATTACTAATATTTTAATCTAACAAATTACATCAAAAAACGAGAATTTCGTGCTCTTCGATATGACATCCATCTCGATATAGTTTGTTCTTCATTTTAACCATTTTTACGTGAAATGCTATGTATGTGTTATATTCATTATGAATATGTATGCACGTTTTCTGGTGTCCATATTCAGTATGAATAACAAAGAGGAACGTTCATTCACTATTCATGAAAAATAATACAATATTCAAAATGAATAATACAACATTCAGGATGAATAATACACGAATTCATGATTCATGTATTATTCATCTTGAATCGTTTATTATTCACCTTGAATGCTGTATTATTCATCCTGAATGATACATTATTCATGATGAATAATCTTTGAATGACCCGTGAAGGTGTAGACACATGAGCACTCTTTTTTGTTCTCCGATTCATAACCGAAACTTGGTGTCCACATTCAGTATGAATAACAAAGGTGAACGTTCATTCATTATTAATGATGAATAATATAGTATTCAGGATGAATTATACAACATCCGGGATGAATAATACACGAATTCATGAATCATGTATTATTCACCCTAAATGATGTATTATTCACCCTGAATGATACATTATTCATGATGAATAATACATGAGTGACCCGCGAAGGTGTGGAGACGTGGCGTACTCTCTTTTGTTCCTCGGTTCACAACCGAAACTCGATAGATTCCTGATTCATCTCGATGGGTGTTGGGTTACAGTAATGAAGAACACGATGCCTTATGACGTTGAAGAAAGTGTTGTAGAAGGTGATGTCGAGTTACGGACTTACGGTGTCGAGATGTTGTACACACTTGAACATACATAAATATTCATAATGAATATAACACATATATGTCATTTCACGTAAAAACGGTTAAAACAACAAAAAAAACTATATCGAGATGGATGTCATATCGAAGAGCACGGAGTTCTCATTTTTTTGATGTAGTTTGTTTGATTAAAATATTAGTAATTTTTAAGATAATTTATTTTAAACTTTAAGGGGGGTAAAAGTTTTTAGTTAAAAAAGAAAATAAAAAGTCTAACATGGTAGGCGTGAGTTTAAATGTAATAACCGGGATCTTAGTTATAAAGAAGTGGAATGTTTAGTGAAAATGGGAGAAAAGTTTAAAGTAAATGGGCTGAAGTGTAACTGTCAAAAGAGGTAAAAACCCTAAACCTCTCTAGCCTAATTCATTTTTCTTTCCCATTTGAGGCGACTAGAGGAATATAGAGAAGTGGGGGATTTCAATTTGAGGAGAAGATTGAGAGAGATTGCAAGTTGGAAGAGATTTTTCATCAAGCTCCAAAGGTAACATTCAACTACTTATATTTATTGATTTTGGGTTGTTCATAAGGAAGGGTTTGATGCTTTTGTGAATCCTTTTCTTTTGTGAAAAATTATTCCAACCAATGGTTTGGGATCTTTGGGTTGAGATTAGTGAGCTAATCGGTTGTTATGGAAGTTTAGGTATAATTCTATTGATTGTTTGAGCTTATAGCAATGGGGGTTTTGGTTGGGACCGACCCCGATTAAATGCCACACTCGATGAAAACCCGCAGTGTCCGGACTCGCCCAAGTCTGGGTGATGTTTTCCGGATACGACTTGGGTTCCGGATAGAGGAGTCCGGAAGTGGATTCCGGATAGAGGAGTCCGGAAGTTGGTTTCCGGATAAGAGGAGTCAGGGACTTTTTTTCCGGTAGTGGTGTCCGGACCTGGAGTCTGGATAGGAATGTTTCCGGATCACGTCCGGATAGTGTGTGTGTGTTCCAAGTAGCTTGTTTCCAGACAAGGAGAGGGTAACCGGTTGGTCAGCCTGTTGTGTTATGCGGACATTTCGGGAAGGTCGGGACGAGTGACTCACCACTCTCATTTTCTGCATATTGACTAGGTGTTCGGCTTAAGGATTGAGGTATAAGTGAGAAGTAGCAAGTAAGAACAGGTGAGTCTTTCTAACTGAAAATATGTTGATTTATGTATGACTTAAAATGCATGAGATATGATGAAACTGCATGTTTTATCCTTTATATGAAACTGCATGCTTTACTTTGTTTGAGAAGGTTAAGATATTATGTATGCATACATTTGGAAGTGAGCATGTTTTGGCTAAGTCGGGGGGTGTGGCCCGCCAGTGCTCATATCGGGGGGTGTCCCGTTTATGCCATGGGAGGTGTGACCCAATACGGCAGTGTGAGACTAACACGTTGTCACGGATGTGCATGACTTCAGTGTGCCATATACATGGGTAGTTCTTGCGTGTGAAAGTTTAAATGTTTTAAAGATGAGAAGAGTTTATAAATGCTTATGAACTGTTAAAAAATGTTTCATGTGGTGCAAATGTTTGTTTTAGAAGGAACTCACTAGACCTCATGGTCTAACCCTCGCATTTTTTTTCCAAAAACTAAACCATTTTCAGGTAAGCACTTAGTAGAAGGCTCTAGTAAGGGCAAAGAGAAAGCGCGAGCGTGAAGCTTTGGACTAGAAGGAAGCTGTTATATCTAGCATGTCAGGCATAGCCTTTAGAAATCTCAGCTGTGTAATAGGTTGTTTCTGCAAACCTTGTGATGTACTCATATGTTTTTGATATTATATTTGGAGTCGTTTCAGCGAGTTGCTTAATTTATGTTGTTTAAGTTTTATTCTTTGAGTTGGGCTGTTACAGTTGGTATCAGAGCCATAGTTTAAAGGATTTAGGTGATCAGATGGGCCTAAACTTAAACTCTGGAGTAGAGGGGAGCACAACTGAGATATAGGATGCTTTAGGAAAGATCATTTTAGGTGCATTAGTGATAGAGTAGTGAGGACCCTCATGTAAAGTAAATTTGAAATTACATCTGGCCAATGTAATCGCGAATTTACAGGTGCATGAGTGTGCTCAAATGCTCGTGTTGAGAAGATCGATAGGCGTGGAAGTATGTAGTGAGTTTTGACTTGGCAATGAAGGCAAAGGGTTGAGGTATCGTGAGAGATCGCGTATGATATAATGTTTATATCTTCTAGAAGAAGTGTTGCTTGGAATGTTACGAGCCGTCTGGAGGAAGAACTTCTTGGGTTTGAAAATAACGAACGAATAATTAAGGGTAAAACTCCTGGTTTCTAGTGGGCCCCGTTCTCGAATTGTTGTATAGATCAGTTTGGTTGGTAAGGAAGGACGGTGTCATGATCTTGAAAGCTTCAATTCAAGAGCGAGCGGAGGATTAGACCTGACTCTTAGTCAAGCTTTTCAGTGGCAGGAACAATGAAGAGAAGATATCAGTGTTGGATTGAAACACTTGTAGGGGTAGAATGTAAAGTAATTGGATAAGACGAAAAATGTATGGGATGGTTGAACAGGTAGGCTGTGAAAACACATGTACATCAAGTTGTTGGAAGGACGAGAGAGCGACCGTTGGTCAAGGGTGGAGTGCCAATGATAAGTTGTGTGGGTACAACGGTTGACCTTGTTAGAGTGAATAGCCTTCAATTGCAAGTTGAGTTTCAAGCATTATGTCCTTATATGTGTTACATGAGCTTTCTCATGATTAAAAGTAAATGCATAAATAACGAATTTTTGTTTGGAAATAAGTCGACGTGTGCAAGAGTGTGTTTAAAGAAAAAGGAAATCCTATTTACGTCGTACAATAAAATTTTGAACTTAGTGATTTGCAAAATATATCGCCCTTTTTCAAGGTAAGATAAGTTTCGTTGTAAAAAGTCAAGAAACCGTTTGGCTGCAAAGCTTTTATAACCAAAATGAGTATTGGCACGTTGATATCATATAAATGAGTGTGGGAGCCGATGGATTTACTTCATGTAAGTGATTTCGTTCAAAAAATTTCTAGTCGTATAGGAAAGGTTTCATTCATTATGTTTCTGATGTAACGAAATCGTTTTGGTTGGTTAAGGTTGTGTTTTACTAAAAGGTTGTGTGCGAATGATTCTCGAGGTCGTTGTGCATGGCATTGAAGTTATGAAAGTGTTGGGTCATGTGTACTCAAGTTGTTTTCGAGTGTTGTAGTTTTTAAATGTTCAAATGTGTGAAATGATTTGAATTATCGTGTCGTCATGCATGAAGGCTATGAAATCACTAGGTCGTGGAGATTATTGCATTTACAGATAAGGAAAGGTTTAGAGAGTGGTGATGTGCCGGTCACACCGGTTGCGAGTGTTTTGTGATCTTGGTATTCACATTGAGGAAGAGAGGTGAAAAGTGAAAAGGTCAGAATTGGACTTTGGTATTGTTTATATTAAGTAAACTTGTACTCTTGTTTGGTAACTTGACGTGCGGTTGTCGGTGGACGGTTGTGTCCGGGGAAGGACATGAAGTAATCAAGTTATTGGTATTAGTAACTCGTTATGAGTAGTGTTGAGATGCAGAAATGAAATGTTATCGGCGTCGAGCCAGAGTTTGGGGGTGGTCTCGTAATATTGACCTTGCACAAAGTAAGTCTTGAAATTCCTCCTTCAAGTGAGGACGACGGGGTATAAAGTTTACTATGATACGTTGGAAGAAGTAGGTTCTGTTAGGAACCTTTGTTGTCGGGAAGGTTATGGAAGCATCATCATGTCGTCTATGGATGTTGAAGTCAGCAATTGTCTAAGATGTTTGAAGCTGAAGGTGTTGTCAAAAGGTTGGAAATTTGAGAGAATCACCCTGGTGTGTGTAAATGTAGGAGGTCGTTCAGGAAAGATGTATATTTGAGGATGGACCACCTCGTGTGAGCGTTATGATTGTGGAAGATTGCTAATAGGATGAGTGTTTTCCTTACGAGGTTTGGACGGTTCGTAAAAGGATAAGGCAATTAGCACAACTGAAGTGGGTGCATCGGTTATATCGATCTGTAAGGGAATGTGCCTTGTCAATTGTAATGGTTCCTTAGGGATCGCAATGAACCAACAAGAAACGAATATGTTTGACTAATTTGGGGAATCGTGAGTTGTGGCTCATCTAGTTTCGGGGAAAGACAAAGTTGTGAGATATACTTGGTTACATGCAGTTGAATATGAAGGCAAGATTGATTATGTGTGCAAATGACTGTGCGAACCTGGTATGCGGTGTGATGTTGTGGGTGGAAAATGTATGGATAAGTTAGTGGCATCTTTTTCCAAGGTGGATGGGCAAGCCGGTAATATGGTAATGTGTTGTTAGAGAAGGATAAGCACAGATGGAAATCTTTTCGGAGATTTCGCATGAGTTATACAAAGTGTTAAGCATGTTATTGGGACACATTGATTGTAAGTTGGCATTATGATATGGCTATTTTCGGAATAGAAGGAGGTGGAGCGGTAGTTGGTGGTTACCCAAAAGAGGAATCATGTGCTTTTTTTTGTTACGGGAGTCGTTGAGAGAGTATATTCTGGGATCATTGGGAGACTGATGAAGATGTTGGATTGGATGGTTTATGATGTGGTGTATTAGATGCATAATCTTAAAGGAATGTGAATTGTTTTTCTGATATACGAAGGAATTCTCTGAGAAGGTAACAGTTTGGGAAACAAGAAGTGAGTGGTGGCTTCGAACACTAATGTCATTTTGGGATTGCTTGGTTGGATACCTTAAGTTAGAATTTTGATGAAACCGTTTGGTTATGTATAGTAATGAAGAGGCGTATTTGGCGTATGTAGAAAGGTCGGAAGAAGGGGTAAGTAATGTTTGGTGGGCGGTGCTCCATGCTAATGTGAGGAGGTGAAGATAATATGTCAGAATAAGTGAGTAGCTTGGAAGTATGAAGTTTGGCAAGTGACACCGAAAGTGTGGAGTAGTGTGTATAGATTGTCATTGGTGGGTATATGAACTCCTGGTAAGAGTATGAGAAAGGGGAATTGTGTGTGTTATGGTTCAAGGACGGTGGAAAACCAACTTATGCGACCGGTTGGAAGCGTGCACTTTCTAGTGAGCCGTTCGTTGGAAGCATGTTTTATGTTTTGAGAAGGAAGAGGAAAAAGGTAGTTGAATGTAGTACTCGAAATGAAGGACCATTGGATTTGACTTGGTGTTATTATGAGAAATGTTTCAAGTAAACTTGTCGTTCAATGCTAAGCTAATGGGAGTAGTTTCGGGTGAGCATGGTCGCTCCTCGTTGATCGAGTGGAACTTGAATTCATTTCGTCTATGGTTGGACGATTGTTGGATGCATCGAAAGTTTGAACGTGTGTCTTCAGGATTTGGTTCATCTCGGATTGGTGGACACGTCGGGTGATGGATTGTGGAGATTTTCTACTATTAGCTATGTATAGTTATGGGGTAATGAAGTGGTGAGAGCGTATGAGTTGGTTAACGTTAATGAATTGTAATCGAGGCGATTCGAGGAAGAAGGTATCATTTGCGTTACACGTATGTCGGTTGGGAGAAGTAATATAGAAATTCCTGTTATCCGATGAGGGAACTCTTGACTGTGAGTTTATTGGGATATCCGAGGTTGGCCATGTGCCAAGTTGGCAAGCTGAGTGGTTATTTTTGGGTAAAAGATTCACGTTATTGTGGCATGGAATTCCGCAAAGTTCTTTCTTTTAAGGAAATGGAGTTGTTCGAGAAAACCATGTTTGACGCGTTTCAGAACCATGAGTCCACGTGTGTGGACAAAGCAGACAATATCTGGTACGGCTGGTCTGGGATGTTGGATGGTATAGTCACTCGGAAAGGTTGCAAGTATGTCATACGAGGTGACCTGTCATAAAAAATGCTGAGTAATTGAGGGGCGTTGCTGAAGGATCGGGTACGACCGTAACACCTCAAATTTCCATTATATTTTATATTTAAAATAAATGGATTCGAATTGAAATTTAGCATAAGTTTTAGACTTAATGTAAGATTTGTATGTTGAAGGGTCAAAGTGGAATTGACCAAAGTATAAAGTTAATTATGGAAAATTAGAACTTGAGGGTTTAATTGGTTAAATTATTGAAAGTTGAGTGTTTATAAGGGGTAAGTCGGCTGAAATTGGGAGCTTACCTCATTTTGAAGTTTCCTGATGTTAATGCCGAAAATCGTCCAAAAATACAATTTAAGGTTGATGTGGAGCTTAACAATTAAAGAATAGAGATCGTTCGAAAAACTATGCGACAAAGACAAAAAATAAAAGAGACGAGAGGATTTTGGTGACGCGGGAAAAACCTCAACGAGGAAAAAACCCGCGGACGACAGTGATGGTCGTCGCTGTACTATGGTCGCCAATCAGGGGCGACGTCCTTATGTTTCAAGCGGCGAGAGTACAAACGATTACAATACAAGTAACAGAAGTCACTTAATTCGTAAAATAAATAAGTGCGTCGTGTGTAAAAAACATTGTGTCGTGCGTCGTCTGTTCGAGAGAAAACTTTGCTTCGAATGCTCTTGATTATGCCGTAGATGTTACTGAAATCAGAGGTGCGCAAATGAGGTTGGGCTCTTCGTTTATATATCCTTCGCAGCCTTAAATGATCCCATAAAAGTTGGAATAACGGTCGTAACGGTTTCTGAGATTTAATGCTCATAATGATCTTCGTCGGTTATAGTCGTTGATCATTAATGGCGTAGATCATGCATTAAACAGAGAAAACATAACAGTTATGTCATTAGTTAATCGTGTTTGTCTATGACGATCGTGTGAGTTGGACGACGTCTTGGTCGAGTGTCGTGAGTAACCCTCGACTTAAACTTAGGTCTGACGATAGAGTGTGTATGATTTTATCTCAACATGAAATGTGACGTGTAAGAAATATTTTTTGCTTTTTCGGTCGTGGTCGTGACTTGTGAGTTTTTACCCAAACAGTTTGGCCCCAAAATTTAAAATGAAAAGGCAATTTCAAATTTCAAATTTCAAATTTTAAATTTTTGTCAGAAAGACGTCTGGGGTCGTGACACGTGTCGAAAGTCGGTTCAGTTGCCTAGGCACTGAATCGGTTCAATTCCAACTGAATGGGAAGTTGAAAAGAGGATAAGATCGTGACGTCATGCTGACGTGCGATCATGCTTGACAGCTGTGGGTGCCAGATGTCGACGATCTGTCGAGTTTTCGAAAAGACATGGACACGTGGCTATCATCGACGACTTCGTCCTGACATGATAGTTGGCATAAATAGGGATCCTTGGAGGATCTTTTCTATTTTACGATTTCAGAAACCCTTAGAGCGAGATTTCTTCTTTCGATCCTTGCTTTCTTTCAGCGAATCCATTCCCAAACCTGCAAAAATCTTAAATCGATTTAGAGTTTTCGAGGATTAGAGCATCTATTTAAGGTACGATTTCTTTTTCCTTATATGCATCTTAAGTCGATAGCTAGGAAACCTAGGAAAAATTAGGATATTCTTGCCCTTTCAGACCTGAAAATTTGGCTCACAGGATTAGCAATGTCAACCGAGCCTGAGAGTTCCATTCGAGATCAAGATGATCTCGATTCTCTTAGGAAACTAGCACAAATCCCCGTAGGGTTTAAGTTGAGTAGGGCTGGTCAGGTTCGACCAGATATGTGTCCAGACGGGTTCGTCGTTATATACGAATATCCGTTCAAGATAGGTTTCCAATGGCCATATTCCACTTTAGCCAAGGCGTTTATGTGTGAGTTCGATTTAGCACCGGGCCAGTTAATGCCCCAATTTGGCAGGTCATTCAAGTTATCGAGCGTCTTATCAAAGATTGGGAATCTCCCATGAACGTGAACGATCTCCTCTTGTCCTATCAGGTCAATATGGACGGATGTCGTCGCTACAGCTTGTTTTCCAAGCATAAGGGTGATCGTACCTTGGTCCTGAAGACTGCGGTCAATGACCGCAAGTGGAAGACCAGGTACGCGTTTGTGCGCGTAGCGACGCTGGACCCTGAGAGCGACTCGATTAGGGCCGGCTGGAATATGTCGGGTGAGATTTTTTAACTTTTTGTCGTATGTCGTGTGTTAGTTTCAACTTGTTTTTAACTTATCTTTTATGTGTTGACAGATATCAAGTTCGAGGACGTGAAGCCCAACGCCGACTCCCAATCCAAGATCGATAAATTCTTGGAGTTCAGCGCTATCGAGCGATCGTTTTTCACACGACACCTTGTGAACGAGGACGACGAGAACTTGGTGTACTTGGGAGAGAATCGAGAGGAGAGGCGAGAGGAAGAGGAGGAAGAAGAAGCAGAGAAAGAAGAGAAAGAAGAGTCGAGAGAAGAGGAAGAAGAGATGACTGGTAAGTGTACCTTCCTTTCTCGACGTAATCTTTCCACTATTTCAATCGTGTAACATTCTGATAGTTCCAGATCCGTGCAACAATTATGAAATCAAACAAGTAAGCAATGAAGAATATTTATTTCAACTGGTCATCCCTGTATTATACTTTCAAAGAGAGAGTATTACAATAAGTGTGATGAAAGCAAATGAGACAACTAGCCTATTTTCTAAGGCTAAGCTATCTATTTATATGGCGGGCCCATGGTTAACAAGCCCACGGCCCGTTCACTAATAGAGCTCAAAATAAAGAATTACAATTTAAACCCTGAACTTTAAATCAACATAAAACGACCCTAACAATCTCCCCCTTTGATTTGAAGTTCGAGTTCGTGCTCTAGCTCTCGCCAGTTGTAGACATATCTTTTGCGAAGCGCGAAGTGAATCTCGAACCATCTGATAGCACGGCGGTAGTCGATACGATCTTCAACCAATTCCAAGGCATTCCGAGCATTTATTTCATTCGGATTAGGAACATACGAAACCCTTGGATTTTCAGACTCGTGCTAAATGATCTTTCGAAGAGCATCTCGAACTTTGTAGAGCGTGCCGTCGCAGAATCTTTCTACCTGACTGAACCGCAGAAATCTTTTCTCTTTCTGTTCATTGATGAAGACGATCCCAAATTCTGGTTCTAGAAGCATAGCGTTCTCGGGATACATATTCAACTCAGGAGCTTGCAGATTCGGCTTTATCAAATTTACCTTCTTTGCCCTGTTCTCGATAGCCATTTGAAAATCCGTTAGATATGACATCATAATGGTACGGACCAGGTATCGACGAACAGCTTCGAGCGCCTTTGTAACTTCAAGAGGTCGGATGGTTCTTGTACGAAGGTCTTTCAGAATTGTGTAATACCCCGGGTAAGTCCGTTAGACATTTTATCTATCCGTTAACTTAACTTAACCATAAGATATAATGATTTGGTTAAGTCTGAGATAAGTTATAAGGTTAAGGGTGTTTTGGGTCATTTTGGAATAGTTTGAGCCAAGAAGGTAAGTTGGACCTATATTATCTCTTAAGCCTCTACACACATCAGATACCTAAAATAGAAAGAGTATGTGTGTGCGCGGGGGTTCTGGAGGCGAAAAGAGGCAGTGAACGAAACCTACGGTTAGAGCATCAATCAATTGGGTTGGATTCGATTTGGAGGTAAGCTCTTTTATATTTTGTGTTTGTAATCAGTAATAGAAGATATCTATCGGTTTAGAAGTTACTATTTCAGTGATTGGTATAGATTTCAATCGATTTCTGGGTAGGTGGAAACCGACTGTGTTCTTAAAGACTCTTGGTGGAGTCCCGGTACTGTCGACTCCCGATAAAGTGGAGTCCCGGTACAGTCGACTCACGGTAGTGAAAAGTCCCGATAGCGTGAACTCCCGGTATTGTCAACTCCCGGTACCAAGGAGTCCCGGTACTAAGAAGTCCCGGTACTCTGTGCAGTCCCGGTAGTTTGTTAAGTTTTGACATATAGTTGCAGTGGGTATAAACAGTGGAGGTTTTGTACTTATTAAGCTTTATACGATTGGCTTGTAAGGCAATAAATGTACCTTAAATTGTTTCAGATTCTGTGGAGTCGTGGTAAGAGATAAGACCATTTTGAAAGGAGCTTGCGAGCGTGTGTATTAATCAAAGCAGGTGAGTTTTACTTTAAAAACGTTTTTAACTGGAATACATATGCGTATGGATTGGGAATGTGATAATTGGTGATTATGTGTTTATATGTGCGATATATGTGAATTATAATATATTGAGGTATTATAATTACATGAGTATTATAATGTGTTATAATACGTTGGCCGGGCTTAGGACCGGTGTGTTTGGCTATAGAATCCGTATAACGTTGTTTGGCTGTAGAAGTTGTACAACGTTGTAAATTTATTAGTTGGCTTGCAACCAACTAATATGGCCAGGAGGAATGAAAAAGGAAGGTATATGATGTGTGAGTTCAAATTGATATATTTGATTGTGCTGTGTGATTTATATAATTAAGGTTTATATAAATGCTTTCGAACTAACAGGGATTTTCTCACTTAGACCATCGGGTCTAACCCTCATTTTTGTTTTAAAAATATGTATTCCAGGTGGTTGATCGGGTAAGAGCAAGTAATTAGAGAAATCGAGGGATGGCTTTTGTGAAGGATTGTATGATGAAGATTTTGGCATGTTTAGCAGTTGTAACTTAATAACTAAATGTTATGTATGTATTTAGTATAAAGTTTGTAGTAGGATGGCTTCTTCTGATTGTAAAAGACTACGGGACCGTACTTGTAATATAATGTTTTGTTTGTTATACCAATGTTATGTTACTTTATGTGATTTGTTGAGAAATGGGAATTGGGTTGTTACAAATGGTATCAGAGCCTTAGTTTAAGGGATTTAGGTATTTGTATATGTACCTAGACTTAAACTGCATGTGAAGTAGGATGTCCCTATCATTATAGAACCTTGGGATGATGAAGTATAAAAGGTAGAAGGAACATCATGTAAGGTAATTTCATATTACACATGGCCAGTGTAATTGTGATCTTACAGGTACATGTTTGAACTGGAATACCTTGTTATATGGGGTATGTGCTTATGTGTATATTAACCTTGTTTAAATCTATAGAATGGCAAGCGGTACACGGAATTCGAATCGAGGAGGAGGAAGAAATCCGAATAGTACGAATCCGCCGATAGGAACGGGGGACAGAGGAGGCAGAACTGGGGCAGAGTCGGGGGTAGAACCGGGGGTAGAGCTGGAGGTCGAGCCGGAGGCAGAGTCCAGCCACAGGGTACAGAGTTTGTTACCAGGGATGATCTAATGGCAGAAATGGGAAGATTGCAGGCTAGCATACAAACAATGTTTGATCGGAACCGTCATAATGAAACTGGAATACCGGATCCTGAACCGGAAGATGAAATGCTAATCACACCGACTGTTGTACCAGTACAAAGGAGGTGCGACTACAAAATGTTTTTGAGATGTAGACCTCCGACCTACTCAGGAGACAGGGATCCCGTGAAAGCAATGAGATGGATGAAGGAAATAGAAGCTATTTTCAAGACAAGCAAGTGTGCAGATGAAGATAGGGTATTGTACGGGGCAGCAATGTTAAAAGGGGATGCTTTGTATTGGTGGGAATCTTTTATTCATTCTAAAGGATCTGATGTTTATTCTACCCTCTCTTGGGAAGAATTTGTTATAGCCTACAGGAACGCATTTTGTCCCCAAGCAGCCGTCAGACAACTAGAAGGGGAATTTATGAACTTGCAACAAGGAAACTTATCCGTTCGAGATTACACCGCTAGCTTTCTGGAAAAGTCTCGGTTCGCGGAATACTACGTTGCTACGGAGGCGATGAAGACGGAAAGGTTTATCTTTGGGCTGAACTCAGAAGTTAGAAGGCTAGTGACTGCAAAAGGACCCGATACCTTCTCAGCTGCAGTTGATGCCGCGGAGAATGTTGAAAGAGATATTAGAAGGGATGCTGGAGATAAAAGTATCGGGAAGAGAAAGTGGGAAGGACCACAACACGATCCGAAGAAGTCCCGATTTCAGAGGTATGATAACCGTCCGCCGTTTCGACCAACGGAAAGACCATGTAAGAAGTGCAACCGTGTCCACCAAGGAAATTGCCAAGGTGATTTACGAGCATGTTATAAGTGTGGGAAGACCGGACACGTCATTAAAGATTGTAAGGTAACGCGGTTATGTTTCTTATGCAATTCACCGGATCACCTTCAGCCGGACTGTCCGCGGGGGATGATACAACAAGGTGGGTCATCGGGCAGGCCAGCGATTGTTAAACCAGGAATACCAAGACTAGAACCGCCAGTAACCAGGGGTCGCGCATTTCAAATGACTGAGAAAGAAGCGGAGGAAACTCCGGATGTGGTCACAAGTACATTTTTAATAAACTCTACACGTGCTAAGGTGTTATTTGATTCCGGTGCAAACCGATCGTTTGTGTCTCCTGCATTTGCTGCTTGCCTGTGTTTGAAACCTAAAATGCTAGAATATGCTCTATCAGTAGATACGGCAAATGATAATCAAGTGTTAGTTAAAGAAGTATTTGATGACTGTGTGATAAATATAGAGGAGTGTAGAGTGCCGATACAATTGTTTCCTATAACTTTGATAGAGTTTGACGTCATAGTGGGAATGGACTGGTTAGCCGAGAATCAGGCTAACATAGTGTGTGATAAGAAGTTAATAAATGTGGTATTACCTGAGAAGGGACCAGTAGTGATTTATGGTGATCGTAGGAATCATCAGTCTAGCCTTATATCTATGATAAAAGCCCGTAAGTGTGTGAATAAGGGTTGTCAGAGTTACTTGGCTTACGTGATAGATATTAAGCCAGAAAAGAGTAGGATGGAAGATATTCCTATTGTTAGTGAATTCCCTGAAGTATTCCCCGAAGACTTGAATAGTCTTCCCCATGTTAGACAAGTAGAGTTCGGTATAGACCTGATTCCTGGATCCACTCCTGTAGCCCGTGCAACTTATCGTCTGGCACCTCCAGAGATGAAAGAGATGATGACACAACTACAAGATCTACCCGATAAAGGCTTCATCCGACCTAGTTCTTCACCGTGGGGAGCACCAGTGTTATTTGTGAAAAAGAAGGATGGTTCGATGAGAATGTGTATCGACTACCGAGAACTGAATAAGCGCACGATAAAGAACAAGTATCCGTTACCCCGAATTGATGACCTCTTCGACCAGTTAGTTGGAGCTTGCTATTTCTCCAAGATCGATCTAAGATCCGGTTATCACCAGTTGAAAGTTAAAGAAGAAGACGTTCTAAAGACTGCTTTTCGAACAAGGTATGGACATCGCGAATTCTTAGTGATGCCGTTCGGACTGACGAACGCTCCAGCTGCCTTTATGGATTTAATGAATTGGGTATGTAAGCCGTATCTCGATAAATTTGTTATTGTATTTATCGATGATATCCTTATCTATTCCCGATCCAAGGAAGAGCACGCACAACATCTTCGTTTGATTCTGGAGCTACTGAAGAAGGAAAAGTTGTATGCAAAATTTTCTAAATGTGAATTCTGGCTACGGAAAGTTCAATTTCTGGGGCACGTGGTTTCTGAGAAAGGTATACAAGTTGATCCGATGAAAATGGAAGCAGTTGAAAAGTGGGAACCGCCGAAGACAGCAACGGAAGTACGAAGTTTTCTGGGTTTAGCCGGCTACTATCGGAAATTCATAAAAGACTTCTCTCGTATCGCAACGCCTTTGACTAAGCTGACCCGGAAGAACCTGAAGTTTGAATGGAAAGCAGAACAAGCGAGGCATTCCGGATATTGAAAGAGAAACTGTGCAGCGCACAGATTCTATCACTACCGGAAGGTTCGGAAGACTTTGTTGTTTATAGTGATGCGTCTAAACTGGGATTGGGATGTGTGCTTATACAGCGTGGGAAAGTTATTGCTTATGCTTCTCGTCAATTAAAGGATCATGAAAGACAGTATCCTAAGCACGACATGGAGCTTGCAGCAGTTGTCTTCGCGTTGAAGATTTGGAGACATTACCTGTATGGTTCCAAATGTCAGATTTATACTGATCACAAGAGTCTCCAACACCTCTTTGATCAGAAAGAACTGAATATGAGACAAAGGATATGGCTAGAATTGCTGAACGATTACGACTGTGAAATCCTTTATCACCCGGGAAAGGCGAATGTGGTGGCGGATGCGCTGATTCATCAAGAAAGGAGTGGAACAATAAAAGTTATTTCGCTACGAACTGAACTCCTACCCAACATATTTGACGAATTGCAGAAGTGTCAAGTGGAAGCTTATCAGGATGAACATCTGAAATCAGAACGGTTAACGGGGATGTCAGCATTGCTAGTAAAAGATATTGTGTCTGGGAAACAGAGTGTGGGTACCTCGTTTGGGTGGGTTACGTGATCGTGTTTTACAAGAAGCTCATCAATCCCGTTTCTCTATTCACCCAGGAACAAACAAGATGTATAAAGACCTAAAACAATTCTATTGGTGGTCGGGGATAAAAAGAGGGATTACTCAGTATGTGGAAAGATGTGATACTTGTAAGAAAGTAAAGATCGAACACCAAAAGCCGTTTGGCCAGCTACAACGACTAGAAATACCTATGTGGAAGTGGGAGCAGATTACCACAGACTTCATCACGAAGCTACCAAGAACTCCGAAAGGATTTGATTCTATTTGGGTGATCGTCGACAGATTGACAAAGTCTGCACATTTTCAACCGATAAAGGAAACCGATTTGATGGAGCGATTAGCTAAGTTGTACATTGATGAAATAGTAACTCGACATGGAGTTCCAATCTCGATCATTTCTGATCGTGATAGTCATTTTACTTCGAGATTTTGGAGAAGTTTTCAAAGGGAAATGGGGACACAGATAAAGTTAAGTACGACGTATCATCCTCAAACATACGGGCAGAGTGAACGAACGATTCAGACCTTAGAAGATATGCTCCGGGCTTGCATTGTTGATTTTGGGGGATCATGTGATAAGCACTTACCGTTGATCGAGTTTGCATATAACAACAGTTATCATTCCAGCATACAAGCGGAACCGTTCGAAGTACTGTATGGTAGGAAATGCCGAACGCCTCTGTGTTGGAACGAAGTGGGAGAAAAACAATTAGCGGGACCGGAAATAGTTCAGTTAACCGCCGATAAGGTTACTCAGATTCGTGAACGATTGAAAGTGGCTCAAGACAGACAGAAAAGCTACGCTGACCGACGCCGAAAGCCATTGGAATTTCAAGTTGGGGATTACGTAATGTTAAAAGTTTCGCCATGGAAGGGAGTCATCCGATTTGGGAGACAAGGTAAACTTAGCCCAAGGTATATCGGGCCGTTTGCATCTACAGAAAGGTTCGATGAAGTAGCTTACCGATTAGATCTTCCACCGGAGTTGAGCAGGATTCATAACGCATTTCACGTATCCAATTTACGAAAGTGTTTAGTTACTCAAGATCAGGCAGTCTCCCTACCAGAGATACAAGTTGATGAAAGACTGAATTATGTGGAAGAACCGGAGGCCATAGTTGATCATAAATTCAAAGTGCTGCGAAATAAAGAAATCAGGAAAGTGAAAGTTAAGTGGAGGCATCATAGAGGTCAGGATGCTACGTGGGAATCAGAATTGGAAATGAGAGCCAAATACCCTCATCTTTTTACTTAACTGAATTCCGGGACGGAATTCTTTTAAGGGGGAGATGATGTAATACCCCGGGTAAGTCCGTTAGACATTTTATCTATCCGTTAACTTAACTTAACCATAAAGATATAATGATTTGGTTAAGTTTGAGATAAGTTATAAGGTTAAGGGTGTTTTGGGTCATTTTGGAATAGTTTGAGCCAAGAAGGTAAGTTGGACCTATATTATCTCTTAAGCCTCTACACACATCAGTACCTAAAATAGAAAGAGTGTGTGTGTGCGTGGGGGTTCTGGAGGCGAAAAGAGGCAGTGAACGAAACCTACGGTTAGAGCATCAATCAATTGGGTTGGATTCGATTTGGAGGTAAGCTCTTTTATATTTTGTGTTTGTAATCAGTAATAGAAGATATCTATCGGTTTAGAAGTTACGATTTCAGTGATTGGTATAGATTTCAATCGATTTCTGGGTAGGTGGAAACCGACTGTGTTCTTGAAGACTCCCGGTGGAGTCCCGGTACTGTCGACTCCCGGTGGAGTCCCGGTACTGTCGACTCCCGATAAAGTGGAGTCCCGGTACAGTCGACTCCCGGTAGTGAAGAGTCCCGATAGCGTGAACTCCCGATATTGTCAACTCCCGGTATCAAGGAGTCCCGTTACTAAGAAGTCCCGGTACTCTGTGCAGTCCGGTAGTTTGTTAAGTTTTGACATATAGTTGCAGTGGGTATAAACAGTGGAGGTTTTGTACTTATTAAGATTTATACGATTGGCTTGTAAGGCAATAAATGTACCTTAAATTGTTTCAGATTCTGTGGAGTCGTGGTAAGAGATAAGACCATTTTGAAAGGAGCTTGCGAGCGTGTGTATTAATCAAAGCAGGTGAGTTTTACTTTAAAAATGTTTTTAACTGGAATACATATGCGTATGGATTGGGAATGTGATAATTGGTGATTATGTGTTTATATGTGCGATATATGTGAATTATAATATATTGAGGTATTATAATTACATGAGTATTATAATTACATGAGTATTATAATGTGTTATAATACGTTGGCCGGGCTTAGGACCGGTGTGTTTGGCTATAGAATCCGTATAGCGTTGTTTGGCTGTAGAAGTTGTACAGCGTTGTAAATTTATTAGTTGGCTTGCAACCAACTAATATGGCCAGTAGGAATGAAAAAGGAAGGTATATGATGTGTGAGTTCAAATTGATATATTTGATTTTGCTGTGTGATTTATATAATTAAGGTTTATATAAATGCTTTCGAACTAACAGGGTGTTTCTCACTTAGACCATCGGGTCTAACCCTCATTTTTGTTTTAAAAATATGTATTCCAGGTGGTGGATCGGGTAAGAGCAAGTAATTAGAGAAATCGAGGGATGGCTTTTGTGAAGGATTGTATGATGAAGATTTTGGCATGTTTAGCAGTTGTAACTTAATAACTAAATGTTATGTATGTATTTAGTATAAAGTTTGTAGTAGGATGGCTTCTTCTGATTGTAAAAGACTACGGGACCGTACTTGTAATATAATGTTTTGTTTGTTATACCAATGTTATGTTACTTTATGTGATTTGTTGAGAAATGGGAATTAGGTTGTTACAAATTGCCAGGAAGTCGAACGGTCGGAGGTGCTGGAAGTCGGTTTCAGAGAATTTCCATTCATTCCCATCTTCACGTCGGACAGTGAATACTGGGTAGACGATTTTCATGATGCGTCTTGAATGGATGTTAAGTACCTCTGTGATCTGATGCTTGGTTCTGACTTGGCTGACTGGAAGACACCGCTGCATTGCGCTGATATAACGCCGTTGGTATTCGGGGTTGAGGTTGTAAATACCAAGGCAAAAGGTCGGCTCGATCGGGCGAAGCTTGTGGACGAACAACTTCTTCAAAGATTCCTCCAGATGAGGGATTAGTACCATGATCTTCTCCCAACGGATTTGTCGCTGAGGAGGGGGAGGAAGATCAGAAGCTGTCGTTTGCAGAGGAGTTGTCGGAATATTGACAGTAGTAGTTTCAGGTCTTGTTGAAGTTCCAGTAGGTTGAGCATAGTGAACGTGAGAAGTACCATAAAAATTCTGGAGCAGGAACTGATCATAGTCGATGTTGTCGTCTTCATCAGTAGGGAAAACCAAATTTACCTGGAGATTTACGGCACTGGCGGCTTTTTCATACCATGCATCTTCGGTCTCTGGGTTGGCTTCGCAGTCTGGATCGATCATATCCAGTAAAGGTATGTCTGATGAGTCAAAGTCGATCAGTTCCTGTGTTGAACCCTCGGGCTTTTCAACCGTCGGGCCTTCATCATCTGATATATCCATATCAATCACCATTTCAGCTAAAGGTAACTCGGCTTCAGGATCTGTTCCGGTTGTAGTAGCCGTAGTTGACGGTTCCGGTTGAACCACAGTTGTTGTTTCAGTAAGGATAGGGGCGGCGGTCTCCGTTGGTCTTAATCTTTTCTCCCCCTCACGGTGATCAGGATCATCCTGGTCATCGTGTTTCTGCTTCAGACCGCCCGCTTGACTCTTGCAGGTGTCTTCGAGTGAACGGACTCTCTCGGACAGCGTTGTGAGCGCTTGGTTGTAGTCCTTGAGAGTCGAGTCAATGCTATCCAGGCGAGAGGTAATTGATGATGAAGGAGCAGTTACCTGTGTTTTCAGAACGGTGATCAGGTCTGCGTCTGTTGAGGCATCAGAATCTTGAAGTAGTTGAGCTAACAACATCGTCTTGAGAGTTTCCACCGAATAGGTAGGCGGAGGAGGTGCGGGTTCAGCTTCGACGATCTTTGCTTTGCCTTTGATTAATTTGGCGAGCTCGGCGGCGACATGTTGCTCCATTGCCTCATGGACAGCCTTGAGGGTGCTGTCCAGGGACCCTTGCGACACAAAGTCAGGGTGAATAACGCCGGGTTCACTTAGATTACACAGTTGGCATGATGTTAGCTGTGGTAGGATTTCCCTCCGATCCTCGTGTTCCACCTGGAGGTGAAGACACTACGGTGGTTCCGGTCGAGTCACGAAGAATCTCGACTTGGTGTTGCTCTTCTGGTGTCCTAGCCAACGGATTTTCAATAGCAAATGGCTCTAGACTCGATTGTGCACGAAATGAAGTCGCGACCGGGGGCTGCTGGTCGCTTGGTTCAACACCAGCACTCTTCGAGTGAGAGGCCGGTGGAAGTTGTGCTATATCTTCGTGATGTACTGAAACATCCGTCTTTTGAGAGACGGATGAGTGGATGAGGGGGTCGTGCAATTGCTCCGCTGGGTCCACGGAGTCTTCTTCAATACCCCGTCCCAACAAATGAGACGGTGTAGTAGATGTGGCTACCCGGCTGTCACTCGGTTGGATTCGCTCATGAGCCTCGTTATCTTTACGGCTCGATCTTTCCTGGTTCGTCTTCGAACGCAGTTCTCTCCTTCTCGAATGTTCTAAGTCATCCCCTAAAGCTCCCTCAGTCCTAGTAGTTCCAGTTCCAGTTTAGGTTAGAGGGGTTGAAGGTAAGGCTGTAGAGGTACCTTCGGGAAAGTCTGGGTTCGGTCCGATACGGGTAGGAATCTTGGATATACGAATGGCACGGGCCGTTTTGGATTCCGTATCAGAATCAGAATCCATGTTGTGAACTTGCATACGTGGTGGAGGTGAATCAGAAAGATATGGTTCTGAAGGATGATGGAGTTTCGGTCTAGAGGATGGACCGGCTTGGGCTTGGTTGGAACCAGGTTGCGATACTGCTGCACCGCTTACGCTCGTTCCCCTTCCTCTCACAACTAACACACCCCGCCCGGCAGCACCTGCTTGCCGGGCCCTGCCACCTCTTACTCTCGGACCCTCACGTCTCTCGGGTCTATGTCCCTGGGCAGGTCCCTCCGGTTATGGCTGGACCATGGGATTCCCTATCTCTGCCCTATATGCTACTACCCCTGGTGCAGCGGGATCGGCGATGGCTAGTAAGGCTTTAGGGATGGGGGCGGCCACCGCGTCGGATGGGTTGCGGATGACCATGTACTGTAAGTGACGAATAGGACATACCGGATGTGTTGAGCGGTGAGGAATGGCTGGATTCACGTCCATGTGTTGACGCACAGCTAGCGAAAGGAAACGCGGGTATGGCAGGAACTTCTTCTTCTTGGTACCTCCGATGTGACGAATCGCTTGCACGATTTCACGCCAGATGATCATGGCGAAGTCGACGTGGCGATTGTAGCACACGGCATGAATAAGGCGTAGGAAGTCGCCGGTGCATTAGTCTATGCCTTTCCATCTTGAAGAAAGGCAACGGTTGAGGATGGTAAAAAGAGTGTACCATATCGGAGCCAAGTACTTACGATTGAACGCCGAGGGTCGGGGAAGTGCGAAGTTGTAGCCCAGCGCGTGCATTTGAGCGCATAACGTTTCGTCATTGACGGCAGGATCGTACCGTTCATGGTTGTTGGCGTTGGCCTCGGGAAGCGATAGAAGTCATCTGAATGAATCCGGTGTAAGGGTGAGCTGCTGATTATCAATTTGAGCAGTGATTGTTTGGGAATTACCGGCCGTCCGAACTTGGGCAGTGAACCAAACTTGGAGAACGTAGATCAAAGGGACGTCGGTAGTGTGGGTGAGGGCCTCACGGAGAGGGTGACGCATTAGAATATCCAGAATAACCTGATGTTGTGGGTTAGGTCTGAATAATGCCGGGTCCAGATAATGGTTGTTTGCCTCCAATTCAGTGCCATGGTCAGGTGCGACCAAGGCATTATCAGCTTCCTCGTCAATGATATCCTCCTCCTGAGGTATTTGCTCTTCTTCCTGATTCTGGGGAGGATTTTGCTGTTGATCCGCCATTAAAGCTGTAAAACAGAGCACAGTTAGTAATTGAGACGAATGAACAAATGTCGGCGCGTACCTTTGCATTATGAGGCTCAAACTGAGATGGATTGAGGACTGGTAGTGTCAAAACAGGTACTGAAATGACCAGCAACAGGGGTGTCCGGACAACAATAGTTTCCGGACAACACATGGTGTCCGGACCGGAAGAATGTTCCCGGGTAAAAGTGGGACCCCGGACAAAGAGAGTCTGGATGACAAGTAATTCCGGATAAATGGGAGTCCGAACACACAACCTTCCCGGTAGTTGAACTTACCGGAAACCCGAGGGTTCCCGGACAACTAGGGTTTCCGGGTGATGTGAGAATCCGAACAAAAGATCAAGGTATAAGAACGCGTCCGAGAAAAATACCATACGTAAGGGAGTGTTCGGACACGATGAATGTGTCCGGATGACATTAAACAGGATCTAACTAGCCAATCGGAGGCCCAAACAGATTATACATCACCCAATGTTGGTCGATATAAGTATATGTGTAGATAGACTCAGCTAAAATAACCTATAAACAACCGAATCGACCTGAAGTCGAAGAAACCCAAACACTGGTTTCGGAGATTGTCGATCGACCTAATCTGTGGTCGAGACGTGCGATTGTGTGCGTGTAAATAGCCACAATGTTATCGATAAGGATAAACGAGCACATACCTGATGATGAAACACAAATACGAGTGAAAATCGGGAATCGAGATGAAGTCCGAGCGAGAGAGAACGCGAAGAGGGTTTAGGGTTTTTTTGCGAATATTCCGGGTAATGGAAATGAATAAACCCGGACCCTATAAATATGTCCCCAAGAGTTCGGGTGGGTCATCCGGACTACCCTGCGACCCGGAAAGATACCCGGTCCGGAAACCCATCCGGAAAGATGAGGTTTCCGGACACCTTATCCGGACTCTCGGGGTTATTCACAAGGAATGTTGGGCTTTTCTCGAGAGTTGTGTGAAAACATTGGAACTGTAAAATGACCTTCTCGCGCTCCCCCTCAAATTTAGCAAGAGGAATATCTTGCTCCCCCTCAACAATTGAGTAAACTTACCTGATACCGCTGTGTGCTCCCCCTTAACACATGAACACTCGTGACAGCACAAATATAGACAAACCTCACGTCTCGCAATATTGTTCCTTGTAGATCGTGAGCAGCTCCCTTCTTCCGGTCATGTGTGTGGAGCATCCAGAGTCTAAGAACCACACATGACCGTCCTACAAAACAAGTTTAGCGGACCTTGGGTACCCAAATTTGTTTGGGTCCTGGAGGGTTAGGTTTGGCACCTCTTGGAGGAACTTGCTTTGACACAGCTTTCCACTTAGGTGCAGGTTGTACACCGTTTGCGGAAACTGGTTTTGGCACAAGTTGCCTCCTTGGTGTAGATTTTACACCTTGTGGAGGAACAGGATTTTTAGCAGGTTGCCTCTTTGGTGCCGGTTTAACCTCAGTAGGAGCAACCCATCTAGGAGTGGATTTGGTCTCCCGTTGTGGTTTAACCTTAGATTGGAAACCCCGTTGTTTATAGTATTTTTGTTTATTATTACGGGGTTTATTTTTGGGTTTATGATTATACATGTGATATGACCCAAACCAATCATTTAAATTAATTTCATCAAAATCATTCCAACCACATCTAGAACAACATAAACAATCACGCGATAATTGAATCAATTGATGAACTGAATTAAGTTTAATCGGAAAAGAAACTTCAAAACGATTCCAATTATTCCAAACACAATTGTCTTTGTTCATTCTAGAATTGAATGCAGTAGGGAAAGACTTTGATGCTTCCTTCTTGACAGGTTCCTTGTTCAACCACTTTGGTTTTTCTTGTTTTGCTTGACCAATTTTATCTGAAACAACAGGGACGGAATGGTCAGTGACTTTTGAAGGAACGGTATCTTTGGTAGGCAATTGCTCGGTCTTTTGCCTAGGCTGTGATTGCTGTCTAGAAACAGGTTTAGAAGTCGGTTTTGATTGTGAAATCTTGATCACAGCTGGGGCCTTTGTGTTAGAACTGTTACCCTTTAAGAAATTGATCGGACGATTGACTACTGGAGACAGAAAATCAGAGTGACACGGGAGAGGTTTTTCGAAAGGGAACGACTCAAACTCTCCATCAGAATTGCCTTCAGAGTTCATGTATTTTGAAAAATCAATCTCCGGAATTTCAGGACTTGGATCAGGTGAGGAAGGCGAGGAACACGCTGTGCTTGTGTGCTTTGGGGAACTTGGTGCGGAAGCTAAGAAAATATCAGAGTTTAAATTCCTTTTAACACACTCGTCTTGAGAATCTTTATTGTCATGTGAAGTGGAAATTTTGTCGATGAAAGCTTTGCACGACGATGTATCTGATGAATTTGAAGAAAGTTCGGGAGAAACCTGCTTTTCAGATTTAAGTTGGTCAATCTGTTCTTGGAGCTGACCATTTTTCGCATACTCCTGCATCGCATCTGTTGCCAAAGCAGACATTTTTGATGTGAGTATGGTGATTTCTTCCCGAAGGATTTCCTGTCCTTCATCAGACACAGTTTCGGTTTTGACCGATTTTAGATTCTCAAGTTCTTGTATAAGAGCTTGCTTTTCCGTTTTAAAAATCGACCTTTCTTTCTCAAGTGACTCCTCCAACTCGACAATCTTTGCTTCCAAGATGAGAGGAGGAACATAGAGTTTAAACTCACCCGTCTCAGTCTTGGTTGCTGGTGCTTGGTCCTCATCCTTTTTGGAGGAATCCTTGGGCTTAGCAACCTTGTAGGGGTCGAAGTAGTCATTTGAGAGATACTTTTTGTTCTTTTTATACGAATAATTCAAAGGTTCATAACAAAACGGAAGTTGTATTCCTCGTTTGTGTGAGCGCTTATATTCCTCGGTTTCCTCTTCCTTTTCAGGTTCAAGAGGAGCAGTCCACTGGATTGCATATTCCGGATATTTTTTATCTAATCCAAAACAAACAAAGTCATATAACGTAGGTACTTGGTACCTTCCCTTTTGCATATAATGTGGGTTCTCATATCCGATTCCCCACTCTTTGTTAAAGTATGTGAACTCTTTGGGTTTATTCAGAAAGATAGTTTGATCAGTTTGACCCCTCTTGTGAAGTTTGGTTTCAAGATCGAGAATTTTAGCAACAAACTTCTTGTGCTGAATTTGAAGAGAAGAACATTGATAAATGATTTCTTCTTTCTCATTCATGCACTGATCAAACTTAGACTGAAGATCAGATAATTTGGCCCTTAAGTCTTTAGGTGCTATTGAAAGGTTTTTGCATTTTTCTTTTAACATAGCATTTTCAGTCTTAAGTTTTTCAGTTAATCGCGTTTGAACATCTAGCTTTTCGGTTAGTGAACTAATCTCAAGCTTTTGTTCTTTAGTAGTGACCTTAATTTGCCTGTTCAAGAAGGGATTGCATGTCATTCATAAAATCTTGTTGAGAAGATTCACATACCTGACTTGTCTTCTCTTCATCAGCAGGGGAGTGATAGCCCATGAAAGCATTTGCACAATATGAATCGCTTTCATCATCAGATCGACCCAACCAGTAGTCGCTTTCCATAAACATAGCTTCTCCAGCTTCCTTCTGCTCAGCCAATGCCAGTTTGGCCTTGTAGTAGTGAGAATTCTTTACCACAGGCCTTGTGCAATCTTTAGCAAAATGACCAAGCTTTCCACAGTTGTAGCAGGTCACTGGTTTCATCTTTCTTCTTTCTATCTTCTTTCTCCTTCTTTTCCTTCTTCTCAGACGTGTCTTGCTCATCAACTTTCTTCTTTCCCTCGTGCTTGTCTTAATAATTATGGCGCTTGTTGGTGGCGGTAGAATAGCGCTGATTATTAGACGATGGCTTCTTGTAGAATTGCTGTTGCTGGAAAGTTTTGGTGAGCAGAGCTATCGCTTTCTTGAAGTCAGATACTTCATCATTCGAGTCACTGTCTTCCTTTTCTTCAGGTTCGGAAGCGCTTTGCTTTTGAGCACGTTTAGAATGATGGCCAGAAGATTTCCCTTTCTTGGAGGACATGAGCGCTATAGGATCAGCAGTTGGCTTTGCTTTAGTCTTCTTCTCGCCCAGAAGTTCATTCACTTCATCTTCGTCTTGAAGAAGCGTCTCATACAGTTCGGTTATACTTATGTTCTCTATCAAGTTGTTATGTGATAGGTGGGTATCACCCCCTTAAATCTAACCGCAAGTGTACGGTGTCGAAATCAAGTAATAATGTACGGTAAGTACGAGTATCGAATCCACGGGAACTAGGAACTAAGTATCACAATTACTATAAGCTCTATTAACTGAACTATCAAAATTGAATTGGTTGGTGTTAAACTAATTAATTGCAAGAAAATAAATCAAACACAAGACAGTAAACAGCTTTGGAAACTTCCGATAGAGAAAACAGTTGAGGGTTGGAAATCCTTAGGTTTTCACATACGAATATCAGACTTAAAACGATTACCAGTTATTCCCTTAATGAATACCCAATCTTTAAAAGTCACCATTATTCTCTTTCGAGCAACAGCGAGTTTTATTTTGAAAAGGACAAGTTTTATCTTTCGATCTCAACTTATGGATTCCAAAACACATTAAGCGCAAGATTTATTATGAACGTATAGATTTTATCTTTCGATCTCAACCTAAATGGTTCAATTAGGACTAAGGCTTACTCGGTATATCTCTATCCCCTTTCTCACCTTAGACATGTAATTCCTAGTTCTAGTTAACAGTTAATTCTCTCGAACTCAACTGGAAACAACAAAACAATTGAAAGCTAGCTAAACTCTCAAGAGCAGTAAAAACCAAATTACATGCATTCATTAAATAGGAAAACTGATAAACGTTCAAGTCATCTGTTCATATGCTTACAAACCAAATTCATTCCAACCCCCAACATGAACAGATTAGTTCATGTCGGTGGTGGATTCAAACACAAGAGAAAAAAAAGACGAAAGTGTATGTAAACATAATGAATGTGATCGTGGTGAATGTGAAAGATGTAGTGATGAACTCCCTTTTCCCGGCTCTAATCCGCTTCGCGTCGTGAATTGCTCCTTGATTGATCATCTATCGTGGCTCCGAAAGGCGTAGAATCTCTCCCAAAATCGCCCCCTCAGCTGCCGTAGTCGTCGTGTGTGTGTTGCGTCTCGAAAAGTGACCTAAAATCCGAATTTAAAAGACTGATTTTCGCAAACAGGGATATCTGCGGTTTTCTGCACGACTTGCAAGTCGCGCCAGAAACCGCGCGCTTTTCAGAAGCTGTTCTGGGTCGGGTTTGGTTCGCGGATCGGGTCCTGGTTCGGGCGCGGGTCTTGGGCTTGGATCTCGGGCTTCCGTCGGCTTCGTTTTGGACTCGTTTTAGGCTCTTTTTAGCTTCTTTTCTCGAAGGTTACTGCCTTTTAATAAACCTGCACATTCCACTAGATAAACCGTAAAATATCGCTTCTTTGCTTAGATACCAGCCAATCTCATTGGTTTGAGAACCGAAAATAACGCCAAAAAGTGGCGTTATCAACAACCCCAAACCGAGCGTTGCTTGTCCCCAAGCAAATTAGCGATAAAACAGAGTAAAAGCATATATCAGTGAAATAATAACTGCACAACTTCCAATCAGTCCCATGTGATGCAACGGTGATTTCCTATACTCGTGAATGTCTCTCTCACTCTCGCCTCATCTTTATTCTGTTTGATCTATGACTTTCCATTGTGAGTTGAACTCGTGACAGCTCCGATTACATTAGGGTCGTACTAGGTCCAGACATACTAGGGAAGACATTTCGCCTCGACCCTACCTCACGGGATACTCTCTTTGCACTCGAACCTAGGTTATCGCACATGTTGTCATGTATAGGAAGTTATGTACAAGAATACTCAAAAATCACATGACAACTTTAAAGAAAGACGCACAAGTGTCCAAAAAGTCGATCTCAGAAAGAATCAAGTAGCAAGACAGGGAATATCAGTAAAGGTAGTCGTATACGCTAATCACGTTTTCCAAAATATCATCCAGGTCTTTACAAGGGTTGTAACGGGGCTGAGGTTATGGCTAAGAAACGAAGGGTAAAGGATCAAACATCCTCGGTGTGTCAGTCATTGGCAGTTGAACTTTTCTTGCTTCACATTCTATCATTTGGCCCTCTTTATTACTACTGGAGTCGCTTTGACTCACTTATTTAGCTGATATAGATACTATCTAGCTAACTATATTTACAAGAGATTTTCTAGTTTTTTTATGGGACTTCATTGGTACTCTTTATCTTATTGGGGCTGCATTGGCCCTCTTTTCTATTTATTTTCATGACTGGCCTGAATTCTTTCTTTTCTGCTCTATCTCTCCTAGTTCATTACTATTAATGCCAAAACTCGCACCAAAGGGACAACTTAAGGTCGATGTGGACTTAAACAACTAAAGAAAGAATCTTTCGACGAGACGTGCGACGATAAATAAAATAAAGAAACAAGGGATTTGATGACGCAGGAAAAACCTCAAACGAGGAAAAAACCTGCGGACGACAGTGGGTGTCGTCGCTGCACTATGGTCGCCAATCAGGGGCGATGTCCTTGGATACTGGTGTCGATCGTACAGTGATTACAATACAAATGAAGAAAATGCTTCGAAATGTAAAGTACAAGTGTTTAAAGTGTAAAACAGGTGTTTGTCGTGTGAATACAAGTGTAAACAACTGTTGGTCGAAAGCTGTTGTCGTGCGTCGAGAGCGATCTTAGAATAATGGTTCTTCACTTCAGGTGTTCTTGTCAATCGCCGGATATTCGATGTCTTGAAATGTTGATTGAGCTTGATATTTATAGTCTTCGCGTCCTTAGCTTCATCCATAAATGCTCCTTTAATGGCCTTAACGGTTGGAAATGGTCGCCGGAGTAATGATCTTCATCCGTTACGGTCGCCGGCTGTTTAATGATTGCGTCGGTTATAGTCGTTGCTCCTTAATGACTTTTACTCTTGCATTAAACACTTAACAAACGGTCATGGTTAATGTTAGCTTTGGTCGAAGGTGCAGTGATTTTACGCGATGGTCGTGCGGGACGGGCGACGCTATGGTCGAGTGTCGCGAGGAACTCTCGACTTACCTTTTAGGAGGGATGACGATGGTGTTTTGGGTCTTTGTCGAGACCTTATCTTAATACAAGATATAGTTCTTAATCATACGTCTTACCTGTTCTGGTCGCGGTCGAGCGACGTGATTTTTTGCCCAAACAGTTTGCCCCCAAAATTTGAAAGAAGGATGGCAAATTCGAGTTTAAATTTTGTCAATCAGACGCGTGAGAAAATAAGGCAAGGGAAAATTACCTTTAATCGTCTTGGAACTAGACTAGTCCGCTTCTAACTGAACGAGAAGTCGAAAGAGGAACGAGGTCATGACGTCATGCTGACGTACGATGATGCTTACCAGCTGTCGAGGACAGGTGTCGAAGATCCGGGTGGGCATGCGAAAGGACGGGGATGCGCGACGGTCATCCAGGGATTCGATTTGATGCGATTGTTTGTATAAATAAAGATCACGACGGATCTTTTCTTGCTATATTTCGAAGTGTTTATTTGGGAAGAGATTTCGCCTTGATTCCTTTCCATTCTTCGTTCGAACTTACTCGAATCGTTGCAAATCTTCGGCGTAGTAGAGATTGTTCGAGGTTTAGAGTGTTTATATAACGCATTACTCTTTCGCTTTGGTTTTTATCGATCGTCTCCTTCGTTTGATAAACAATGTCGATTGAACCAGAGAGTTCTATCGTGAGTCAGGAGGATTTAGATGCCTTTAGGCGTCTAGCGAAGATCCCTGCGGAAGTAGAGTTAACCATTCCAGGGGATATACGTCCTGAGAATTGTCCCGAAGGATGCTTCGTGATATACGAGTATCCCTTCAAAATAGGGTTTGAGTGGCCGTATTCGGTTTTATCTAAGAATTTCATGCGATATTTTGGCCTGTCACCAGGGCAGTTGATGCCCCAACTTTGGCAGGTTTTTCTGGTTATCGAGCGATTGTCTACAAAGTGGGATCCACCTATGACCCTGAATGATTTCTGGTTGGCTTATCATGTTAAGAGAGACAAGAATTGGCGTTACAGTCCGTATTCCAAGTTTAAGGGTGACTGCACCCTGGTTTTGGGAACTGGCGTCAATGATCGTGGGTGGAAATCGAGGTATGTATTCGTGCGTACTGACTCGCTTGACATCAATAGCAAACGGATTCGTACTGACTGGAACATGGGAGGTATGCTTTTTCGATATATGTCACCCGAACGAAGGTTCTCGAGCCAAGGTCGACAGATTCCTGAGTTATAGTACTGATGATCGATCTTTCGTCACGTGGCAACCGGCGGCCGAGGACGAGGACGCGATGGGAGATTCTGAAGAAGAGGGAGAGGAGGATGAGAGGGAAGAAGCGACTAGTAAACGTACCGTAGTTTTTATTTTACTTTGTTTACTCTATCCGCCTGACGCTTCATGTATTTCCTGATCAGTGCCGACCAAGAGGAAATCGGTCTCTAGGGAGAGAGGGGAGCAGGTTATGCGTGCCCTTCGGGGTGAAAATGTTTCGACAGCTGGGTCGAGCGAAAAGAGAACCCGGAGGACAGTCCTGAGGGAACCGTCGTCTAGGGTTGATAACTCACCGGGAGTTGTTCTGCCTAAGGAGGCGAGGGCGTCATCTAACCGTTTTGGCGTAACGGACGCGACACCAGCAAGTTCTGTGCTTCCGGTGACGGTGACGAAGCCGATGTCCAAAGTGTCGATCCCAACGTCTGCTGCCAGGGGCGAGGGATCATCGGCCGAAGTTATGACGGTCAATTTTACATTGCCGTCTGACTTTATGGCGGATGGTGTCCTAGGCGGGACGACGTCGTTTCCTCATCTGGGGAAGTATTTGCTCCCGTCGTCGGGGAGCGTTTTCGTGGAGTTCCGGCCGGAGAGATTGGATCTCAAGTTGCCAGTCTGGCGTTCACGGTGAGTGTCAATCTTTCATGACTTGTCTCGTTCGTTTAGTCATCTAATATTTTCTTGTGTTATTTTTCAGACGTTCCAGTCGTCTTTGGCATTACATGCTGGGATGTCGAAAGTTGAAAGGTTGATGGTGTCTGCCCTTGAAAGAGAAGCTGTGGCGTTGGAGAAAGAGAAGGCGGCTTTAGATAGGGAGAGGTTTGCCTTGGCACGTGCTGACGAGTTAGCCATCCAGCTTTTCGATGCTCAGTATGAACTGCAGGAGATTCGTGCAGGAGGAGTGGCAGATGAAGGTCCTCGGGTCGAGACTTCGAGCAGGGATACGACCGATGTTCCCCCTGTCGTCTAGAATTTTCTTTTCCTTGTTTGTTTTGCCACTCGACCAATCAGGGATCGAGTATGTATATAATGGTTTACTTAATGAATATATCTTTTGCTTATGCTTTATTCGAATGACATTTGATTATAAAGTCGAACATAAGATACATATGAAATCATGCGACTAAGGCACTCATTGTAATACGATAATAAGAACGTAAAATAAATAAAAACACGCGATTAAAGCATCCATTCAGGGTATAAAAGCTAAGAAACTTAGATGTAAGTTATTTAGGCTTTACGATTGTACGACGAGATCGTACGAGGAATTTGCGTCGTATGCCCCTGTGGAGGGATGGTCAGGGAAGAAAATCCTGATTGTTTATGTCATGCGATTCTGCGAATTTAAAGTCATCTAGTAGACTTAATGATTACTGCCGTGCGATTCTGCGATAATCTGTCGTGCGATTCTGCGATAAAACGATGTCGGGGGTTGGTCGTTGGCTAGCCAACGACCCTCCGATGCTTAAGTCAGTAAACGTTTTTGTGAGAAAAAATCGTATGAAAAAGAGTTAGAGAACGTACCATTTCAGACTCTCTCTATTTGCCCCCTGTCATTTATTACCTTATTCTTTTTGGGAGGAAAAGATAGGTTTTAAATGACAGAATGACACCGAGAAATATTGTCCTGCGTTGACTATGTTGTCGTGCGACCGGGCACCATAGTAGACTTATCTATGTGAAAAATATATTAATTTAGGGATAGAGGAACGAACCTGTCGAGAGCCTGATCTTGTGACTTTGGTTTATTTTCGCGGCTTCAAGGTAGACTTGTAGCACTCACGAGCGACTTTTGGCTCACTCTTAATCTCCTGGATTCCCCATGGCGTAGGGAATTTCAACATTTGATGATACGTCGAGGGAACGACTTTCATATCATGGATCCATGGTCGTCCTAAGATGATGTTATAGGCCGACGCACAATCGATGACACTGAACTTGGTCTGCTTGTTGACTCCTCCGGCGTAGACGGGCAAGATTATCTCTCCGAAGGTGCTCGTCGCTTCTCCATTGAAACCGACCAAAGTCGTCGAACGTCGGGTGATTTCCGAGCGATCAATTCCCATGGCTTTGATGGTGTTGAGAAAAATAACATTTGCTGAGCTGCCCCAGTCGATCAAGACTCGACGCGTTAGACAGTTACCGACCGTGATCTGAATGATCAACCCATCGTGATGCTTCTGATACGAGTTTCCAAGGTCGACGTGGTCGAACACAATCTTCATGGCTTCTAGCTCCAAATCTCCTTTGGGTCTAGATGAGCGAGGAATAGGCCAATCATCGGGCGCCTGACTGGCATGACGCTTGACCGCTGAATACGTCAGACCACACACATCTGAACCACCGGTGATGCAATTGACGACCTTCGCATGCTCGGGGGTCGTCGTTCGATGTCCGTTAGCTGAAATAGCGACATCGTCGATGATATCTTTGAGATTTCCTTTCGGAAAATGATATGCTAGTTCCTTCTTCAATGCGATACAGTCGTCTGTCGCATGACCATGATTGGCATGGAAGTCGTACCACTTTGATTTGTCTTTCTTAGCATCGTCCAGGTCGGACTTCTTTGGCCATCGAATGGTCGCTTGGGAACTTTTCAGAGCTTTGACTAGGTCCTTAGCGGTCCCTTTGAATTCGTAAGAGGATATCTTGGGGTACTGAGTGAACTTAGTCGCGGTCTTGGCTTCTGCTTTCGTCTTGAAACGAACATTTGAAATTTGGCGCGCGGGCTCTATTCTGGAAACAGCCTTTGTCTTGAACTCTGGCTTTCTGACACCTAACGACTTCTTGTCGTCAGTGTGCTTGCGACGAAAGGCGGCATCATCCTCGACCCTCATATATGCTAAGGTTCGAGCTCGGACATCTTCGAAAGTCTCTGGGGGATACTTGGTCAGATCGATATATAGACCTGAACTATCGTCTAGACCACGCTTATAAGCTTCGATCGCAGTTTTGATGTCACAATTGCGGATACTGATCATTTCGGCATTGAATCTATTGAAATAACTTCGAATAGACTCATTGGTCTTCTGTACGACATAGTACAGATCACTAGTCTGCTTTTCCATCTTACGACTGCTGGCGAATTGACGGGAGAATTGGTTGACCAATTCGGCGAACGACCTGATAGATTTGGGTTTGAGATTGATCAACCACTGGAGAGCTGGACCAGTGAGAGTCGCCCCGAAACTCTTGCACATGCATACTTCCTGGTACATGTGTGGAATCGAGATTGTCTACATGAGCTGCTTATACTGCGCGACATGATCGGTTGGATCGGTCACACCCGAATACTTGGGAGTGAAGGCAGGAATGTTATACTTCTTTGGGACCTCGACGGTGGAGATCTCGTCGATGAAGAGCGACGCCTGATACCCCGAGCGAGGCTTGACGTCAACAGGCACGGCTGCCCCAGGCAACTTGGCGAGCAAGGACAGGACGCGCTCATTTTGGTCTTCTAACATCTTCAAACGCTGGGCGACGGGATCGTTAAGATCAGGATTTGCCCCTGTCGAGGGATTGGTCCCCAGACTAGTGCCATTACCATGCGACGAACCATTGGTGTCCCCGTTGAACGAGACAAAATATGGCTGCGATCCATAGTGGAATTGCTGCGGTCATTTCTGAAACGATTGTGGTCCCTGCTGAAATGGTTGCGATTTCTGCTGGAAAGATTGTGATCCTTGCTGGAAAGGTTGCGATCCTTGCTGGAAAGGTTGTGATCCTTGCTGGAAAGGTTGTGGACCTTGCTGGAAAGGTTGTGGACCACCTTGGAACGGCTGGGAAAACGGTTGGGCGCTACCTTGCAATGGTTGGGATCCATTGTTCAAGGGTGGTGGTCGGATGTGCTGAGAGGGAATCTGCCCAGACTGGGGATTCGGAATGAACGAACCCGGCTGCTGATTCTGCATGAATGGACCTGGATGCTGATTCTGCGCGGGCGGGCCTAGACCCGGACCTGGATTCTGGATGAATGGTCTAGGACCATTCTGGGGTCCAAAAGGATTCCTTAGCCGCGCGATCTCTTCAGCTGCTCTGCGATTCTGCTCTGCCATTGCATTGAGTTGATTCCTGGCAACCTCGAGCTCCTGATACATCTGAGCGACGGCTTGCTGCGGATTTACAGGGGCTGCCATTTTCCTGCAACAGAAAATAGAAGAAACTCCAAGAAACTATTAGTAGAATGCACGTTCGTCGAGGATTTTCTCTAGATGTAGTCCCACGGATGGCGCCAAACTGTTAATGCCAAAAATCGCACCAAAGGGACAACTTAAGGTCGATGTGGACTTAAACAACTAAAGAAAGAATCTTTCGATGAGACGTGCGACGATAAATAAAATAAAGAAACAAGGGATTTGATGACGCAGGAAAAACCTCAAACGAGGAAAAAACCTGCGGACGACAGTGGGTGTCGTCGCTGCACTATGGTCGCCAATCAGGGGCGATGTCCTTGGATACTGGTGTCGATCGTACAGTGATTACAATACAAATGAAGAAAATGCTTCGAAATGTAAAGTACAAGTGTTTAAAGTGTAAAACAGGTGTTTGTCGTGTGAATACAAGTGTAAACAACTGTTGGTCGAAAGCTGTTGTTGTGCGTCGAGATCGATACTTAGAATAATGGTTCTTCACTTCAGGTGTTCTTGTCAATCGCCGGATATTCGATGTCTTGAAATGTTGATTGAGCTTGATATTTATAGTCTTCGCGTCCTTAGCTTCATCCATAAATGCTCCTTTAATGGCCTTAACGGTTGGAAACGGTCGCCGGAGTAATGATCTTCGTCCGTTACGGTCGCCGGCTGTTTAATGATTGCGTCGGTTATAGTCGTTGCTCCTTAATGACTTTTACTCCTACATTAAACACCTAACAAACGATCATGGTTAATGTTAGCTTTGGTCGAAGGTGCGGTGATTTTACGCGATGGTCGTGCGGGACGGGCGACGCTATGGTCGAGTGTCGCGAGGAACTCTCGACTTACCTTTTAGGAAGGATGACGATGGTGTTTTGGGTCTTTGTCGAGACCTTATCTTAATACAAGATATAGTTCTTAATCATACGTCTTACCTGTTCTGGTCGCGGTCGAGCGACGTGATTTTTTGCCCAAACAATTACCGCTTCCGATTGACACACTTTCGGATAAGGTTAGCTAAGGCTTTTGGCTAAAGGTTTAGAGGTAGGTTTAGAAACGAATCAGGTGAGTGTTTGGTTGCAAACTGGGTTATGGTTACACACAATATGGGTAAAAAGGTACGATAGCTAAACACAGGTTAAAACAGAACACACATTGCCTGGAATCACATCTTAAGGTCCACACGATCTGGTCTACTATACCCTTACCCAATATCCCGATGGTCGTCTTTGCTACTTAATGCAATAATATAGCGAGATCATTCTATATTCACGACAAGGAACTCGAAAAGGTGTATATGAATCACGTGTATGAATCCCTCGAAATGAATAACGTCTTTTAGGCTCAAATCTTGCTATTGGGTGGTCTCCACTAATGTCCCTAGTCATGTCCTTTCTCGGTCCTTCCCTAATGGTCATGTCACTATCACAAGATTCTTCCTACAATGGTCAGTCTCAATCATTCAAAACAAAAAATTTAGCTACTGTGATCTAGATACTCAGAAGTGCAGGAAATCTACGTGCATAACGTGGGCCCGATTGGGTAACCCCAAACCTTACCCACACATTGTCCCCAATGTGCAAGTGTCGGTTCAGGCGACACGAAATGAGACAAGTGTAGTTGTGCGGTTATTACAGGTAATAGACAGGCAAGACATAACATTAAAGCACAAGCATCAAAGAGCGATTTCATTGAAATGTGGCCATCCCAAACCTAGGTCGTGGCCTAGGTTTGTCAAACAAAGCCAACCCCAAACCTCGGTGAACCGAGGTTTGCACAGGATTAAAAGAATGAGTGTGTATATGTTAAAAGATGAGGCACTCCAAACCTAAGTGAAACTTAGGTTTGTTGTTTCTCGTATAACTAATAACGACCTCAACATCATACATCACTCGTTAACATAAAGATTTAGAGTGTACCTGTTTGCCCGGACGGAGGAGATTCTCTTGAAAGAGTTGAAGTGATCACGATTGAGACGCATCGGAGAAGGGAAAAGCAAAACAAAGCAAACACAACAAAAGACGAAAGGAAACACACAAAGCAGGAAAAAAATAACACACCGCATGAGGACAGGAAGCCGCGCGGCTTTCGCCACGGTATGGAAACCGCGGGAAAGACCACGCAACCCCCTGTTTCGAAAAACAAACAGAAGGCCCCGCGGTTTGGCACGCAGCTTGGAGGCCGCGGCTCAAGCCGCGTAAGTCCCTGTTTCAGCTATTTTTTGATTTTTTGATTTTTTCAATTTTTTTTAGGTTTTTCTTACTAAAACACACTCAAAAACAGGAAATTAAAAAGAAAACTAACCTCGGTGGGTTGCCTCCCACCCAACGCCGTAGTTAAAGTCGTGGCACGACTGTGTGGATTTCAGCTTGGCTCGGTATCCGCGGACTCGGCTCGCCCACACTTGCGATTCTTCGCGGATTCTTCCTCATCCGGTTTTCCTTTACCAATTCCGGATCCCTCTTCACTTCGACCTCTCACCTTCTCGAACATCTTGAACACCTCTCTCTCACCACCAACTCTTAACGTCATTTCTCCTTCCTCCATGTCAATTATTGCTCTACTCGTGGCCAGAAATGATCGTCCCAATATCAACGGGACCTCTATGTCTTCATCGATGTCTAGCACCACGAAGTCGACTGGAAAGTAAAACTTGCCGACCTTGATTAGCACATCTTCTACCACTCCATACGGGTACACGATCGATCGATCCGCGAGCTTGAGCGTCATGTACGTCGGCTGCACTTCTCCCAATCCCAGTTTCCTGAAAACAGATAAAGGCATTAAATTAATACTAGCTCCTAAATTACATAATACCTTATCAAAAGAAAACTCCCCAATTTGAATAGGGATTGAAAAACTCCCTGGATCTTTGAGCTTCGGGGGAAGCTTTCTCTGAATAATTGCGCTGCAGTCCTCAGTAAGTGCAACGGTGGACTGGTGATCGATCGCCCTCTTCTTGGATAGAATCTCCTTCATGAACTTGAGGTAGGTCGGCATTTGAGCAAGTGCCTCCGTGAATGGAATGTTGATGTGTAGCTTCTTGAAGACATCGAGGAACCTCTTGAACTGTTCCTCATTCTTGTGTGCCTTCACCCGATTCGGATATGGTAGCGGTGGTACAGACGGGTTGATTGGTGGTTGCCTCTTTTTCTCTTCACTCTTCTTGGCTTCTTCAGTCACTATATCTTTCTCGGCCTCCAACTCATCCACATCTACAATCTCTAACTCTTTCTCTTTAGGATCGGTCTCCCTTGATGACGGTTCGCGTGTAGGCTCTCCATTCAGCTCCTTGCCACTTCTCAGATAAATGGCATTACACTCCTCTCGGTTCTTCCTTTCAGTCATACTCGAGAATGTTCCGGGAGGTCGGTTTTGTAAGGCTTCGGAAATCTGCCCCACTTGTCTTTCGAGGAGTTTGATGGAGGCTGTGTTCTGTTCGGTAGCCGCCTTGACCGTGTTGACCGTGCTTTCTAGCTCTCCAACCGTGCTGTCCATCTTGGCCATGAACTTCATCATCATATCTTCTAGCCCCGGTTCCTTCTCTAGGGATGGTCCTTCGTTCCTTTGATTGAAACCTGGAGGACGGTACACATTATTAGTATGAGAATAATTAGAAGAGTTAGAAAAATTACCTTGTTGTTGACCGGGTTGACTCCACGAAAAATTGGGGTGTTTCTTCCACCCTTCGTTATATGTATTGGAGAAAGGGTCGTTCCTCGGATGGTGATTCCGGTTTTGTAGGAACTGGACTTGCTCGGGTTCTTGTGGAATACCTCCCTTCAGATGGTTCGTGATAAAAGCTAGTTGAGCTTTTAGTTCTTTCAGCTCATCATTTTCTTGAACGCTCGCGACTCTTGTTACGGCTGATCTTGGGGTAGAAAAACTATGCTCGGCCAGATTCTCGATCAACTCACATGCTTCTTCATAAGATTTATCCATCAGTGCTCCACCCGCTGCAGCAGTGATATCATTCTTGAATTGCGGGTGAAGGCCTCCAAAGAATGTCTGGATGATTACCCAGCCGTGTAACCCATGGTGAGGACACTTCTTCAACATATCCTTGTATCGCTCCCATGCCTCGTATAAGGTCTCTTGTTCCCATTGCGCGAAGTGAGTAATGTCAGCCATTAATTGCGCGGTTCTTCCAGGTGGGAAAAACTTCTGAAGAAACGCAGCTTTCAATTGTGCCCAGGTGGTGATCGAGTCCGGTGGTAAACTCTCTATCCAGATTTCAGCTCTACCCTTGAGTGAGAAGCTGAACAGTCTTAGCTTGATGGCATTCTCCTCCATCCCATTAATCTTGAACGTATTGCAGATCCGTTCAAATGCGCGAAGGTGTGCGTGGGGATCTTCTGTCGGTGCTCCTCCATATTGATTTTGTTGCACCATCACGATGGTGCTCGGCTTGATCTCGAATTAGTTTGCTGCAGTAGCGGGCGGTTGGATGCCTATCCGTGCGGTTGCCACGTTTGGATTGGCAAATGACCGCATCGGAACTCTCGCCGGAGGGGGCGGAGGATTGTTGCGAGGAGGTGCTTCGTCGGCCATCTTTAATTGTCTTTGGGCTTTGGATGCTTTGCGTATTCGGCGGACGGTTCTCTCGATCTCCGGATCAAGTTGTTCGATTTTCTTCCCTCGGGTCGCCCTTGGCATACACCAAGTAGTACCTGAAAAGAAAGCAAGCAAAGTTAGTAATCCAGAAATTGAGTGATGGAACAAAATAAAAAAAAATATGTTCAATGTAATAGCGCTTATAGCTGGTAGTGCTATCAGTTGCAACTAGTTCCCCGGCAACGGCGCCAAAAACTTGATAGGTGGGTATCACCCCCCCTAAATCTAACCGCAAGTATACGGTGTCGAAATCAAGTAATAACGTACGGTAAGTACGAGTATCGAATCCACGGGAACTAGGAACTAAGTATCACATTTACTATAAGCTCTATTAACTGAACTATCGAAATTGAATTGGTTGGTGTTAAACTAATTAATTGCAAGAAAATAAATCAAACACAAGACAGTAAACAGCTTTGGAAACTTCCGATAGAGAAAATAGTTGAGGGTTGGAAATCCTTAGGTTTTCACATACGAATATCAGACTTAAAACGATTACCAGTTATTCCCTTAATGAATACCCAATCTTTAAAAGTCACCATTATTCTCTTTCGAGCAACAACGGGTTTTATTTTGAAAAGGACAAGTTTTATCTTTCGATCTCAACTTATGGATTCCAAAACACATTAAGCGCAAGATTTATTATGAACGTATAGATTTTATCTTTCGATCTCAACCTAAATGGTTCAATTAGGACTAAGGCTTACTCGGTATATCTCTATCCCCTTTCTCACCTTAGACATGTAATTCCTAGTTCTAGTTAATAGTTAATTCTCTCGAACTCAACTGGAAACAACAAAACAATTGAAAACTAGCTAAACTCTCAAGAGCAGTAAAAACCAAATTACATGCATTCATTAAATAGGAAAACTGATAAACGTTCAAGTCATCTGTTCATATGCTTACAAACCAAATTCATTCCAACCCCCAACATGAACAAATTAGTTCATGTCGGTGGTGGATTCAAACACAAGAGAAAGAAAGACGAAAGTGTATGTAAACATAATGAATGTGATCGTGGTGAATGTGAAAGATGTAGTGATGAACTCCCTTCTCCCGGCTCTAATCCGCTTCGCGTCGTGAATTGCTCCTTGATTGATCCTCTATCATGGCTCCGAAAGGCGTAGAATCTCTCCCAAAATCGCCCCCTCAGCTGCCGTAGTCGTCGTGTGTGTATTGCGTCTCGAAAAGTGACCTAAAATCCGAAATTAAAAGACCGATTTTCGAAAACAGGGATATCCGCGGTTTTCTGCGCGACTTGCAAGTCGCGCCAGAAACCGCGTGCTTTTCAGAAGCTGTTCTGGGTCGGGCTTGGTTCGCGGGTCTTGGGCTTGGATCTCGGGCTTCCGTCGGCTTCGTTTTGGACTCGTTTTAGGCTCCTTTTAGCTTCTTTTCTCGAAGGTTACTGCCTTTTAATAAACCTGCACATTCCACTAGATAAACCGTAAAATCTCGCTTCTTTGCTTAGATACCAATCAATCTCATTGGTTTGAGAACCGAAAATAACGCCAAAAAGTGGCGTTATCATTATGCTTGACATGAGAAGCATACACCTTCCATTCTTGTAGCAGATTGTTGAGAAACTTGAGCGCATTTTCCGTGTTGGAACGGACGATCTGGTTCTTGTTCAGTTCATTGAGAAGTGAGTAGAAACGTTCATATGCTTGGGTGAGAGTCTCGCCGTTGCGCTGCTTGAAACCATCGAACTTGGTTATTGCGCTGTTGATCTTCAGTTGATTGCCAACAACACTCCCACGCATCATTCTAGCCACTTGATCCCACATGCCTTTTGCTGTACCTTTGTATCTGTCGATAGCTGTGTAGATCGGGTTGGGAAGTGCTTGGACAAGATATCTCTTAGCATGTTTTTCTCCTTCTATTCTGCCTATTTCCTCATCGGTCAGGTCGGCTTCGGTCTTGTCCTCATAACTAACTTGAGGATTTGCTGCAGTTGCTGCTATGGTCTTCTTCGGCCAAGCAATTGGACCATCTTCAAGAGCTTTCTTGATGTACACATAGTTGTCCTTAGATTCAATGAAAATCATGAATCTGTCTCGCCATTGGCTATACTCACCTTGATAGAGACAAGGTGGTTTGGAGTCGGTCCCAATAGCAAGTGCATCACGTGTAGTCATCGTAGGTTGCAACGGAGTGATCGTCAGACGTGTGGATTGATTCAAAGGGTAAACCTAACGCAAGGCACTAAGAGTGGTCCTAACGCAGGTTCTACGACTAATATGAACTAAGAGTGATCTTACTGGATAGGAATCCAAATAAGAGTCTGATTAGGAAGTGTCCGAATCAGATCAATAGACAACACAGTTCAAAAATCACAAAGTATCCGGATAAACTAGAGTGTCCGGATAGCCTAGGTTTCTGGATAACACAGGGGTTACCGGAAAACAGAAGATACCGGATAAAGAAAGTAAACGAGAGTTACCGGGTAAATGTTATGTCCGGATAAAGTACTTACCGGATGATAAGGTTTCCGAATAAAGTACTTACCCGGATAAAGAAAGTAAACGAGAGTTGTCCGGGAAAAATTGATGACCGGGAACTTTGGGTTTCCGGAAACAAATTTACCCGGATTGATTAGAGTTTCGATAACTTACCCGGAATGTTTGACTTACCCGGAAATGTTGGATGTACCCGGAAGACTTACCCGGAAAGGAGAGATGAGTCCGGATGAATTTAACACAAACGTCCGGAAAGAATTGAAGCTGTCCGGAAACGTCGGCTGATCTATCCGGGAACTACGACTGACTTTTCTAAATCGATTGAAACTCGATTAGGGTTGCTCAAAATTGATCCTGAAAAATTAGGAACAGTACCAAACACAAAAATAACACTGACCCAATCGATTTTAAAGCAAAATCAACAAGTTTTGATGGTAAAAATATGATTTTTGATGAAGAACACAACCAAAACTTTTGATCTTTGTTTGCTTAATTAACCACTCAAACGGACGAATTAGGATGTGAAAATTTGCAGAATGACTTATAACAATGATGCTAACACAACCCAATAAGTAAAATCAATCAATTTTGACAGAATCAAAATTTTGAAAAATCAAGAATGACACAGACGAGAAAAGTCAAGAATATTACCAAAAGTCAACTTGAATGTTTTGAATCAATCGTGTTCGTCTGCTCTGATACCAATTGATAGTTCCAGATCCATGCAACGATTATGAAATCAAACAGATAAGCAATAGTGTATAATGATTTCAACTAGTCATCCCTGTATTATACTTTCAAAGAGAGAGTATTACAATAAGTGTGATGAAAGCAAATGAGACAACTTGCCTATTTTCTAAGGCTAAGCTATCTATTTATATGGCGGGCCCGTGGTTAACAAGCCCACGGCCCATTCACTAATAGAGCTCAAAATAAAGAATTACAATTTAAACCCTGAACTTTAAATCAACATAAAACGACCCTAACAAATTCTTTCCTTCTCGCTTTTCAGGGGAATCTCAAACGAAGGCATCGTCTGTGGCGGCCAAGAGGGCAGTCCAAGCTGAACTGGCCCACAAGGGCAGGGAGAAGAGAAAAGGGGCCTCGACCACTGGGTCGGGAGTGATGAAGATGACCAAAATGACGGTCCCGAGGGAACCGTCTTCAAAGGCGTGCGACTCGTCGAGAGTCGTCACTCCTGAGAAGGCGAAGGTGTTGGTCGCATCTCTTGGGAAGACGATGACGTCTTCTGATGCGATCGACACGACGCCAGTCAGCTCAGTGCCTCCGGCGAAAACGGTGGTGTCTCCATCTGCCACGTCGACCCCATTGTCGGCCAACAAGGGCAAGGGCCACTCGACGGGAGAGGCTGATGTCACGACGGTTAACTTTGTGTTGCCGTCAGACTTCATGGAGGATAACGTCCTGGACGGGACGAAACTCTTTCCTCATCTGGGGAAATATCAGCTCCCCTCTTTCAGGGAGCGTTTCCAAGGGGTCTCGGTCGAGGAGACAGAATCTCATGTTGCAGGACTTGCGTTAATGGTAAGTTTTAAAACTTGTGCTTTCTGTAGTTTTTATCGAGTATTATTAACTCATGTTTCTTGTATTTCAGGCGTTCTAGTCTTCCCTTGCCCTGTACTCCGAAATGGAGAAGACAAGGGGTTTAGTACCCGCAGCTCTCGAAAGAGAGAAGGCGGCACTGGAGAAGGAGAAAGTCGCCCTGGTGCATGTCGAGGCCTTGTCGATACGGCTCGACGACGTTCAGAATGACCTCGAGGTCATTGAACGTAAGAAGGACGAGGCGAGCCGTCGTCTGAATCAGGCCCTGGCTTTGATAGCCGATTCGAGGGCTGAGTTAGACAGGACCAAAGAGTCCTTGGCTGCGAATGAAAAAGAAGCCAAGGATTCTAAGTCCAAGGTGTCGGACTTGGAGGGGGAAGTGAAGGAGCTGAGGGACGAGCTAAAGTCTGTCTTTGCCCTCGCTCGATTGACTGCTCGAGCGGCGATCACGCGACAACACTTGTCGGGGAAGAATCCCCTTACCTCGACGTCGGACGAGTTGGCCTTCTACTTGGCAAACATCGGGTCCGAGAGGGACCTTGACTCTGACGACGAAAAGGAGGTCGAGGAGGAGGAGATGGACGAGGGCTTCAAGGGTGAAGCCTCTGGTATGGACGCGGCCGGCGATTCTCCCCAACCTTAGGAATTTTTTTTGATTTTGTTTTTTACCGATCGACCGTTGGGGGTCGAGTCTTTTGATGTAAACAACTATTGAACGTGAAATGAAAAAATTTCTTTTGGAACTTATGTTTTTACATTGTCAATCTCTCATTTATATTGCAAGTAAACAACGAGTACAATGCGATCATTAAATTGACATACATCGAATAGATCGAACTTGCGACACAGGCATCCATAATATAAGGATTATCCTAAGTTAAAAATTTAGATCATAAGATCTTTTGACCTTAAAATCGTGTAAAGCAAACATGGGTACTTGCGATTAAGGCATTCATACAAAACATGACAATTTTTCTAAGTTAGAGAAACTTAGGTCGTACGACAGATGTGGGTCGTGTGTTCCTGCAATCGTGCAATCAAGTCGTATGGTAGATCTAGTTGCTCATGTCGTGCGATCCTACGAAAATGTACTTAAGTCGTGTAATAGACTTAGTAACTTATGTCATGCAATCCTGCGATAAAACAAGGCCAGAGGTTGGTCGTTGGCTAACCAACGACCCTCTGATGCTTAAGTCAGTAATCGTCGTGGTAAATAAAAAATCGTATGAAAAAAGCGTTTAGAAGAAATACCTTTTCAGATGTGTTGCATTCCAGCTGCGTGGGATATCTCGATTATCGAGGGTTTGGAGTTTATAAGCACCCTTGCCCACGACTTCTGAGATACGATAAGGACCTTCCCACTTAGTGGAAAGTTTACCTGCATTGGGCTCTTGAGTGCTCTAGAACACTTGTCGGAGGACGTAGTCGCCTTCTTGGAAGACTTTAGCCTTAACGTTCTTGTTGAAATGTCGCTCGACCGCTTGTCGTTGTGAGGCCATTCTGATCAGTGTTGATTCTCTAAGCTCTTCAAGGGCGTCGAGGTCATAACTTAGATCAACCAAGTTATGGTCGACAGAAGTATGCCTCGAGGTCGGTAGCCGGACTTCGACCGGCAAAACTGCTTCACAACCATAGACCAAAAAGAAAGGGGTTTGTCCTGTGGACGTGCGTGGCGTCGTGCGATTCGCCCACAGGACAGAAGGGAGTTCTTCGACCCACTTTCCTTTCGCAGCTTTTAACCTTTTCTTGATCGAAGCAATAATGGTTTTATTACTCGACTCTGCAAGTCCATTCGCCTGAGGATACCTTGGTGTCGAGGTCGTCAGCTTGATATTGCGGTCTTCACAGAACTGTCGAGTCCTGTTGCTTATGAACTGGGATCCATTGTCGTAGACAATTTCGAATGGAATCCCGAACCTGCATATGATGTTAGTCTGAATAAAAGAGACGACCTCCTTGTCCTGGACTTGGGAAAAGGCGGTTGCTTCTATCCACTTAGAAAAATAACCTATAAGTACGAGAAGAAATACCTCTTGCTCGGGGGCAGGTGGTAACTTGCCGAAATATCCATCCCCCATCTCATGAAGGGCCATAGGGATTAGTGTCGAATGTAAAGGTTCAGAAGGTTTGTGGGACGTACCTGAATGTCATTGACAGGGATCACATTTCTGGACATACTGACGGCGTCCTGTCGCAGTGTTGGCCAAAAGTAGCCTTGTCGAGAGATACGATTGGCCAAACTGCGACCTCCTGAGTGGTTGCCACACTCCCCATCATGCATTTCTTGAAGGATTCTTTGAATTTGACTTTTGCTGATAACTCATCTCAGATTCAAGCCTGTCGATGATCGTCGATAGAGTCTATCTCCTATCACGACATACTTGGATGCCTTGAACCTGATCTTCCGAGCTTCCATCTTGTCTTCTGGGAGTTGGTCGTGCATAAGGAAATTTCTGATGTCGCACGACCAATCATCCTCTTGGTCTTCGATCTGGATGACGTCGTCACTTTCAATGGACGGTGTCGCCAGGTGGATGATAGGAATGTTGTCGAATAGAGGTTTATTGAGTGCAGACCCAAGGTTTGCTAAAGCGTCGGCTTGAGTATTTTGGTCCCTTAGAATCTGTTCGATTGAAAATGGTTTAAAATTTTCTGATTTTTCTTTTGCTACCTTTAGGTACGTTGTCATCTTTGAATCTTTGGCCGCAAATTCTCCATTCATCTGGTTTACGACCAGGAGAGAATCGCTTTTGACATGTAGTGCGGTTGCCCCCAAGTCGTGGGCCATACTTATTCCCACGATCAAGGCTTCGTACTCGGCTTCGTTGTTGGTAGTTTTAAAATCGCATCGTACGGAATACACCATCTTGCCCCCCTGTGGCGACTTTAAGACGATGCCTAGTCCTAAACCCCTAATGTTGGATGACCCATCGACATGTAGAGTCCAGGGCACGTCGTCGTGAGTCACCACGGTGAGCACCTCGAGCTCTGCTTCTTTTTCCAGCTCAGGACTGAAATCAGCGATGAAATCTGCCAAAGCATGCGATTTGATCGTTGTCCTGGGTTTGAAGTCGATGTCGTAACTACTGAGATATATGCTCCATTTCGCCAATCGACTTGTCAACTTAGGTTTCCTCACGACAGTAATAGGGTGTGATTCGAAATAATGTCGCTATTTATTTGCAGTTGTAACTAGCGACAAAAGCAATTTTTCCATAGAGGAATACCTGGTTTCGACGTCCAAAAGGGATTTACTTACATAGTAGATCGACAGTTGCTGCTTTTCATCTTCTCGTGTTAGGGCGACACTTACTGCATTAGGACTGACAGCCAAATATAGCTGCAAGACCTCATTATCGTGAGGTTTTGACAACAGCGGCGGCGACGTCATGTACTCCTTCAGTTTCTGCAATGCTTGCTCATGATCGTCGGTCCAGTTGAAGCCTTTATTTTTCCGGAGGACGTTGTAGAATAGATGGCATCTATCCGATGATTGAGAGATAAACCTGTTCAGAGCTGCTACTCGACCCGTGAGCTTTTGGACTTTTTTAAAATTCCTTGGGGATTTGATCTCGATAATGGCCTTGATATGATCTGGATTGGCCTCGATTCCTCGTCGAGTGACCATATAACCCAGGAATTTTCCGGCGCTGACGCCAAAAGAGCCCTTCGTCGGATTTAGCTTCATGCTATACTTTCTGAGGATGTCGAACGACTGCCTTAAATGCTCGATGTGGTCGGTTTCTTGCTTCGACTTGATGAGCATGTCATCAATATACACCTCCATCGTGTCGCCAAGATGATCTTTAAACATCTTGTTCACCAGACGTTGATAGGTAGAACCTGCATTTTTTAAACCAAAGGGCATAACCTTATAACAATAAATACCTCGATCTGTCATGAAGACGGGTTTTTTCTTGATCCTCGACATGCATCAGGATTTGGTTATATCCAGAATAAGCATCCATGAACGTCAATAGTTCATGTCCTGCTGTCGCGTCGACCATGGCGTCGATATGTGGCAATGGAAAAGGATCTTTTGGACAAGCTTTGTTGAGATACGTTACTTCTCGAATCTTCCCTGTCTTGAGGAGGTTGTCGACCTCGTCATTGATTACCTTATTCCGTTCAGGAGCAATATTTTGTCGCTTTTGCTTGACAGGTTTGAATGACGGGTCGACGTTGAGCTTATGAGAAATAACGTCGGGGTCTATGCCGACCATGTCTTCGTGCGACCAAGCAAAGCAGTCGGCATGTTCCTGCAAAAAAGATATTAGCTTTTCCTTAAGGCCAGGGTCGAGGGATGAACCTATAAAGATGATCTGGTCAGGCTTGCTCTGGTCCAGGACGACTTCCTCCAGGCGATAGTCGTCGGCTGTCCCAGGAGCATCTTGGACCTGTATTTGCTAGATGGCCTGCTTTTGCGGTTTTAGGGTCGTCTTGTAGCAGTCGCGGGTGACTTTCGGCTCACTTTTGATCTCCTAGACTCCCCATGGCATAGGGAACTTCATGGTCTGATGATATGTCGAGGGAACAGCTTTCATGTCATGGATCCATGGTCGACCTAAGATGATGTTATAGGCCGACGAGCAATCGATGATGTTGAACTTTGTCGGCTTGTTTATCCCTCGGGCGTAGACGGGCAGGGTAATTTCTCCAAAGGTACTCGTCGCGTCTCCATTGAAACCGACCAAGGTTGTCGAACGTCGGGTAGCTTCCGATCGATCGATTCCTATGGCTTTGATGGTATCAAGGAAGATGACGTTTGTTGAGTTGCCCCCGTCGACCAAGACTCGTCGGGTTAGGCAATTACCAATCGTGAGTTGAATGATCAACCCATCATGGTGCTTTTGATGCGAGTCGCTATCTTGGTCGAATGTAATCTTCATGGCTTCTAACTCCAGATCTCCTTTGGGTCTTGTTTAGCGAGGGGTAGGTCGGTCGTCGGGTGCTTGGATGGCGTGACGTTTGGCCGCGGAATACGTCAGACCGCAGACGTCGAACCCGCCAGTTATGCAATTGACGACCTTTGCGTGGTCGGGAGATGGCGGTCGAACGTCGTTAGCTGGGGTAACGACGTTGTCGATGATATCTTTGAGATTGCCCTTCGGGACGTGGTATGCTAGCTATTTTTTAAGGGTTATGCAATCGTCCGTCATATGACAATGGTCGACGTGGAAGTCGCACCACTTCGATTTATCTTTCTTGCTGTCATCTTTATCGGTCTTCTTCGGCCACCGGATGGTTGCTTGGACGGTCTTTAAGGCTTCGACCAAATCCTTGGAAGTTCCCTTGAATCCGTAGGAGGATATCTTAGGATACTGAGGGAATTTGGTCGGGGTCGCGGTCTTCTTTTTCTCGAATCGGACGTTCGAGATTTGTCGTGCAGGCTCTGATTTGGGCACCGCCTTCGTCTTGAACTCTGCCTTCTTTACACTCAGTGACCTTTTGTCGTCAGAGTGCTTTCGATGGAAGGCAGCATCGTCCTCTACCCTCATATAAGCTAGGGTCTTTGCTCGGACGTCTTCGAAATTTTCTGGAGGATACTTTGTTAGATCAGTGTATAGACCCGAACTGTCGTCTAGACCGCGTTTGTAGGCTTCGATCGCGGTCTTGACGTCGCAGTTACGGACACTGATCATTTCCGCATTGAACCTGTTGAAATAACTCCGGATAGATTCACCGGTCTTCTGCACGACGTAATATAAGTCGCTAGTCTGCTTTTCCATCTTGCGACTGCCAGCGAACTGCTGGTAAAATTGGTTGACTAACTCAGCAAAGGACCCGATGGATTTAGGCCTGAGGTTAATCAACCATTGGAGGGCGGCACCCGTGAGGGTCGCCTCAAAACTTTTGCACATACATACTTCCTGGTACCTAAAAGGGATCGACACAGTCCACATCAGTTGCTTATATTGTGCGATGTGTTCTGTGGGGTCCGAAATACCAAAATATTTGGGGGTGAAGGTCGGGATACTGAATTTCTTGGGGACGTCGACGGTTGCAATTTCGTCGATGAAAGGTGATGTTTGGAATCCTGAGCGAGGCTCGACATCGACGGGCACGGTTGCCCCCAACAATTTTGCGAGCAAGGACATGACACGTTCGTTCTGGTCTTCCAACATCTTCAGTCGCTGAGCGACGGGGTCCACACCTGCTGGAGGGTTGGTCCCTGAATTTACGCCATTTCCGTTCGACGAACCATTGGCATCCCCATTGAGAGGGACAAAATATGGCTGAGACCCGTTGTGCAGGGGCGGTGGCCTCATATTCTGAGGAGGAATTGGCCCGTACTGAGGATTACGGACGAACGGTCCCTGCTGCGGATTCTGAACGAATGGACCTTGCTGCGGATTCTGAACGAATGGCACATGCTGCGGATTCTGGACGAACGGACCCCAAACCTGGATTGCTGACAAATGGTCTCGGGCCGTTCTGTTGTCCGAATGATCCATTCAGATTTTGATTCCTCAGACGCGCGATCTCTTCAGTGCCCTTCGACTTTGCTCGGCAAGGGCGTCGATCTGACTGCGCGTGGCTTCCAGCTCCCAATGCATCTGGGCGATGATCTGCTCTTGATTTCCCTGACCTTCCATTTTCCTGAAAGAGAAAAAAGAGAAAACTCCAAGAAACTGTTAGTCGGACGCACGTTTGTCGAAGACTTTCTCTAGATGGGGCACCACTGTGGGCGCCAAACTGTTAATGCCGAAAATCGTCCAAAAATACAATTTAAGCTTGATGTGGAGCTTAACAACTAAAGAATAGAGATCGTTCGACAAACTATGAGACAAAGACAAAAAATAAAAGAGACAAGAGGATATTGGTGACGCGGGAAAACCTCAACGAGGAAAAAACCCGCAGACGACAGTGATGGTCGTCGCTGTACTATGGTCGCCAATCAGGGTCGACGTCCTTATGTTTCAAGCGTCGAGAGTACAAACGATTACAATACAAGTAACAAAAGTGAATTAATTTGTAAAATAAATAAGTGCGTCGTGTGTAAAAAAATGTGTCGTGCGTCGTCTGTTCGAGAGAAAACTTTGCTTCGAATGCTATTGATTATGCTGTAGATGTTACTGAAATCAGAGGTGTGCAAATGAGGTTGGGCTCTTCGTTTATATATCCTTCGCAACCTTAAATGATCCCATAAAAGTTGGAATAACGGTCGTAACGGTTTCTGAGATTTAATGCTCATAATGATCTTCGTCGGTTATAGTCGTTGATCATTAATGGCGTAGATCCTGCATTAAACAGAGAAAACATAACAGTTATGTCATTAGTTAATCGTGTTTGTCTACGACGGTCGTGTGAGTTGGACGACGTCTTGGTCGAGTGTCGTGAGTAACCCTCGACTTAAACTTAGGTCTGACGATAGAGTGTGTATGATTTTATCTCAACATGAAATGTGTCGTGTAAGAAATATTTTTTCCTTTTTCGGTTCGGGTCGTGACTTGTGAGTTTTTACCCAAACACCTGATAAGTGGATTGCATCAAGAACAGAGAGAAAGAAGGAGAAAAGAGAGAAGAAGAATTGATCTTGTGATTCTTGTGGTAAGGATTTTTGAATCATCCTTCTTATTTTCTTAATCAGTTTTGGTAACTACAAGTTGGAATCGTTTTCCAATAGGCTGTTGAAATCAAGAAAAGAGAATCTTGATTCTGAATATTGGTTTGTGCTGGGTCAAGAAGTTCAAGGTGAGTTCATCTCTTTTTAATTTATAAACCTTAAATTGGATGATTTTGGTGTTGTTATCTTGTTTATATGTTTTAGAACTGTTATGAGGATGTGTATTGAATTTAAAGATGAATTATTGAGGTTGTGTGATGAGGAAATAAGAACACAGCCGTAGTTTCCGGACAAAAAGGAAGTATCCGGAAACCCCTGATCGATGGTATCCGGAAGAAGCTCGACATCCGGTAAGTTTTCTTTTCTGTAGTTTCCGGATGAAATAGATACCGGATGGTATCCGGATTACCTTGGTTTCCGGATGTCGTCCGGATTGATTATGTTTCTAGTAGATATCCAGATAGGACTAGTATTCGGTAAGTTTGAGTATCCGGTAAGTTTTGTGTGTATCCGGTAAGATACGATGTCCGGATAGTTTTGTGGTGTCCGGAAACTCCAGTTGTCCGGACACTTTTGATGTCCGGATTCTTTTGAGCATCCGGTAACTTGGGGTTTTGATAACTTTTGGACATGGTATGATTGATAAATTGAAGTACAATCATAGTAGCTTGAACACACCTACTATTAGATGTTAGTGTGTTAGACATGAAGGTTTGATACTATGCTTGTGTATAGTATGTGTAATGGATCCATAGGCACTGATAGTAATTGTAACAAGGAATAGACATAAAGTAATTTGTAATTCCCGTTGACCTTAAATGTGGAATAGGCATAAAGTAAATTGTAATTCCCATTTTGTAAAGGTGTTGTGAAATGAGGATTAAGCATAAAGTAAGTTGTAAGTCCTATTTCATAGAGTGACGTGAAACGTGGAATAGGCATAAAGTAAATTGTAATTCCCGTTTACGTGGAAATGGAGAATATGCATAAAGTAAATTGTAATTCCCATTTCGTAGTGTAGAAATCGAGGAATATGCATAAAGTAAATTGTAATTCCTGACTTCTATGGGAAGGTAAGAGATAGGCATAAGATAAATTGTAATCTCTACTTCCACTCCAAGAAATAGGCATAAAGCAACTTGTAATTTCTTGGATATGAGCGATGATCTAGAATCTGCAATGATTCGTAGTAGGCTCTTGAATATGATGATATGACTTTCTAAATGTTAGTCATACTCATGGGATTGGGTATGTTCCCGTCATTATGAGACGAGTACGAGTACGGTAAGAATGGTGACAAAAGGTTTGTTTATATGCTTTGAATATCTGAGTTTCCAAAGTTGTTAATGTTTTAATTTGAAATTAGATGTTCTCACTAGGCGTAAGCCTAATCGTTTCAAATTAAAATTTCTTACCAGGTACTAGCTCGGGGAAGTAAAGGGGAAGAGGGACGAGTGCTTTTGAGTATTCAACTTGTTGATGTTAAGTGGAGAAGTTAGCCAATACGAGGATGCTTTTGATAAATGGCTTAGACAACCAGTTTAATCTTATCTTAGTTGACAAGACTAGATTAATAGGTTGTTTTGGAGAATTCAAATTTGTATATATGAATCCTCATAGTTAATTCTCTACTTATGTATAAAAGTTGGATGACTTCATGATTAATCTTGTTAAACTTTAAGGTTTAAAAGGCCCTGACTTTTAGGGTGTTACAACGACTATGATTTTAATCAGAATGGTTTGGGCAGCTGAGTGGAGCTAAGTTGATTCAGTACAAAAGCATAAGATTTCTGAGCCTTGAGTCGGAGGAGGGGGCGGTTGATGTGGAAGGCGTCCCCATAGGATGGGATGGAGTGTTCGAGTGAAAGGTGGAATTGTTCCATGTTTTCTTTGGATTCGTCAAAAATTAGGGGAAGAGTTGGAGAGATATGGTATGATCTGGTTGTGCTCAATGAGACATTCGGAAATTCATTGTGTTTCACTCCTCTATTATAGAGAGCAATTGTTGGAAGTTGGGATGACGATAGCTCTACAAGAAATGCAGACGTTAAGCAGGTGATCATCGACCTTAGAGTCAAGGAGTTGAAGACCAAGGGGATTGACCTTTTGGAAGTATCGTGGTGTTATCACCAAAGGACCGGAAGCAGCTTGTGAGTTGGAGGCGGTCATGAAGTCCAAATACCCGAGCTTGTTCGATGAAGGAATTCTGGGGACGGAATTCTTTTGAGGGGGAGGTATTGTAATAACCGGGATCCTAGTTATAAATAAGTGGAATGTTTAGTGAAAATGGGAGAAAAGTTTAAAGTAAAGGGGCTGAAGTGTAACTGTCAAAAGGGGTAAAAACCTTAAACCTCTCTAGCCTAATTCATTTTTCTTTCCCATTTGAGGCGGCTAGAGGAATGTAGAGAAGTGGGGGATTTCAATTTGAGGAGAAGATTGAGAGAGATTGCAAGTTGAAAGAGATTCTTCATCAAGCTCCAAAGGTAACATTCAACTACTGATATTTATTAATTTTGGGTTGTTCATAAAGAAGGGTTTGATGTTTTTGTGAATCCTTTTCTTTTGTGAAAGATTATTCCAACCAATGGTTTGGGATCTTTGGGTTGAGATTAGTGAGCTAATCAGTTGTTATCGGAGTTTAGGTATAAATCTATTGATTGTTTGACCTTATAGCAATGGGGGTTAAGGTTGGGACCGACTCCGGTTAAATGCCACACTCGATGAAAACCCGTAGTGTCCGGACTCGCCAAGTCTGGGTGATGTTTTCCGGATACGACTTGGGTTCCGGATAGAGGAGTCCGGAAGTGGATTCCGGATAGAGGAGCCCGAAAGTTGGTTTTCGGATAAGAGGAGTCCGGGAGTTTGTTTCCGGTAGTGGTGTCCGGACCTGGAGTCCGGATAGGAATGTTTCCGGATCACGTCCAGATAGTGTGTGTGTTCCGAGTAGCTTGTTTCTGGACAAGAAGAGGGTAACCGGTTGGTCATCCTGTTGTGTTATGCGGACATTTCGGGAAGGTCGGGACGAGTGACTCACCACTCTCGTTTTCTGCATTTTGACTAAGTGTTCGGCTTAAGGATTGAGGTGTAACTGAGAAGTAGCAAGCAAGGACAGGTGAGTCTTTCTAACTGAAAATGTGTTGATTTATGTATTACTTAAAATGCTTGATATATGATGAAACTGCATGTTTTATCATTTATATGCAACTGCATGCTTTACTTTGTTTTAGAAGGTTAAGATATTATGTATGTATACATTTGGAAGTGAGCATGTTTTGGCTAAGTCAGGGGGGTGGCCCGCCAGTGCTCATACCGAGGGTGTGTCCCGTTTATGCCATGGGAGGTGTGATCCAATACGACAGTGTGAGACTGACACGTTGTCACGGATGTGCGTGACTTCGGTGTGCCATATACATGGGTAGTTCTTGCGTGTGAAAGTTTAAATGTTTTAAAGATGAGAAGAGTTTATAAATGCTTATGAACTGTTAAAAAATGTTTCATGTGGTGCAAATGTTTGTTTTAGAGGGAACTCACTAGACCTCATGGTCTAACCCTCGCATTTTTTTTCCATAAACTAAACCATTTTCAGGTAAGCACTTAGTAGAAGGCTCTAGTAAGGGCAAAGAGAAAGCGCGAGCGTGAAGCTTTGGACTAGAAGGAAGTTTTTATATCTAGCATGTCAGGCATAGTCTTTAGAAATCTCAGCTGTGTAATAGGTTGCTTCCGCAAACCTTGTGATGTACTCATATGTTTATGATAGTATATTTGGAGCCGTTTGGCGAGTTGATTAATTTATGTTGTTTAAGTTTTATTCTTTGAGTTGGGCTATTACATTAAATTATCTTCCTTTTTTACCCCAAATGACCTTAATTAATAATTTAATTAAAAACTATATTTAATAATAGTTGTTGGATCAATAGAGATGGAGTGGTCGAGATTTGTCCTCACGTGCACAATGAAAATTGAGTTTTCATTTGAACTTTCCTCTCTCTCTCTCTCTCTCTCTCTCTCTCTCTATATATATATATATATATATATATATATATATATATAAATGTTTCAATAATCTATAGAAAATAATTCAAATTTTATAATATTGTTATTTTGATTCTTTTGTAAACAATAAAAATAGAAATCTTCAAGGATTTTTAAAAACTTACATTATCCCTCTCAATTCTCAAATGAATAGATCAATACTTACAAACTTCTGACTTAACTCATTTTTTTAAATCTAAATTATCTTAAATATAGTTAATTTTTAATATATTCTCTTCAATCTTATACTTATATTGATATATTTTCACCAATTCTTTTAACCATGTTCTCAAAATTGCTGCCACGAATATATTTAATATCATGGTTCTAAATAACTCGTTCTGACCTCGATGTGGCGCGTTATGGCGTCAAGGCTTGGGTTCTCCGCCACGTTAACCCCTATGGCTCCACTCTAAGGCTTGACTTGCATTGTAACGCGTTATGACATGTTATGGCGTGTTACGATGCGTTACAACGCGTTATGACACATTATCATGTAAGGTGTATGACTATTTTTAGTGTATAACTTGAAGAATAAATGATAATTGTTCACGGAACCTAAGACTTAAATACACATAAAAGGAAACTTAAAAACAAAAACCCCTAAATTGGTATATACTCACTCCTCATTCTCGTACACGAAGAGTCGAACACGGATTCTTTGAGAACTGAAGAAAGTAGTGACTAGAGATTCAAAAGATTTACTCCCGTTTTTCGCACTCTCAATATATATTTGGTATCAATGGTATTTTTTTTGTTTTATTACTTTACATGGATTTATCTTGTTCTGCGACATTATTCAATACACTAACACTCAGGTGTGTATGTGTGTGTATATATATACATATATGCCGCCTTAGGGCATGTCTTGAAAAACGTCATGACCTCGCCATAACTCGTAATGCCTGATGCTTGACCTCGCCGCCACGTCAGCCTCACATCATTTAGAACCTTGTTTACTATACATCAAAATAGTGCATAAAATTGACAACCAACCAAATACCCTCTTGTTCTCACAAAACCATATAAAACCATAAAATAAAATTAAAAAAGACAAAAAATAAAACAAAACATGAATTACAGTTTAAATCTTCGACAGTTCGTGTTCTCAGCTTCAGAATCGAAACTAATAAATAAAAGAGTAAATTACGGATTTGGTCCATGTGGTTCTTTGAAATTTTGGATTAGGTCCCCAAAAGAAATTAATTACGGTCATGGTCCTCATGGTTTAACATCTGTTTTGGATTAGGTCCCCCATCCAACTCCCAGTTAAATAACTGCAGTTAACCCTCCTCATGTGCCCCCACGTGAGGGCATTTATGTCATTTTAAAAACCTTTATTTTTTATACTTTCTTTTTAAACCTTTATCAATCACGTTCCAATTTCAAGACCAGAGAAAGACGCTTTACGGTGGAACTGTGGAAGCAATCGGGACAAATCGAACGCTCTGCGTGGACGCAATCGGGACAAGAAAGACGCTTTGTGGTGGAACTGTGGAAGCAATCAGGACAAATCGAACGCTCTGCGTGGAAGGAATCGGGACAAGATCGACGTTTTGTGGTGGAACCGTGGAAGGATTCGAGAACTAACAAGCAAGCAGGTTAGGATTCGATTTCGATTGCAGTTGTAGATTTAGATTTGGATTCTTGTTCCATTATATGGCACACGTAAATATGATTTATATGAGAATTGTAAGATGTTGAAATGGAAGAAGAGTCAGAGATCTTCGATTAACCATCCTAAACTACACCTTTTGTTACTCTTAATCCAAATGCCTAACCAGAACTATGCACAGCAACAGGACAAAAAGATGAGAAACAGAAGCATATATCAAACTTAAACCCATCCAGTTCACCATCTCTTCTTCTATGACCTCCCAATCACTAAAACCCGTTTCACTGAAACTCTTATTCCCAATCTTAAACAATCCTTATCAGTTACCCTTCAACATTTTTCCCATTTTCAGGGAACTTGATCGTATTTCCTACTCCTACACGAAAACCCAAAATCAGTTATCTTGAAGGTGACTCAGTTGCGCTCACGATCGGAGTATGTACTCTTGATTTCAACGATCTTACCGGAAACCATCCTCGAGACTGTGTTAACTTTTATCATCTTATACCTCTACTCCCAAAAGCTGATAAATTATCCGATCATGTAGCCATCCCGGTTTTCGCCGTTCAAGTTACGTTACTTCCCGACTGTGGTATCTCTATTGGAATGACCAATCACCATTGCCTTGTTGATGCTAGCACTCAGATATTATTTCTTGGAGGCTTGGACATCGATTGCTAGATCTGGTTCAGATGAGTTTTAAATGGGTTTCAACCCAACTGCCAACATTAGCATTTGTATCATCTTTTACTGTAGCATGTGGGTATTTCTGGAGTAGCACGGCAAAATCACGCAATGATGAGTTACAACTGTTCGGTTTCACCATAGATTATTGTAGAGCTCGTATGGATCCACCGATGTCGGCGGCCTATTTCGAGAACTGTTTCGTGCCGTGTATAGCGATGGAAAAAACCGCACATTTGGCGACGGGAAAGGAAGAATTCTTGACTGCTGCTAAGTTTCTTGGGGATAATCTGCAAAAGATCTTGATGGATAAAAATGGCGTCGTGAAAAATATAGGGCCGTTGGAGGTTTTTGAGGCGGATATCACCGGAGAGGGGATGTCATAGGTCACCGACGCCAGGGGTAGGGGTTTGATACTTTGATGACAGAGACATGCTAATATATATATATATATATATATATATATATATATATATATATATATATATATATATATATATATATATATATATTAAGTGTAATTAAAAGAAAAAGGATAATAAAAGAAATTTGTAAAAAGACAATGGTACCCTTAATTTAAGAGAGCATCCCTTAGTAAGTTAGGGCAAGGGACCTAATCCGAAACAAAATCCAAACCACGATGATCCAATCTGTAATTAATTTATTTGAGGGACCCAATCCAAAATTTCATAAAACCACGGGGACCAAATCCATAATTTACTCTAAATAAAACATGGTTTTCAAGTGATATCGTGGTTAACATGAGTTTACGTATACTTTTTGTTTCTTTTATTGTTTTTTCATTATTTGGATAGAATCATCATACAAATTATGCACCATATGTTCAAAATATTTCCTTCAAAATAAAAATGTGGTCACATAAGGATGTTTTTAGGGAAATTTATTAAAATGCCCCAAGTTCACCCTTGACTTGCTGAAATGCCCCAAATCTTTCCCGGTTTGCAAAAATGTCCCGCGATCCCGCGATGGGGCCCGCGATCGCAGACCAACCCGCGTGGCCCGCGGTTTCATCCTGCGATGGACCCGCGATAGGGCCAAAAGTTACACTTTTGGTCCCTGCTGCGATGGGGGCCGCGATTTAGGGCCATTTTTCACTTTTGGCCCCTGTTTTTCACATATAATACAAGTTATGTCTTTTTTTTTGCTAAATTACAACTTAGGTCCCTTATGTTTGCTAAATTACAACGTAGATCAATTATGTTTGATAAATTACACGGGACGATAAAGTAGATAAAATCATGTTATATAAAAAAACAAGAGCACTAAGCATACAACATTTATCGTCCCAATCAAGGGAAATCAATGTTCAGATCAACGCTATCATATCTTATACTTCCATGTGGTTCAAACTCCGACGGGCCCTGCGTGCTACTTCGTTGGATGACTGAACGTCTACTCCTTGGCACGCTTGAAGGGGCGGGAGCTGGACACTCTCCACGAGTATGTCCTATCGTTTGGCATCGACTACATTTTCTTTGTATCGGATCTTCACCGCGAGATGGACGTCGGTCGGTCTTTCTTGGTCTCCCGGCTCTGTTCTTAGTTATTAACGGTGGATAGCATGGCGGAAGGGGTCGGGTGGAGACACCCATGGTTCAGGGGGTCCAGCTGGATTTATTACCTCCCGGTATGTTTCCCGGTAAGTTTCGGACGTGAAGAAATTTACAGCCAAATCGATGCAATCTCTACGACCCATATGCCTTGCAGCAGCGATGGCATGACCGCATGGTAACCCAGATTTTTCCCATTGAAGACATGAACAAACATGGTCGGTCATATCGACAATCGCGTCAACATGGTTATCCCGAACCTAGTACTTCCCATACCCAATTTCGCTTACCCTCCATATCGCGACCCTTCCTGCCCTGATGCGAATTATCTCCTCCGCCTTTGGTGTGAGTCTATTACGTATTTCACCTCCTTTTCGGCGTCGAAGTTGGAACCACTCTTGTTGAAAGGTTCGGAAGTACTCCACAAGTTGTACAATCGGTAATCTACGAGCAAAATGGGAGAGTGCATTCACCGACTTTGCACTATTGGAGGTCAGAATGTCATAACGTTGTACAGGAAAATAGGTCGTCGACCACCTCTCCGGTCCAACATCGTCCATAACTTGTGCTGCACAATCGGCACTAAGTTTGAAACGTCCCAAAAATTACAAGCAAATTTAAATTTTTAAATAAACATTTCATTTATAACAACTCATTAAATGATCCCAACGTTTCGTTTGCAAACTCATAATTAATATCTTCATAATAAAAAAACCAGCGGAATAAACGTTTAATTATTAAAAACCATAAAGCAACCAGCTCTCCTCGCGCGCCAGTGTGTACTCGTCACGCCTTGGGGCCGCCCGTACCTGAAACCACAATCTATTGGGAAAGGGTAAGCACGAAGCTTAGTGAATTCTACACCATAAGTAACATAGTTATTTCCACACCACCATAAACAGATATTTGCACATAAACAGCATTCAAGTCTACGAACAAATCATAAACCTGCATACTCACACCAACCCACCTAATAGGCATACGTCGGTCCCACCGACCACACGACCATCGTGTAAACGCAACCCGGCACCCCCGGGTTCATACGCCACCCGCGTATACAACCTTCGGTCCCACCGAATTACTACGCCACTCGCGTATGTGATCCTCGGCCCCGCCGAACTCCTACGCCACCCGCGTAGTCACAACAATAAAGGTCCGACTAGACACCCCACTATTTAACCCCGCATCAAAAGCAAATAGAACTACCACATACATACACAACGTAATGTAAAAATAACCGACATTAGTTATAGTGAGAGAACTCACCTCGAATGCGCGCCTAGCTCAACAATACAAATTCAAGCTTCCCAATTACGGCCACTTCCCAGCACCTAAACGCACGTTAAACATATCAATACGAGACCCGGACCCTAAGACACGACGCACGCTTAAACCGTCACTAAAACTACCTTCCGGTCTAACCAAACAGGTCTGTTCGGGACCTGTTTCGACCCCTTTAAACCCAGAAAATTCTCAATATTATTTCATGGTCAGATAGTACTCTGAGTTAGGGTTCTACAATTATACGCCTCCTAACGATTTTTCTACAATTTACTATGGATTTTACAAAAACAGTTCCCCGAACAGCGAAAATCAGCACCTTTCAGTATAAAACGACATTTTGAGCCATGCTACGTCCCGAACTGGGTTTCGCACAAAACACAGAAAAGTTTATAGACTCAAAGAGGGAACTTTTGGCACCGATTTCACCCCAATCCGAGTTACGAGCAAAACGTTATGGCTTACGCAAGACAGTGACAGATTACAACACACGGTTTACCGACCTGCTGTAAAAACAGCAGTTTTCCGCCTAGCTAGAGGCCGAACCAGCCTTTCGCTAAAACACGAAAAACGTGACCGACACAGAATGTGAACCGTGGGCACCGGATTCGCCTCAATCCGAGCTACGACGAGAAAGTTATGCGCGAAATAAAAACTGGACAGAACCATAATATTCACATAAAATGACGATTTTGTAAACGGTTACGCGGTTACGGTTACGGGTTAGAGTTTTGCGATTAAACCAACGATCGGGATACGAGTTCTAAACAACACCCGGCACCACCTACTGCCACCTCCGGCAGCGGTGGTCGCCGGCGACGGCGGCCGTTTTCCGGCAGCGAATACACACACACGCACACCATCCTCACCACCCTCTCGCACCACCTTCCTCCTCTCTCTCGATCGCCATAAACGCACACACACCTACACACACCACCACGGCCGTCCATTCCCCGGCCACTACAGCGGCGGCGAACGGCGGTCCTTGCCGGAAGAAGGGAAGAAACGAAGAGAACGAAACGCAAACGACGTACCTATCGACATCACGCAAATGTGTCCGCAACCTCCTCCTCTCGACTTCTCCGGCGAAGAAAGGTGATAGCGGCAACCTCCGGAGACAGCGGCGACCGCCGGCGAGTTCTCTCTATCTCTCTCTCTCGCCTTCTCGTCTTCTCTCTTCTCGCTCTCTCTCTCTCTCGTCGCCGAACACTCAAAAAGGGGGAGGGGAATGGGTTAGCGGCAGCCGCAAGGGGGGTGGGGAGGGGTTTCACGTTGGCAGCAAAAGGAGAAAGAAGGAATAGGGTTTGCTTGGGGGTTTTCTTTTGGTGTGGCTGTGAATCAACAAGAAGAAGAAAAAAAAACGAACGTGACCTTTTGACTTTCATTTAAATGCACAAATGGCCCCTTGACTTGTCCAAACTCTCACAATTACAAATACATACAATGTTTAGCATTTTGGTCATTTTTGACACCAACCCACTAACCAAAAACAATTTAAGGTAAACATTTTTAATAATTAAAGTTAATTAATAAACGCACCGGGACACGGACTTTACAACTCTCCCCCACTTGGATTAGACTTTGTCCCCGAAGTCTACGTCCGCAAACAGCTTCTAATAATTCTCTCGCATTTGATGATATCCCAAACTCAATCCACTTTCAAGCTCTAACCATTCTAAAGCTGCTCACCAGTATACCCTACAGGATACTCGATTACGATCCCTCCTATCATTAATTGACGATTAACTTCTACGAATTCTAATAGACTCCAAAGATTTTCAATAAATTATATTAACAAAACATCGACCCCTGTCGAACATCGGTCCAACCGATTACAATAACAAACATCGGCCACCCGCCGAACATCGGTCCAACCGATTACAATAACAAACATCGACCACCCGCCGAACATCGGTCCAACCGATTACCATAACAAACATCGGCCACCCGCCGAACATCGGTCCAACCGATTACAATAACAAACATCGGCCACCCGCCGAACATCGGTCCAACCGATTACCATAACAAACATCGGCCACCCGCCGAACATCGGTCCAACCGATTACAATAACAAACATCGGCCACCCGCCGAACATCGGTCCAACCGATTACCATAACAAACATCGGCCACCCGCCGAACATCGGTCCAACCGATTACAATAACAAACATCGGCCACCCGCCGAACATCGGTCCAACCGATTACAATGAATCACATAAGCGTGGTATTATCCTAGACACTAACACAAATAGATATCCCCCACAATCAAGTCAACTAACACACACGTAGGTCATTCCCTTAACCGATACTACCCGGTCTACATTACCAACACGCGTGGAATACCCAACCTCCCACCGTCGACGTATCCCCCGCACTCGCTCTACAAAGCTAATTTATCTGAACCGAGGATGCACCCTGACGCCTACCTCTCAGGTAACGCCTCAGGTCCCCTCACATCGGAATTACCTCTCAGGTAAGTGCCCACAACTATATCCTCCTAGCACCTACTAGAAAGCCTAGGCTATAACACCTGAACACCGGGGCCTCACCCCGAGATACCCAACCGACCACTACCAGCGACCGACTAACGTGCCTAAGGATCCAAAGTAAAACATCCTACCCACAAGTGCCTATATCGGATTGTCTCCCTCACCCAAACGTGTAAATACTCGACGTGCAATGAATGCCAAACGGTGCGACAAAACAATTCATCAACAAGACTCCACCTCGAGTCATTAAAACCGGGCAATTGGCCTATGACTAACTCTAAGTCAAAACCGAGCAAAATGCTCCACGCTTGCTAGACCCATAAGTCGGTCAAAAACGCGTTTAAATAAAGTTTAAGCAAGCAATACTCTTAAATAACATTAGTCCCAAACTCGACACGAGTTAAACAAAAGCGTTTTCCAAAAGGACTCACACCCTTAAAATTCTCAAAATGACACATAACACTTATAAACGCACTTCCCAAATGGTTTACAAAATCATTTACAAAATATTCTCAACGTCAAGATTTTTCATTTCAAAAAGACCGTAAGCAAGAAAACTACTATTACCAGGTCGGTAATTACGCAAAAATGGACACGCTCGTCCCACATATGAAAATCATGTTGAAAATCATCTCATTGCAGCTTAATTTACTCACAAAACGTAAGCGAAATAAATAATTTCTTTGAAAATGAACCGTCACGGTTCTAGTATGAATTGACTAATGACATGTATTTAAAGTAACCGCTCGACCTTACACCGGGTGCAACAAAAGTGTGCACATAATTTCAAAATCAGTTCCACGATATTTGACCCCAAAATTCCTCTTTTTTTTCAACAAAAATGTCGTGGCACAGGGTTCACTAACAAATCTTACGCGCGTCGGCTAGTCATGCAAAACGATGAAACGGTTTACAGATATATTTTTTGTTAAAACACAACTGTCTCGTGTAAGTTTCAAACTTAAAGATAAAAACCAATCCGCTTCCATCATTTGAAAATATCGACTAAAATCTCATAAAATCTCAAAAGGTGGGGTTCTTTAAATTGATTTTCAAGATTTCCCCAAATGGTCACATAAACAAATAATATATGCACCTCGTGAAATTAAACCCCCACGACTCAACATGCCGTAAAACAAAACTTATTTTAACCAAATCACTCAAATTGCTTTATACAGACATCGTGGAATGTAACTTTCCGTCTCAACTCTAACATATGTGGAGGAGTTCCAATGTTAAAGTCACAAGCCGTAGTCACTTGCCCGACATTTTAAACACCACAAAACACGGATATCATCTTACCCGAAAGAACCGTTGGAAAAATAAAGAAATGAGACAAATTCTAACAAAGTTTGCACTCCCGTGATAAAACGATTTCATACACTTTCAAAACCATATTTCAAAATCTTGTGTGTGTGCTGAACATTTCCCAAAATTCCAAAACACCATCCATAAAATGATTTGAAACACAAGAATTTGTTAATGCAATCTAATTAAAAAAATCAAACTTTGTGCATGACTTAGTCGGCATTCTACGCCTCGACTCCTACTCCTCCAAATCTCTCCGGTCCACTAACGTCATCCGGACATTTAAACCTCTTAGGCAAGTTGGGAAAATACGTCAAATAATCTTACGGCTTTTTCTCAAAACAAAGTCTGCTCTATAGGCCTATGACTCTAGCACAACCTTCCATCTTGGCCCGACATGATCTACTTACCACAAACATCGTCGACATCGTCACTCAAAGTGACTAATACTAGAATCGTCCTTCTATTCCAACGACTACTGGATTAGATCCTTCACCACTACCCTCAACGATCATTACATCTAAGCAAGTCAAGTACACACATGTACCAGTGGATCTACTATAGTTGTCTCTCCTCGTGACATCTATTCTGGGTAGATAATACAACGCATTATTAGCACATAACAACGCACACTAACAACACTCACGCCCAACTCCTTGGATTCCTCGTGACTTCCCCGACTCGAGCATTGATCCTGTGCTTCCGGTAGTAGGAGCTCTACTACTACCTTCCACACCTATCATCACTCGTTCCGAGTCCCATCCCAAGGGTCCAAGTAGTTTCTCGCCGAAACTATACACATAATACAATTAATCCACACATGCCAGTTCAAGAACATATCCTAAACAGGCAAACTCATACAACTACTGTATATATAAAACCATCGGTCTCCCCGATCAGACAACCACAATTGTATACATAATAAACCATCGGTCACCCTGATCATACAACAACAATTATATATATAATAAACCATATGCCCGCACCAGCATATATATACACCCACTCTTCCTAGCTCTCTAGGAATTTCACCCTATTCCACTACCCTTGCTATGACGAAGTTCCCCCTAGTCCTGACGAGTCACTTCGCGAATGCACAGTCGCATACAGTGTAAAACCAGATAGACTTTTGAATATAAGATTCTATCCTACAACGGTTGGACTCAAACAAGAGCTGCGCAATAGGACTAAATCCGATATTCTAAGGCTATCCGGTTCCTACCGCATACGGCCTATAGTGCATTAACTCAACAACCTATCGAGGCTAGCATAAACTCTGTTTAGCAAGCAACAAACATGCAATACAGTGTACTAAGCACCCAACAATCTGACATACATACTCCTATGTTCTAGAAAGCAATCTAGCACACATACTCATACGTAAACACCCTTCCCAGCTCTCTAGGAATTTCATCTCATCTCACTACCCTTGCTACTACCGAATCCCTACTAATCATAACGAGTGGCCTCGCGAATACCCGATTATATGCAGTGCGAAACAAGTAGACATTCGAATATAAGATTCTATCCTAGAACGGTTGGACTCAAACAAGAGCTGCGCACTAGGACTAAATCAAATATTCTAAGGCTATGTGATTCTTACTGCATATAACCTACAGGGCATTCACTTAACAACCTAATACGACTAGCATTAATTCCGACTAGCAAGCAATACCACATACAACATAGTGTCCACATCAGGCAATCTAGCATGCATACTCTATGATCTGGAAAGCAATAAAACACTAAGTACTGTACCTTTCCCCTTTGGCTCCGGCTGACTGTACACACTGCGCCTCCCAACACCGTTTCTCAAACGGAATTTTCCTTCCTTTTATTTTCCAAAAATTTTAAAAAAATTTCATAGCCGCAAACTTGAGATCAAACACACCGAGGTGCGTTTGATTCACTCAAGCGGTGCTCTGATACCAAGTTGTAACGTCCCAAAAATTACAAGCAAATTTAAATTTTTAAATAAACATTTCATTTATAACAACTCATTAAATGATCCCAACGTTTCGTTTGCAAACTCATAATTAATATCTTCATAATAAAAAAACCAGCGGAATAAACGTTTAATTATTAAAAACCATAAAGCAACCAGCTCTCCTCGCGCGCCAGTGTGTACTCGTCACGCCTTGGGGCCGCCCGTACCTGAAACCACAATCTATTGGGAAAGGGTAAGCACGAAGCTTAGTGAATTCTACACCATAAGTAACATAGTTATTTCCACACCACCATAAACAGATATTTGCACATAAACAGCATTCAAGTCTACGAACAAATCATAAACCTGCATACTCACACCAACCCACCTAATAGGCATACGTCGGTCCCACCGACCACACGACCATCGTGTAAACGCAACCCGGCACCCCCGGGTTCATACGCCACCCGCGTATACAACCTTCGGTCCCACCGAATTACTACGCCACTCGCGTATGTGATCCTCGGCCCCGCCGAACTCCTACGCCACCCGCGTAGTCACAACAATAAAGGTCCGACTAGACACCCCACTATTTAACCCCGCATCAAAAGCAAATAGAACTACCACATACATACACAACGTAATGTAAAAATAACCGACATTAGTTATAGTGAGAGAACTCACCTCGAATGCGCGCCTAGCTCAACAATACAAATTCAAGCTTCCCAATTACGGCCACTTCCCAGCACCTAAACGCACGTTAAACATATCAATACGAGACCCGGACCCTAAGACACGACGCACGCTTAAACCGTCACTAAAACTACCTTCCGGTCTAACCAAACAGGTCTGTTCGGGACCTGTTTCGACCCCTTTAAACCCAGAAAATTCTCAATATTATTTCATGGTCAGATAGTACTCTGAGTTAGGGTTCCAAGGACATATTATACGCCTCCTAACGATTTTTCTACAATTTACTATGGATTTTACAAAAACAGTTCCCCGAACAGCGAAAATCAGCACCTTTCAGTATAAAACGACATTTTGAGCCATGCTACGTCCCGAACTGGGTTTCGCACAAAACACAGAAAAGTTTATAGACTCAAAGAGGGAACTTTTGGCACCGATTTCACCCCAATCCGAGTTACGAGCAAAACGTTATGGCTTACGCAAGACAGTGACAGATTACAACACACGGTTTACCGACCTGCTGTAAAAACAGCAGTTTTCCGCCTAGCTAGAGGCCGAACCAGCCTTTCGCTAAAACACGAAAAACGTGACCGACACAGAATGTGAACCGTGGGCACCGGATTCGCCTCAATCCGAGCTACGACGAGAAAGTTATGCGCGAAATAAAAACTGGACAGGACCATAATATTCACATAAAATGACGATTTTGTAAACGGTTACGCGGTTACGGTTACGGGTTAGAGTTTTGTGATTAAACCAACGATCGGGATACGAGTTCTAAACAACACCCGGCACCACCTACTGCCACCTCCGGCAGCGGTGGTCGCCGGCGACGGCGGCCGTTTTCCGGCAGCGAATACACACACACGCACACCATCCTCACCACCCTCTCGCACCACCTTCCTCCTCTCTCTCGATCGCCATAAACGCACACACACCTACACACACCACCACGGCCGTCCATTCCCCGGCCACTACAGCGGCGGCGAACGGCGGTCCTTGCCGGAAGAAGGGAAGAAACGAAGAGAACGAAACGCAAACGACGTACCTATCGACATCACGCAAATGTGTCCGCAACCTCCTCCTCTCGACTTCTCCGGCGAAGAAAGGTGATAGCGGCAACGAAAGGTGATAGCGGCAACCTCCGGAGACAGCGGCGACCGCCGGCGAGTTCTCTCTATCTCTCTCTCTCTCTCGCCTTCTCGTCTTCTCTCTTCTCGCTCTCTCTCTCTCTCGTCGCCGAACACTCAAAAAGGGGGAGGGGAATGGGTTAGCGGCAGCCGCAAGGGGGGGTGGGGAGGGGTTTCACGTTGGCAGCAAAAGGAGAAAGAAGGAATAGGGTTTGCTTGGGGGTTTTCTTTTGGTGTGGCTGTGAATCAACAAGAAGAAGAAGAAAAAAAACGAACGTGACCTTTTGACTTTCATTTAAATGCACAAATGGCCCCTTGACTTGTCCAAACTCTCACAATTACAAATACATACAATGTTTAGCATTTTGGTCATTTTTGACACCAACCCACTAACCAAAAACAATTTAAGGTAAACATTTTTAATAATTAAAGTTAATTAATAAACGTACCGGGACACGGACTTTACAAAGTTGTAGTGCATTCATGTACAAATCAAACTCTCGAACCGTATACGCTTTGCATGCCTTCCAGTATATGGTGTGGTGAGTTGTGATACGTTTGTCCTTGGCTTTGGCGTTCATCTCCAAATGTCGACAACATAGGGCGTGAGGGGCGTTTGGGTACGTGACAGAGATTGCGGCGCTTATGGAAGGAGCCCTGTCGGACATAAACACCAACCCTTCAGGGTCTCCGATACATTGTCTCAACATGGACAGAAACCAAGTCCGCTCCTCCCCGGTCTCGGACTTGCCTACTCCGAAAGCTACGGGCACGATGTTGTTATTCCCATCCATGGCAACCGCCAAGAACATCATGCCCAAGTAACGCCCCTTTAAAAGGGCAGCGTCTATTACCAAGACACGACGCAGATTTGCCAGAAATGTGCGGATCTGTAAAAACGTAGGTGGTTTCCCTTTGTAAATGTTATAATTTATAATGTGTAAACATATGAAGTGTTAATATACGTACTGCGGGTCCAAGGGCAACGAAGCACAACTCAAAACGTCCATTTGAATCGGTCCTTATCTTGGTAACTGTACCTGGATTCTGCAGCTCCAAATTATATAAATATGTAGGGAGTCGTTCATACGACTCCTAGAGAGTGCCTCTCACCATTCGTAGTGCCCTGCATCGCGCACGCCAGTCTTGGTAGTAACCAATTGTGATCCCGTACTGCTGGTTTATATTGTTGACGATGTCCTTTGGACGAAATGCCCAGCTAGCATCATGAAATTTGTCTTTCAGTATTGCACCCAAAGTCCTTTTGTTGGCTTGTCAGTGGTTGGGATTCAGTTGCGTCCTCGAACAAGTGTGTTCGTCGTGCAACTTTCTAATGACAAACATCCCTCCTTTAGCGCCCACAGACCTCGCGGACATCTTCCAATTACAATTTTCTCTCCCACATACAACCTCGTATCTGATTTTGTCGGATTTCTTCGTGTGACTTTCGAAACCCTCTTCTATGAACTTAATTCCGAGTTGTGTGGCCAATTCATTCTTCGAATCAAATACTTCACCTACATGTATCCTTGAAGTGCGATTATAAGGTGTAGGTTCGTAGGTTTGTGTATGGGTCTCTTGGGTTGGAAGAATAGGAGGCATATCAAAAAAGTCATTTAAGTCACTAAATGATTTATTAGTAGGGGTATATTTTTCTCCTTCTTCGTCCTCATCACTATCGGTACTTGATCTGTCTATATCAGATCTACCCATTGTGAAAACATGGGTTTCGTCATCAGTAACTCCAACAAAACGTCCTTCTTCGTCTTCTTCTTCTTCTTCTTCTTGTTGCGTCATCACCGTCTTGTTATTAACAGTCGTTAAGACCATATGTATAATCTGAATAAACTGTTGGGTCGTAGGACGCCTGAAATTGAGAATCATGCTCCTTCAGTTGGAGGTCTTCGTCATCACCGTCATCACCTTCGTCATCGTCTTCATCACACACCGATGAATCGGCATACACAAAAAGTGATGGAGGTCTTTCTGACTGGGCTGCAAATTGCAGAAAACGAGAGATATCTCCATCGTTGGATAAGTCCACAATTGACCCATCACCATTTTTAAACACTAACTTGCAAACAACAGAATGGTCGATTCCACATTTTTTCATGGCGTATGCAACAAACTTCTCATGCGTAAAGTTTACTGGTAATTTTACACCATTCTTAGATTTATAAGCAAAATTTCACTCATTGTTGTCTTGTACCCATTCACCATCGAAATAGAAATATAGCTTAGCTTTTGCAACATGTGAACTCATTTTTTCAGTAGTATCTCAGAAAGAAAATACTGAAATGATGAAGAAAGAAAGCAAGAAAGAAAGAAGGATGGAATGGATGTGAATTGCAACCACAATGGAATGGATGAATGATTATGGATTGCATTTTACTGATATTTATGGATGAAACTTCATTGAGGAAGATGAATTGCAACCACAATTTGGTCTTCCAAGTACAATAATTCAACATTGATGAAAACAAGTCAGTGAATTGCAACCACAATTTGGTCTTCCAAGTACAATAATTCAACATTGATGAAACAAGTTAGTGAATTGCAACCACAATTTGGTCTTAAAAGTACAATAATTGTGGAAAAAATCAGTAAAACATGCAAAAACACGAGACATGGACCAAAAATGACAAAAAAATGGCCCTAAATCGCGGCCCCCATCGCGGCAGGGACCAAAAGTGTAACTTTTGGCCCCATCACGGGTCCATCGTGGGATGAAACCGCGGGCCACGCGGGTTGGTCCGCGATCACGGACCCCATTGCGGGATCGCGAGACATATTTGCAAACCGGGAGAGATTTGGGGCATTTCAGCAAGTCAAGGGTGAACTTGGGGCATTTTAATAAATTTCCCATGTTTTTAACATATTACTCTGGATGATGAATACGACCAACTATAACTCACACCTCTAAAAAGTAGGAACGAAACCAAGCAATATATGTATTAGTCGTACTAATTAAATTGATACCAATTTAGTTGGTATCAATTATAGTCGATCGGTAGTAGAGATGGTTAAATGGACCCAGCCCGAGATCGGTGGAGGACAGAAACCGAGACTGACTTGGGACCGGGACAGGTTATGGTACCAGCCCAGTTTTTTTTAAAAGTTTATTTATCAATTGATTTTTAAATGTATTTTTATATATATTTTTAAACTTATTTTTAAATGTATTTGATTGAAGACCAAAATGTATTTTTAAGCGTATTTTATTAATTGTATTAAAATAAAAATGCATTTTTTAGTGTATTCGATTGACCCAATTAAATATTTTAAAGTATATTTTGTATAACAAAAACATATCTTTTTAGTGTATTTGATTGACCAAACTATAATAAAAACATATTTGTTAGTGTATTTGATTGACCAAATTCTTTAAAAATATATTTTTTATATGTTAAAAACCAATTAAAAAGGAAAAGTGGGACCGATTTGGGCCCGACCCAGGATCGAGACCGGTTCTCATAACCAATTACAAAAAAGGTTAACCGATCCTTGTTTTTTAATCGGGACCGAGACCGGTTACGGAGAAAGCATTTAGGACCGGGACCGATTTGCGCCCGGCCTGGGACCGATTTTTGGCCACCTCTAGTTTGTAGTACTGTACCAATTAATTACACACAGTTGGTTGGTACACGGTATCGGTACTGGCGTACCACACTAGTACCATAGTACCGACTTATTTATCTTCTTTATTAGTTTTTTGTATTTTTTTTATGTATTGGATATTAGAATGGTAACTCTAAATATTTTATTTAAAGATTTGAATGTTTACAAGCTTTATTCTTTATATTTAAAACCCCTTAAACATCACACGTGTTACCTGTAGGATTAAAACGTCACTTATAATTTGAATAAAATGACAAGTTTTCATGTAATATGAAGTTGGTTCAAAACCAGTATCAACATGTACTAGTAGAATAAAATTGGTACCAAGTACAGTTGGTTGGTATATGGTATAGAATTTTACTACCATTTATAATTGGTAGGTACACGGTATTAGGGAAAGAAAAAAAACTTGGTACCATATCAATTCACTGCTACTATTGAGGTTTTGTTCTCAGTTCGTTACGAAACAAGGTTTCCGTCTATAACGCAAAATAATAGAATTTCAAAAGTTAAGCTTAGCATAATAGTGTTCGAAATTCAACTGGTCGTGTTGAGATTGAATGGTTAAAATACATTTAGAAAAAAAGTTAACAAGGACGTGTAATCTTAATTAATAGTCACAATCTTAAATTCCTACCCTTAATCCATCGAAACGGTGAGAATAGGCTCAAAACACATCGGACGACTTTATGGACATAATTTACTTTAAAGGTGACTCCACTATGTAAAAATCATGTATTCGCGACTGCTTAGCCCAATGGTATTTTGTACAATCCATTATGTTGTAAATTAAAAAGTGGGTGAGGCCGTGGGGTGGGTTCAATTATTTTGTTGGATTTGAAATAATACAATAATTAATAATAAATAGCAAAAAGTATAAGATGGAAAAAGGCAAAGCATTGATTATCCCACAAAAAATAATCAACATGTTTTATGGTATTATGATTGGTTGGTTGAGGAGATAGAAAGACAATAAATACTAAAACCCAAAAGTGCCATTTCAACTCTTCAAGAGCAACTCTAACAGTTTTGCTAAAATAGAAAAAATTGAATTTTTGTTTCTTAAACTTCTTCAACAGTTTTGCTATTTTGTTTGTTATAATAGAAAAACTTGAAAAAAATTCAAGTTTAGAGAATTCTCTAAAACTTGATGGTAGGAAAGATAAATTATTATTTTATTTAATCCCACAAATGAGATTGAACTTTTATCATTTTATATTAATTTTTGAGTAAACTTTACTTTTGGTCCCTGTGGTTTATTGTTTATAACACATTTGGTCCCTACAATTTCAAAATTACACTTTAGCCACTGCAATTAGCCATTTGGTCCGGATTTGGTCCCTCTGTCCAACGTCCGTCCAATGTCAGACGTTAGTGAATACCACGTGAGGGGTATTTCAGTCTTTTTAGCTTTTCATCACATTTTCTGTTAAAAAAATAAAAAAAAAGTAAATTGCAGGGATACACACGTATGTGTCTGTGTGTGTGCTCAATCTCTCGGCCAATTGGAAGTGATATCGGCATTAGGTCGAGGAGCCAGGGGCGTTGTGTTTCTGGTACGAGATCAGTCATCCACTAGAGAATTGTTTGCTTTGAAGACGATTTTGAAAGCTTCCATTACGAAGAAACTTAAGAAGACGGTTAAAAAAACGACGCTGTAACCAAAACCTGAGCCATCAATGAAGAACGCAAATCGATTTTCATTTTTTTACAAATATTGCCGCCCAGCTATTTCAGCAGAGGACTTGGTGCATCCGACCGAGTCGATCGACAACTCACAACCGAATTGCGACGAGTCTCATCACTCGTTCTCAAAATCGAACTCGTTCGTCGGAACTGAAGAATATGTGGCACCGAAAATGTTACAAGGCAACGACCATGATTTCTCGGTGGACTGGTGCTATTTAGGCATCGTTTTGCATGAAATGTTGTATGGTAGGACGCCGTTCAAAGGAATGAACAGGAAGGAGACATTTTACCTAATTCTGTCCAAGTCGCTGGAGCTCGTCGGAGAACCGATTGCTAAATAAATCCATCCATCCATCTCTCTCTCAATCCCAATTGCTAAATATATAACCCTTTCCAGACATCGAAATCCCACCTCGCCAGCCACTCACGCATCGTCTTGCTGCCACTCTCTCATCGCAGATGAATAATCAATACGCAGATGAAAAAACTAAGAAATTTGTAGGTTTAGCTAATAAAAATCGAATCTTTGATCGATTCAGGCAACAAAACAGACAAACCCTAAAACTCTTGAAGAAAATTTAAAGTCTTGATGCTTCAGTATGATCTAAACACCTCAAAATCAGCTTTTGAGATTTAGAACCCTAAAGATCAAAACTTTTGATCAAGAAAACCCCAGTAACATGCTCAATCTTTTACAATCTTAATAAACGATACTCGATCATCAAACAAGAAACATAAACCTGAAATCAACGACTTACAAACTCAAGATGAAAAATTCTTGATTTTAGCAAGTTTTTATCACTGATTTCAACATTAGATTGCAAGAACAACGATTATAAAAGAAAAAGGGGGTTGGCAAGAACACCGATTTGAGCGCTAATTATTGTGATTCCAGAGACGGATTTTGCACATCCAGATCTATTGCTGATGATGATGCTTATCCATTTCCAGACAAATTTGCACATCAAAACCCAAGTTCCTCAAGGTAATGGTATAAGGGTTTTGATGTGCAAAATTTGTCTGGAAAAAGAAATGCATATACCTTACATATTCTTCAACAGGTGTAGGCTCTGACCGCCGGAGGTGGGTTATTGTAACACCTCGAATTTCCATAATATTATTTTAATATGAATGGGGTTGAATTGTAATTTAGTTTAAGTTGTGGACTAATTGTTAATGTAAACTCCAGGGTTAAAATTGTATTTTGACTAAAGTTTAAGAAGGTCTAATTGGTCATTTCTTGAAAGTTGAGAATACTTAAGTGTTGGGTAAGCTAAATTGAGATAATATCTCAAGTCATATCATTGAAGTCGGTCCAGAGTAAGCTCAGGGAGAGAAAGAAGAAAAGAGAAAGAGAAGAATTGGAATTTTGGTAAGTGTTTTGAATCACCTTACTTATTCTTCTTAAATCAGTTAGTAATATCAAGTTTGAATCACTCTCCAGTAGATTGTTGAATCAAAGAGAAGGAAGGAATTGGATTTCTAGGTCAAAGTTTCAAACAGGTGAGTTCATCCCTTTCATCTAAAAATTATCAGTTGAAATTGAATCAGATTTAGTATATAAACTGTCTGAATGGATTGGTATATTTGTATGGAAGTGAAATCGATCAATAAACTGTATGTGTAAAGCTCGTGTCCCGGTATGGTTTATTTTTTTACGCTTTTATTTTTTATTATCATCTTTCCCTAGCGAATTGTTAGTAACGGAATGTGACGGGGAAGACCTAGCATGTTAAAATATTGCGTAACGGCTCGTGGGAAAAACCTTGTTTAACTTTTGCAATGTTTTGGATAAACCAGGGACCAAAATTGTTTATGTTGCAAACTTGCATGGGGACCGGCCTTAAAGGACCGACCCCCCCCCCCTTCTTCTCGTTTTCTTGCGAAGCACACAAACAGCACCCACAAAACCCTAATTTCTTCTCCTCCTTGCCTTCATCGCCGAACCCCCTCCCCTTCCCCTTGCTGTCGCCGTTGACCCACCTCCAAGTCGGCGTCGTCGCCGCTGTTTCTTGCCGGCGACGAGTGAACTTCAGAGAAAGAGAGTAGTGAGAGAGTGAGAGAGGAGCCGGACGTTGGTCGCTGTTGTGTCGTCATCGAGGTAAGGCTCTCTCTCTTCCCCTGTGTCTTCTTTCTTTCATCCTCTTCAACGGCAAACCAGCTGCAGCCTTGGCTGCCGGCGGTGTTGCCATCGCCGTGCACCACCAGATTGGTGGTGGCATTGTGCGAAGTCGGGGATGATAGGTCGAGCATGGGTGTGTGTGCGGCCGTGTGGTTTTAATGGTGTACCCGCTGCCTCGTCGGTTTGTTTTACCGAAACCACCATCGTCGCCGCAGCTACAGCTGCCGCCGGCAGGTGCCGCCGTGCACCACCAGTTTGGTGGATGTGATGGCGAGTTACGGCTGTTAGGATAGGCTCGAGTGTGTGGGTGTCGAGATAGGTTGGTTGGAGCGTCCGTGGGGTCTCGCCGGTTTCTTTTACCGAATCACCACCGCCGGTGGTGGCTGCCGCCGCCGCCGTCGACCACCACTGCCGGAGGTGGCAGTGGGTGGTGCTCGTGTGGTTGAACCTTAGATGCCTAAACCCTAGTTGCAAACCCAAAAACCCTAAACCGTTTTAAATGTTATCATTTTAAGTGAATCGCCCGTTTTATCCCTGTTTTGTAAAATCCGTAGTTTAATCTAGGAAACTCGGATTGAGGTGAAACCAGTGCAAAAATCTCCCAAATTGTGTCTACTGAGTTTCTCGTGTTTTACATAAAAATTAACAAGGCCTCTAGCTAGGGCCAATTTGGCAATTAGTACAGACTGGTCCGGATTTCCTGATTCGGGTAGTCTGTCTTAGAAATTTCATATAAAATAGTAGGGACCTCGTATGAATGCATGCGATATGTCCCTGGAAACCTAAGACATAGAGCCTTATATTTATGGAGTTATCTTGCTGGTTAGATGGGTTTAAATGGGGCTAAACAGGTCACGAACAGACCTGTAGTTTTAGACTAAAAACCAGGAAAGTGCACGTTTAGATTTGTAGTTGTATTTCGGGTTGGGACTTCACTTTAACGCTTGTTAACACTTCTTTAGGTGGAAAGAAGTGAGTTGGAGTGGACGGGCTCTTATTGCTATTCATGGAGTTCTACATTGCTTTCTAAGGTGAGTTCACTCACTGCGTAGGATAGAGATCGTATGCGCGCTGCTATAGTTCGTATGTGTTAATTGCTTTGTTTGTGTGTAGAACTAGGCCGAGATAGTGTCTAGTATGAGATATTGGGTGTCGTATGAATTTCGGGGAGACTGAGGACTCGGGGAGACCGAGGAATACGTACACGGGTGTGGTATGAACTCGGGGAGACCGAGGGATGACTACACGAGGGTTGTATGAATTCGGGGAGACTGAATGATGCATGCATAGGGATGCTTGTATGAGTTTGCTTGTATTATTAAACTGCATGTTTTGGTTGTGATATCTATCTGCTGATAGGGGTGGTGTCGATATGATTGATATCGTATGCATGTGTTTGAATTCACTAAGCTACAAGCTTACTCTTTCCCTACAAATTACTGTTTCAGGTACGAGTGGCAGCAAGGCGTGACGGTACACACTGGCGCGTTGAGAAGACCTTTGTCATTAATTATTTTGAGACTTAAGTTTAGATTTATTACATTTTCCGTTGTGTTGTTTTGGGTGGGTTATTTAACTTAACGGTTTTTGATGAAACGTTTATTTGGGCCTAAACACTTATGGTTTTATTTAATAAAATGGTATTTTTAAAAGTTCAAATTTATTGTAATTTTTGGGACGTTACAAGTTGGTATCAGAGCCCAGCTTGAGCGAATCAAATACATTTCGGTGTGTTTGAACTCAAGTTTGCGGCTCGGGATTATCTTTTTCCTTGTAAAATTTTGAGAAATAAAAGAAAGGAAAAAAAATGCGTTTGAGAAACGGTAACCGAAGGCGCAGAGTGTACAGTCAGCCGATGCCAAGGGAAAAGGTAGAGTATTTAGTGTAATTTATTGCTTTCTAGAACATAGGAGTATGTATGCTAGATTGCCTGGTCCTTATTACACTGTACTGTATGTTTGTTACTTGCTGGTAGGAATTTATGCTAGTCCTGACAGGTTGTTAAGTGAATGCCTTATAAGTTGTATGCAGTAGGAACCAAATAGCCTTAGAATGTTAGATTTAGTTTTATTGCGCAACTCTTGTTTGAGTCTAACCGTTGTAGGATAGAATCTTTTATTCGAATGTCTATCTGATTTCACACTGTATGCAACTGTGTATTCGCGAGGCGACTCGTCATGACTAGTGGGGATTTCGTCATAGCAAGGGTAGTGGAATGGGATGAAATTCCTAGTGAGCTAGGAAGAGTGTTGACATATGCTGGTACGGGCATATGGGTTAAACTGTCGGCAAGGGATTATGTTGGTCCCGAAGGGTATACAAGTTTGTAGAAGGGGGGGTTGAATACAAACACACAGATTTTACTTTTCTAAATTGTTTATTGATAAATCATTAACAATTTACAGCTTGTTGCGGAAACAAGATTAAGGATAAACCTAAATCTAAACAAGTTGGAACACTAAGTTTCTTGCACTAAGAAAGAGAAGGAAATTACTAGTAATAACCTATCTCAAGATAAGAAGGATGAACTTGTCCAGAGTTAGCAAGTTACTTCAAAATGAAGTGAGTTCTTCTTCTTATATACTGCATGCATTTAATGCATTGCAGTTTACACTTTACACGTGGCAGCAGCTGATTGGTTGTATGTCATTGACCTTTGTTGACAACCTTAGTAGTGGCATGTTGAACAGTGTAGTATCAGAGTGGTTGTACGAATTCAGACAATAAGGAGGTTCTTTTTCTGACATATCGTACGGAGTCGTGCATGGGTGGTTAAGACAAAAGTACTTTGTACGGAGGACTTCATGATCAGCTTTTCGTTGATTCAGCGATCTATCATTCTATATCAGCGAATGATAGAGTTCAGCGATAACTGAAGTCTTGTACTTGATACTTCACGTTGTGGACAAATCTGAGTCTTCGCTGATCCGCATCAGTTCATTAGAAGACTTGTCGCTGGTTCTTGAGCTTGATCTTCGACTTCAGCGTAGAACTTATGTTGGCGTGAAACTTGTCTTCAGAGATCATAAGTAAACAACTAACTTATCAGCGATCACCATAAGTACTGAACAGACTCAGAGTATTATGGTGAATAGTTTCGCTGAATGTTTAATCTAAACAACAGGAGTTCCTATCAGCGGTACTGTAAGATCTTAGTACTTATCAGCGATAGTGAAACTCTGATACATATTGTTTTACTTACAATTTTCACTAAGTATAAAAGATAGGGTCATTATCAAATTACTGAGGGTTTGGATCAACAATCTCCCCCTATTTGATTATGACATAGCAACAGAGAAAATTGTTATTTAATGAAAACATAAGGATAAAAAGAACTCATAAAATATTTGTCCCTTTTACTGTTTTCTGGGATCTTTTCTGTACTGATGGAGTAAAGTACGTTCGTTGAAATTTTTCTTTAAACTTTGTAAAGATTACAGAGGGAAGTGGAAAAATTACAAGTACATCGAATAAAATTTACAAGTACAAAAGATGTAGACAGATAAGGATAGAAAGAATTACAAGGCGATCATATCCGTCAAAAGGTTCTTCCTTGATGAGAAGTTCATCGAGGGTCTTTGATGTGGGAATCATCCAGTCAGGGACATCTACTCCTTGATTCTTTTTCTTCAGAGCTTCTTCAAAAATCAAGGGCTTCAGGTGTCTAGCTTTAATGTCGCGTTTGACTTCACACCAGAATATGAGATCTCTGAGTTGTTCGATGGGAGCGATGTGGAGCTCAGATATACGTTGAAAGTGATGATTTCCATAGTAGTCTAGAAAGAGTATACCATAGGGATCATTTACAACTGTGCCAGGAATGAAAGTTTCTCCAGGTGGTAGGGAGGTGTCAAGCGCTGAGAGATCAGCATCAGGGCCAAGAACTTCATCACGAGAGAAACCAATACCTGTTTCATTCTGTATAATAGGACCTGAGTCTGAGACTTTCTTTCCCTTAGCAGAGTTTTTTCTTTGTTGAGGAGGAAGAAGAGTAGAAGGAGGAATATCCACAGCAGAAGAAACCAGGTCGATCTGTTTGTTTAAGATCTTCTCGACATGGCTTTTGAACTTTGAGCGCGATCCCTGAATGGCTAATTTCGTTTCTAACCATTCAGAGAGACCAAACTTTTCTAATGTTGCAGCATAGAAGGTTTGCTTGGTTTTGTCTTCTCTGTAGACATCGACTTCAACAACAGGAACGTCTGCATACAATCTTCCTCTGATGTTTACTTTGATGATTTTGGATGGTCTAGATCGATAGGTCAGCATTTGTTTAGCCCATTCCAAAGTCGTGTCAATGGGAGCTCTTTTCAGCTTGGGGTCTTTTATTGATCGTTGAGTAAGCTGGATGGCGTATTCTCTGTCTTTTTCTTCAGCTTCCCTTCTTTCAGCGATCAGGCGTTCAGCTCTGAGGTGTTCCTTGTATTCCTTTTGGGAAACTCTGAACTTTGGAGGAACGAAAGGAAGTTGATCACGCTTCAGAATGATTCGCTGATCCTCGAGTCTCTTGATCATTTCATCTATCTTTTTGTGATCCTCTTCACTTAGCTTTTGAGGAGCCAAGGAAGGTCTGTTATTGTGAGAGAGCGTCTGTTCTTCAGGTTCATCAGTCTCAGAGATCAAATCTAAGACCGGGATTATTTCTTCAGCGTTGGGAGCTGGGATTATTGTTGGTGAAGTCGCAGTTGTAGGAACTTCAGCGATATCCTCAAACAGGGGAGAGGACTAGCTGAAACACAGCGATCTTACAAGTAAGAACTTGGGTAGAACAGAGAGAAAAAAATGGGATAAAGTGTATGGAGGTTTGTGGAGTGTAGAACTGATAGTGTATAGAGGAGGGATGTTGTGTAAGATTAATGTACCTGACAAACCGGCTTGTTAAGCAAGATCATCAGATTTTCATCTTCAGCGACATTTTTTCCTTTGCCCTTGTCAGCTTCAGATGCTGATGGCTTTGTCTTTGTCCGCTCCCCTGAGCAGGCTTGACGATAAAAGAATCATCATCATCGTCATCTTCGTCATCATCATTCTATGGAGAAGAGGATGGTTCATCATCAGACAAGTCGATGGCTTCTTCATCTTCAGCTTCAGACTCAGTTTCTTTAGCTTCTTCTTCGAGTTGCTTCCCCTCAGATACAGAGGTAAGCTTCTCGGTTCCCTCAGGGTGTTCATCTCCCTGAGGTCCAGCGGCTGCTTCAGCTTCAATTGTCTTCTCACCCTCTTTAGTGAAGGTGAGGTCTTCAGTCTTCTCTCCCCTGATAGATTCATCATGGGAAAGGTCTTCAGCGCTCTTGGAAGGGTTTTCAGCGCTCTTCTCCCCCTCTTTTTCATGATGACTGGGGGAGGAATGAGATGATTCAGTAGCTCGTGTGGTTTCCCTGTCTTCTTGGCCAGGGATCCCCACACAGATTTCAATCGCTGATAATCTGTTTTCTATGCCAGAAATACCAGGATTGATCTTCACAAGTTCAGCACGATCCGCCGTAGTAAAAGATGGAGGTGCAGGGGCGGTCGTGTTGGTCAGGATCTGCTGCAACAAGTTCTGAATAGAAGAGATGTCATTCTTCATCGTGTTGACATCAGTCTTCACAGAACTCATATCAGTTTTTACTGAACTGACATCAGCCTTTACAGCAAACATATCACCTTCGAGTGTGCCAACCGATGTCTTCAGCGTTGTGACTTCGCTGGACATGGTGTCAACTGATTTCTTGATGTCGAGGTAGTCTGTGTAGATGTCAGCTAGAACTTTGGCAAAATCACCGAGTTATTTATCAACCTTCTCCACGTCAGTTTTGGAGGCATTCTTTTCGACCTCAGTTATCAGCTTTGTGAGATTCTCTCCAGTGTTTGTTACAGCTGTAGAGTTGTCAGAAAGAGTAGTAGTGAGACCTGTCAGCGACGTCTCTAGTGTCTTCAGAGAGGCGTTGATGTCTCTCAAATTAGGACCTGTAACATATAAAAACTTGTGAACAGAGGAAAGCTCAGAAGTTTGGGGTTTAGTAACAGTGTTTAGGGGTTGTTGTATACCTGCAGGAGGATTGATGAATTCATCAAAGTCTCGATGTCCTGAGAAAAGTTCCATATCGTCAGCGAGAGAACGTTGACGTATGGTCATCTCTGCAGGTCCTATGCCCGGTATTCCTTGATTGTCAGTTTTAGCTTCTGGAGGAATGACCGGTGCTTCAGTGATAACTGGAGTGGAGTCCAAATGAGTAGAGGGAGAAGCGAAGGATAAGAATGGAGGTTGGTTACTGAGTTCAGCGTTGGAATCGCTGATAATCACTTCATCAGTCTTTTGAGAGACTGAGGGAGGTTGGGTAGTTTCCAAGTTTGTAACCTCAGCGTTTGGAGACGCTGAAGTCGGGATAGAGTGGGTGGCTTGTTCAGCTGTGGCAGAGCGTACCACTGAACTTTCCTTCAGCCCATGAAGAGGAGCTGAGGAGTCTTTAGCAATAGATTGTTGGGGTTGCTCCTTGGGTTTCTTAGTTCTTTTGGAACCAAGTTGGGTGTCAGAGGGTTTCCTTTTCAGAGAAGGAATGGAGGTTGCAGCTGGGGCATCAGCGGTGGGTTTGTCCGCTGAAGGAGCTGCAGAAGTAGAAGAAGTAGGGTTTAGAAGAGTTAGCAGAGTTGAGAGACGTACCTCATTTTCTACCGGTTTGAAGTCGAGAATCTTAGGACCGACCTGAGAGAGTTTCAGGTCACCATTTGTTGGGTAGCTGTCCTTCAGGCCATTTTGGAAAATGGCGCTGATGAATCAAGGATACGGAACCCATGGAGATCTGTCAGCGACGGTGTCCACTCTGAGTACCAGGTCATCATAGATAATCGATGCCCAGTCTATATGTAGACCTTTCAGCAATGCATATCCCAGTGCTTGCTGAGGTTTAGCGGCTTGGTCAGAGGAGCCGCTCTTGGCAGTCATGCAGCTGATCAGATGAGCGAAGATGAAATTCATCTTGCTGGGCATTTTCGATTTCTTGATAATGGTCAGCTTCTTCTCGGGCTTCATATCCCTTCCAGTTTCCCATACATAGCCCATTGCATCAAAGAATGCAATGATGGCTTCCCTGTCTGAGTTTTTCTTGGGGTCAGGGAGGGGAACGAAGGGTTTTTCTTTGGTTGCTATGGGAAGGCTGAGGGCTTTGCGAATGATGGCAGAGGTGATCTTCATGGTGCCATATTCGATATCGCAAAGGATGCAGTCAATTGTTTTGGAGGGGTCTTTGGCTAATGGTAGCTGAGAGTGTCTGGCAGAGTACCATAATTGTGATAGCAAAAGCTGATGTGCGGGAGGTGTTATGGTCAGGGCTGTGGAGATGCAACAATTCTTGAGGAATTTCACAGCATCATCTAGATGTGTGACTTGCTTTCGAGGAGGAAACTCGAGAAGCACATAGAGGTTATTTACTTTAGTCCAATCCAGCTTGTCAAGAGAGAACTTGACCTGAGGAGCCTTGAGGATTTCCACTTCCCCAGCAGTATCATCAGCAACAGTGTTCTCAGCAATGGTGTTCTTGGGAATGTCAGAAGATGCCATTTTCTGTATTATCAGTTCAACCAAATATTAACAAATAAGAATAATCTTAATGTGGAAAAAAAATTCCAATAAGATGGTTCGAATTTTGTCCATTTCATTCAGCCAAAATGTCTTAATGAAGATTAGGGTTTTTCTTGTTTTTTGAAAAACGAAATGCAAACCCAATAAAATCTTGTTTTCCAGTTTCTTTTGAAGATTGGGATTCTGGAAAAAACGAATGAAGAACAAGTTTAAGATTTTTGCATTTAAACTTGAAGAACAACCATGAAATGGTTGTGTTCATAAAACCATGAAAGAAGATGATTTCATTTTTAAGAAGTTCTTTTGTTTGATCTTGTTAAAACAATGAGAAGATCAGAAACAAGTTATTTGCATTTGGTAAATAATAAGAACATATTAACCTTTGATGTTCGAAGAAGATGAACAGTTGTTCTTGAAAAATCGAGAGCAAAATGCAACAGTGAATTCTTTCTTTGCTTGGAGGAGAAGTTCGCGTAAAAGGAAAATATAAACGAAGAAATTGTTTATATAGAGAGATTTAGAAAGAGAAAATCTTGAGCGGGAAAAGATTTTCATCATGACACGGACATGTGTTTGCATTTGATTGGTTAGTAAACGAAACGTGCAAACGTGTGTCAGAATGAAGAACGTGCCAGGGCTTATCCGTTATAATGACGTCACAACTGTCCTTTCATATTCTTGGATGTCTCTGAGGTTTTGAAAACTCATGGACACTTTTTAAAAAAATGAAGCACTGAATAGAAATATCAGTGTTGGTTTTAGAAATTTCAAAGTATCGCTGATAAAGAAGAGATATTCAGCGATGTAATTTATTTTGAAATCTTGCATTTACATGCGATTGTCAGAGAGAGAAAAACATACCTTGATATCAGCGAATCAAGTTTATTCAGAGAGAAGATGATAGAATAGGTTATACAAGTTGATTTTATCCCGAGGGCTATACAAGTTTGTATAATCGTATGGCTGATCAAAATGTGAACCGCTGAAGATTTTATTCTTCAAAGTTCAGCATTCCAAGCTCGCTGATGAGAAAGTTGAATTTTGTCTCATCAAGAGGTTTGGTGAACAGATCAGCTAACTGATAATCAGTTGGGATAAAGTGAAGTTCTATATCACCATTCATCACATGATCTCTGATAAAATGATACCTGATTTCGATGTGTTTTGTCTTTGAGTGTAGCACTGGATTATTTGCTATAGCGATGGCACTTGTGCTGTCGCAATAGATTGGAATTTTTGAGAGCTAAAGGTCATAGTCCAGTAGTTGATTTCTCATCCACAAGACCTGAGAACAGCAGCTTCCAGCGGCTACATACTCAGCTTCAGCTGTGGAGGTGGACACTGAGTTTTGCTTTTTACTTGTCCAACTTACCAGCTTTCCACCCAGGAGCTGACATCCTCCTGTGGTGCTTTTCCTATCCATTCTGCAACCTGCAAAATCACTATCTGAATAGGTGATTAGATCGAATCCTGAGTCTTTGGGATACCAAAGACCTAGATTTGTTGTACCCTTAAGATATCGAAAAATTCTCTTTACAGCTTTCATATGAGATATCTTAGGTTCAGCTTGATATCGTGCACACAAACATGTTGCATTCATAATATCGGGTCGGCTAGCTGTAAGATACAACAATGAGCCGATCATCCCACGGTACAAAGTGACATTAACAGGAATACCCTTAGTATCCTTATCAAGTGTCAGCGGTGGTGCCATAGGGGTTTTCATAGCTGAACTTTCAGTTAAGTCGAATTTCTTCAGCATATCTTTAACATACTTTCCCTGATTAATGAAAGTTCCTTTTTCATTTTGCTTTATCTGAAGACCAAGGAAATATGTTAGTTCACCCATCATGCTCATTTTATACTCATCTTTCATTCTATCAGCGAAACGAGTACAAAGATCAGGGTTAGTAGAGCCAAATATAATATCATCAACATATATATGAACAAGAATGATATGGCCTTTTACTTTCCTGAAAAATAGAGTTTTGTCGATTTTACCTCGCTCAAATTGTTCAATATGGAGATAAGTGGAAAGTGTGTCATACCATGCACGTGGAGCTTGCTTTAAGCCATAAAGTGCCTTGTCCAGTTTATAAACATAACCTGGACGCTTAGGATCTGAGAATCCTGGAGGTTGTTCCACATAGACTTCTTCATTCAGCTTTCCATTTAGAAATGCTGATTTAACATCCATCTGATATACTTTGAAGTCTTTGTGTACAGCGTATGCTAAGAATAGACGAATAGATTCTAGTCTTGCTACTGGAGCAAAAGTTTCGTCATAATCTATGCCTTCCTCTTGTCTGTATCCCTGAGCAACAAGACGAGCCTTGTTGCGGGTAACAGTTCCATGTTCGTCCAACTTGTTTCGATAGACCCATTTAGTGCCTATCACTGTTTTGTCAGTTGGTCTTCGAACAAGTTTCCAAACTTTGTTTCTTTCGAATTCAGTCAGCTCTTCTTGCATGGCGCTGACCCAGTTTGGATCTTTGAGGGCATCATCTACTTTCTTTGGTTCAGTCAGAGAAATAAAGTTAACAAATAAACATATATTACCTGCACTTCGTCGAGTCTGAACACCAGCGTTTGGATCACCAAGAATTTGATCAATTGGGTGATTTACGGTCCATCGCTGAGCCGGGGCGTGAGACGCTGACTCAACTTGAACTGGAGGAGCTGAAGATAAAGCTTCAGTGGCGTCTGGAGTATCAGCTAAGATAGGAATGGATGCAGTTGTCATTATATTCACTGATTGCTGAGAAGTAGATGGAATGTCTGAGACATTGGGTTCAGAAGCAGGTATAGTGTTTATAGGAACAGCTGAGACCCATGATGTTTCAGCTTCACTATTCTGCATATTTGGAATGATAGTAGGACCATCATCTTCAACTGTGTGAGCACGAGGAGTGGGAATATCTTCTGAATCACCAAGATGAGAAAACATCCATTGATTCAGTTCTTCAGTATCAGTGGACGGTTTAGAGTTCGCTGAACGGGATTCGTCAAACGTGACGTGAATTGTTTCTTCAACAGTTTGTCTTCTGCGATTGAAGACTCTGAAGGCTTTGGAGATTGAAGAATATCCAAGAAAGATTCCATCATCAGCCTTAGGATCAAACTTTCCAAGGGCATCTCTGTTGTTCAGTATGAAACACTGACATCCAAGGATGTGAAGAAAGCTGATTGAAGGCTTTCTCCCATGAAAAAGTTCATAGGCTATTTTATTGAATCTTTTGACTATCAGCGACCTGTTTTGCGTAATACAAGCGGTGTTGACAGCTTCTGCCCAAAACTGAGTAGGCAGGTGAGAATCGCTGAGCATTGAACGTGCAGCTTCAATAATTGTTCTATTTCTTCTTTCAGCGACTCCATTTTGATGCGGTGTTCTCACTGAAGAAAAGTTGTGAGAAATACCCTTACTCTCAAAGAAGGAATCAAGAGAACTGTTTTTGAATTCAGTCCCATGATCACTCCTTATTGAGCGAACGGTCAAATTGTTCAGGGTTTCCATCTTCCGAACAAAGGTGATGAGTTCTTCAGGGGTGTCACTCTTGGAACGGAGAAACATAACCCATGTAAAATGAGAGAATTCATCAACTATGACTAGTGTATATTTCTTTCCAGCGATGGATTGTTTGTTAACAGGGCCAAATAAATCCATATGGAGAAGTTGTAGAGGAGATGACACTGAGGAGACTTGCTTTGATTTAAAGCTAGCTTTGGTCTGCTTTCCTTTTTCACACGCTGAACATAAAGACTCTTTGGCGTATGAGTGTTGAGGTAGACCAGTGACTAACTATTTTGAAGAAAGAGTGTTCAGTGTCTTGAAATTCAGATGAGAGAGCCTCTTATGCCATAGCCAGTTGACATCAGATGAGGCTTTTGAGAAGAAACAGGAGTTCTCAGTGGTTGTTGAGTCCATGTTTATTACATAAACATTTTCCAAACGATAACCGCTGAGAGCTATCTTCTCCTTTTTGTCAGTGACAAAGCAGGATTCCTTGGTAAATATTACTTTGTTATCCTTGTCGCAAAGCTGACTGATGCTTAAAAGATTATGCTTCAGCCCTTCAACATATGCGACTCTTCTGAAGGTGGTTGTACCATTAGAGAGTACACCAAACCCTCGGGTATGTCCTTTTCCATTTCCACAGAAAGTCACAGAGGGACCCTTCTCTTCCTTGTATTCAGCGAGCAGGCTTTTCTTTCCAGTCGTGTGTCTAGAGCATCCGCTATCGAGATACCAGATACCCTTTTGAACCTGCATTACAAAGGAAGATTAGTTTTTCTTGGGTACCCACTTAACCATGTGTACACGTTTGTCAGTAGAAGTAGTTGGAATGGAAGGTTCAGCAATCTTCGCAGCATTTGAAGATTCAGCTTTGTCAGTCTTCACTTTGGTTAATTTCTTAACCTCAGTGGTCTTCTTTGCCTTGTGGGTAATCTTCACCTTAGCTATCTTTTCAGCTTTGGTGGCTGTGGAGCACTTACTAGCAATATGATCAGTGAGTCCACAGTGATAACATTTCCTATAACTAAAAGTAGTTCTAGGACCATTTGAATGTTGAGCTTTTGATTTTGAATTAGAAGGACCAGCACCAAATAAGCTTTTGGCATTAGAAATGGGAGGAACATTTAGTTCTTCAGATTTCTTACCAAGGACATCCACTCTGAGTCTAGGAGTAGATCGCTGAATAGACCCACGCTGAGTAGATCCAGAGATCTGATTCCTTGATCCAGAGGAATAAATCACTAAAGCTTTGGAAGCATTCAGCTTTGTTACTAAAGTACCCTTCTGAGGATTTTGGTTAAAAGCAATTCCTTTACCTTTATCTTTAAGGACAGAGGTAGGTTTTGGATAAACCATTTTCTCTTTACCTTTTGAGGTAGAGATTTCCTCAGGGATAGTTGGTCTGGACGAGGAACACTGAGAGGATGAAGTGTCAGCGACTGAGGATATGAAAGTTCCAAATAAGAGCATGGAACGATCAGTGGTTGGTTCTTGAGTTTCATATTTGTAACCAAGACCACGTTTATCACTCAGGGGTATCTGAGACTTAATTATCTCAGTGATCTTTGTTGAAGAATTACACCATCCTTCAACAGTAGCTTTTTCAGCTTTCAAAGCAGCTATAGCTTCTGCTCGTTCGATTTTGACTAGCTGATTTAAATGCACTTGATCTTTAAAATCTTCTTCAATTTTAGAAAGCTTTTCTATTTGAAGGTGACAGTTTTTAAGCTGTTCAGCGAGATCAAGGTTTTGGTTTTCAACTATTGTTTTGCCATTCATGGCTTCATATAAACTTCTAGTCAAGAGATCGATTTTACGGAGACTATCAGCTTCATCAATATTTGCAATATTTGTAAAGAAGGAAGGTGATACCTGAATTGCAGATGTTGAAGTGGAGGGAATGTCTGAACTTTCTTCCTCATCTTCAATCTTTGCCATAAGACAGAGATTGGCTTCATCATCCTCAGAATCAGATGATGATGATTCTTCTTCAGAAGCAGCCCAATCGTAAACCATCAGGCCTTTGCCTTTCTTCTTGAAACTTTTCAGCTTTGCATATTTTTCTTTCAGCTTAGCATATTTGTCATCTTTATTCCTGGGAATAAAGGATTTCTTGGGAAACGCTGAGTTTCTCGATACTTTCTTGGACCTGCACTCGTTAGCGAAATGTCCAATCTTTTCGCAGTTAAAACAAGTAGCAGTAGCCTTATCAACAGTAGCTGATGATCTTGGCTTATCAGTTATAGAAAGAGGTTTGTTCTTTCTGAACATTTTCTTTTTGGCGAATCTCCTGAACTTTTTAGTTAGGAGAGCCAAAGATTCATCATCATCTGAAGAGTCAGAATCTGATGACCTTTCAGAGTTACTCTCTAACTCAGTGATAGTGACTGAGGGTCGCTGAGTAGAGGGTTCCTCTGAGATTAAAGCAACAGGGGTGCTTTTGGAATCTTTTACAAGATTCTTCTTAAGATGGCTTGATTGCTCATGATTCAGCATCGTGCCATATAAGGTAGCAAGGGTCATTGATCTTAGATCCTTTGACAGCTTGAGACACATAGAATAAATGTCCCAGCTTTCAGGTAAACATTCTAGAAACTTTGTCAGCACTTCAAAGTTAGAATATTCCTTACCAACAGTTTTCAGATCTATTATTAAGCATATAAAACGTTGGTGAACTTCAGAGAGAGTCTCATTCTTACCACAAATGAAACTTTCATACTGTCTTACCAGGTTGATCTTTCGAGAGTCCTGGACTTCAGCAGTACCTTCATACTGAACACAGATTGTGTCCCACATGGCTTTTGAGGATTTCAGGTTCATGACAGAATGGTAGACTTCGTCAGGAAGAGCCATGGATAGTATGGATCTGGCTTTTGTGTCGATAGCTACTTTCTTCTTATCTTCGTCAGTCCATGTATGAACTTCTTTGGGTACCAGCCTTTCTGGAATAGCAGGTCTATTCTCAGCGGCAGGTACTGCGGCATCAATTCTTACAGGAATAAATGGGCCGTTTTCAAGATAATAAGGCATAGTAGGGTCTACACCTTCTAAGAAGAGAGTCATCCTATTTTTCCATAGATTAAAATTATCTCTGGAGAATCTAGGGGGTTTTGCAAGAGAACCATTGTCGATATAATTTGTGTTTGTGTTAGTAGCCATTTTTCAGAAATAGCAAGGAAGAGAAATCTTAGTATAGATTAGATCTTGTTTATGAGATTAAACAAATCCGCTCTGATACCACTTGTTGGTCCCGAAGGGCTATACAAGTTTGTAGAAGGGGGGGTTGAATACAAACACACAGATTTTACTTTTCTAAATTGTTTATTGATAAATCATTAACAATTTACAGCTTGTTGCGGAAACAAGATTAAGGATAAACCTAAATCTAATCAAGTTGGAACACTAAGTTTCTTGCACTAAGAAAGAGAAGGAAATTACTAATAATAACCTATCTCGAGATAAGAAGGATGAACTTGTCCAGAGTTAGCAAGTTACTTCAAAATGAAGTGAGTTCTTCTTCTTATATACTGCATGCATTTAATGCATTGCAGTTTACACTTTACACATGGCAGCAGCTGATTGGTTGTATGTCATTGACCTTTGTTGACAACCTTAGTAGCCGCATGTTGAACAGTGTAGTATTAGAGTGGTTGTACGAATTCAGACAATAAGGAGGTTCTTTTTCTGACATATCGTACGGAGTCGTGCAAGGGTGGTTAAGACAAAAGTACTTTGTACGGAGGACTTCATGATCAGCTTTTTGTTGATTCAGCGATCTATCATTCTATATCAGCGAATGATAGAGTTCAGCGATAGCTGAAGTCTTGTACTTGATACTTCACGTTGTGGACAAATCTGAGTCTTCGATGATCCGCATCAGTTCATTAGGAGACTTGTCGCTGGTTCTTGAGCTTGATCTTCGACTTCAGTGTAGAACCTATGTTGGCGTGAAACTTGTCTTCAGAGATCATAAGTAAACAACTAACTTATCAGCGATCACCATAAGTACTGAACAGACTCAGAGTATTATGGTGAATAGTTTCGCTGAATGTTTAATCTAAACAACAGGAGTTCCTATCAGCGGTACTGTAAGATCTTAGTACTTATCAGCGATAGTGAAACTCTGATACATATTGTTTTACTTACAATTTTCACTAAGTATAAAAGATAGGGTCATTATCAAATTACTGAGGGTTTGGATCAACAGATTACTTGGGCACTTCGGGATGGGACTCGAAACGAGTAAGGATAGGTGTGGAAGGTAGTAGTAGAGCTCCTACTATCTGAAGCACAGGATCTGTGCTCGGGTCGGGGAAAGTCACGGGGAATCCGAGGAGTTGAGCGTGAGCGTAGATAGCAGGATTTATTGTGTGCTAATAACTCGTTGTATATCTACCCATAATGGCCATCACTAAGAGGAACAACAATGCTGCTCCAGATGCTGGTACTGGAGTTACTACTGAGCAGATACGTGAGATGATTGCGGCCGAGGTGGCGCATGCTATTGGGGAGGCGATCCCCGAGATTATCACCGCCATTCGTGATGAGGTAGTAGTGCTGATGGAGGAGCGCATCGCAGCGATTCCACCCCCTGTAGGTGGGCAGCCCCGAGCGAGGGAGTTTCAGTATCAGGATCTCTCTGCTTGTTCTCCTCCTGAGTTCAAGGGAGACTCGAACCCGATCGTCAGTATGCGCTGGATCTCGGATATGGAGTGCGCATTTCTTACTAGTGGCTATCCGGAGAACTGAAGGTTCGCTTCGCAGTGAACCTGTTACAAGACGGAGCTAAAGACTGGTGTGCTACTGCTTTGACACTCAATGAGCGCACTACTTTGACCTGGGAGGAGTTCGTCGCACATTTTCGTGCAGAGTATGTGCCTCCAGTGGAGATGGAGAGGATTGCTAAAGAATTCTTGGAGCTCACACAGACGACGGAGACCGTGAAGGAGATGAACCGGAAATTCACGGAGATGGCACTATTCTGTCCTCAGTATGCTGCTTCTGAGGACATGAAGATGACGCGGTACAAGGACATGTTACGTACCGAGATCAGGGAGTTCGTGAGCACTGCGCAGTACGCCACACTTGCTGCGATGATGGAGGCTGCCCGGAGACGGGAACTGGAGCTAGAGACGCAGGCAAAGAAGAGGAAGGCGGTGCAGACTGTGGCACCAGTTTCATTTGTGCCGAAGAAGACGAAGTTCTCGGACTCGCGCTCGGGTCAAAGGAGCGGAGGGTTCAAACCCAGGGATGGTAACGGAAGGAGAGATGATAAATGTTTCAAGTGCGGCCAGGTGGGACATTTCGGTCGTGATTGCAGGGTACCACTGATTGTCTGTTTTAACTACAAACAGACGGGCCACGTGAAGGCCAACTGCCCAAATCCGAGGGCTACTGATGGGGGTGGGGCACAGCGAGCTCCTGCGGCTGTTCCTTTGCGTATCACTGATGGTCGTGTGGGTCAGGCTGGAAGCGAGACGGACCGAGGTAGAGTTCATCAACTGAAGATGGACGAGGCACAGGCTACGCCTAAAGTGGTGACAGGTATATTTCATCACTTGTTTTATTTGGTTATTAATCTTATATGTGGTTACATCTTGCTTCAACTGTATGTTCAGGTACGTTCTTAGTTAACTCGGTGCCTGCTGTAGTGATGTTTGATAGCGGGGCTACTCACTCTTTCGTGTCTCACACTTTTAGCAAACGTTTGGGCCGTAGTGTAGGACGGTTAGGTTGTCCACTCGTGGTTGAGGTTGCTGATGATAGGACCTTGACGGTTACTGATGTGTATCGTGGGTGTACTTTGGAAATCTCTGGTGTAAGATTCCCTATTGATCTGATTCCGATCGCTATGCGTGAGTTGTGCGTGATTGTGGGCATGGACTGGATGGATGCTTTCGATGCGGAGATTGTTTTTCGTCGCAAACAAGTACGAGTTCGAACCCCAAGCGGGGGAGAACTGCTAGTTCAGGGCGACTCGCCCAGGCGGACCTCAGCGATATGTTCGGCTGCGAGGGCTCGGAGGTACTTGCAGCACAGTGGCCAGGGATACTTGGCGTAAGTGATAGACACGCGCGACGACGGAGAGAAGAAGACTGCGGAGGATGTGCCAGTTGTACGGGAGTTTGCCGATGTATTTCCTGACGATTTACCGGGGATACCTCTCGAGCGACAGGTAGAGTTCCGCATTGACTTGATTCCGGGTGCTACTCCGGTAGCTAAGGCACCTTATCGCCTGGCTCCACCGGAAATGAAGGAGTTGTACACTCAGTTGCAGGAACTTCTCGAAAAGGAGTTCATCAAGCCGAGTTGTTCACCGTGGGGAGCCCCGATTCTGTTTGTGAAAAAGAAGGACGGGTCCCAGCGGATGTGTATAGACTATCGTGAGTTGAATAAGCTTACGGTGAAGAATCGTTATCCTCTGCCAAGGATCGACGACTTGTTCGACCAGCTACAGGGAGCCTCGTGGTTCTCTAAGATTGATTTGAGATCAGGGTATCATCAGATGCGGGTGAGGAGTGAGGATACGGAGAAGACAGCATTTCGTACACGTTATGGCCATTACGAGTTTGTGGTGATGCCTTTCGGGCTCACCAATGCACCAGCAGCGTTCATGGACCTCATGAACAGGGTGTGTAGCCCGATGCTGGACCGGTCGGTGATTGTGTTCATTGACGATATTCTCGTGTATTTGAAGTCGAAGGAAGAGCACGAGACGCATTTGCGAGAAGTTTTGGAGGTTTTGAGGCGGGAGAAGCTTTATGCTAAGTTCTCCAAGTGTGAGTTCTGGTTGCGGGAGGTCCAATTCCTAGGACATGTCGTGAACCAGAATGGTATTATGGTCGATCCGGCCAAGATTACGGCAGTGATGCGGTGGGAGGTGCTGAAGACTCCCACTGAAGTACGGAGTTTTCTTGGGTTAGCAGGGTACTACCGGAGATTTATTCAAGATTTCTCCAAGATTGCGTTACCTATGACCCGATTGACGAAGAAATCCGCGGCTTTTAGTTGGGGTGAAGAGCAGCAGAGGGCTTTTGAGGAGCTACGCAGGCGCTTGTGCGAGGCTCCGGTGTTGACCTTGCCCGAGGGTATGGAGGATTTGGTAGTGTATTGTGACGCTTCACACCAAGGTTTGGGCGACGTACTCATGCAGCGCGGTAAGGTTATAGCTTACGCTTCGAGGCAGTTGAAGCCTCATGAGGCGAACTACCCGACACATGACCTAGAGTTGGGAGCAGTGGTGTTTGCACTCAAGATATGGAGGCATTACTTGTATGGCATCAAGTGTACGATATACACCGACCATAAAAGCCTCAAATACTTGATGGACCAGCAAAACCTCAATATGCGACAGAGGAGGTGGCTCGACGTAGTCAAGGATTATGATTGTGAAATACTTTACCACCCGGGTAAAGCGATTGTTGTCGCGGACGCACTTAGCCGACATCCGGTTGGTGAACCACTTCGGGGTTTGTGTCAGCGGTTAATAGTGGTTGCACCTCTCCTTGAGTCGATAGGTAAAGCTCAAGAAGTGGCGATTTTGGATGAGAATGCCAAACGCGAGAGAGTTTCGGGTGAAATTCCGAAATTTGCCTGTGATGGTCGAGGTATGTTGACACGGTATGGTCGAGTTTGGGTTCCTTTCACTGGTGGGAACAGACAGACATTGATGAACGAGGCCCATAAGTCCAAGTTTTCCATTCATCCTGGAGCTACGAAGATGTACCGTGACCTACGGGAGGATTATTGGTGGCCTTGCATGAAGCGGGATGTCGCCATGTATGTAGAAGAATGCTTGACTTGTCGGAAAGTCAAGGCTGAGCACCAACGGCCGCATGGGAAGTTGCAGCCTTTAGAGATTCCGGTGTGGAAATGGGAACAGATCACGATGGATCTCATTACTAAACTCCCAAGGACTCCACGTGGAAATGATGCTATTTGGGTGATTGTCGATCGTCTGACCAAGAGTGCTCACTTTTTGGCCATCAGGGAAAGCTCCTCGGCGGAGAAGCTCGCAGAGATTTTCGTGCGAGAGATTGTAGCCAGGCACGGGGTGCCAGTTTCGATTGTCTCTGACAGGGACACCCGTTTTACCTCTCGATTTTGGGAGAAGTTTCAGGAGGAGATGGGTACGCGGTTACATTTTAGCATGGCTTTCCATCCACAGACCGACGGGCAGAGTGAGCGTACTATTTAGACACTCGAGGATATGCTTCGGGCATGTGCTATTGATTTTGGAGGTAGTTGGGATCAGTACCTTCCTTTGGCAGAGTTTTCCTACAACAACATTTTCCATTCCAGTATTGGCAGGCCGCCGTACGAGATGTTGTATGGTAGGAAGTGCAGGACGCCCATTTGCTAGGGCGAGGTTGGTCAGCGAGTTTTGGGGAACACTGATATTGTGCTGAAGACGACTGAGATGATACAGATGGTGCGGGACCATTTAGTTACTGCACAGAGTCGGCAGAAGAGTTACGCCGACAAGAGACGATCAGACTTGGAGTTTCAGGTGGGGGATTATGTTTTGTTGAATGTTTCGCCCTGGAAAGGGGTGATTCGGTTTCATAAACGGGGAAAGTTGGGATCCCGCTACATTGGGCCTTACAAGGTCATTGCTCGAGTGGGAAAGGTAGCTTACCGCTTGGAGTTACCTGACGAGCTGAGCTTGATCCACAACACATTCCATGTGTCTCAGTTGCGGAAGTGTGTGGTGGATGAGTCTGCGGTGATTCCTCTCGAGGATATTCAGATTGATGAGCGGCTTAACTACGTAGAGAAGCCGATTGCCATTATTGATAGGAAGACTAGGGCCTCGCGTAACAAGGTAATTGGCTTGGTGAAGTTCCAGTGGAAGCACCGAAAGGGTTCCGAGTGGACTTGGGAACCCGAGACTGAGATGCGGAAGAACTATCCGGAGCTGTTTGCGGACGTAGACTTTGAGGACGAAGTCTAATTTAAGCGGGGAAGAGTTGTAAAGCCCGTGTCCCGGTATGGTTTATTTTTTTACGCTTTTATTTTTTTATCATCTTTCCCTAGCAAATTGTTAGTAACGGAATGTGACGGGGAAGACCTAGCATGTTAAAATATTGCGTAACGGCTCGTGGGCAAAACCTTGTTTAACTTTTGCAATGTTTTGGAAAAACCAGGGACCAAAATTGTTTATGTTGCAAACTTGCATGGGGACCGGCCTTAAAGGACCGACCCCCCCTCCCCTACTTCTCGTTTTCTTGCGAAGCACACAAACAGCACCCACAAAACCCTAATTTTTTCTCCTCCTTGCCTTCATCGCCGAACCCCTCCCCTTCCCCTTGCTGCCGCCGCTGACCCACCTCCAAGCCGGCGCCGTCGCCGCTGTTTCTTGCCGGTGACGAGTGAACTGCAGAGACAGAGAGTAGCGAGAGAGTGAGAGAGGAGCCGGACGTTAGTCGCTGTTGTGTCGTCATCGAGGTAAGGCTCTCTCTCTTCCCTTGTGTCTTCTTTCTTTCGTCGTCTTCAACCAAAAAAACCACCACTGCCGCCGCTGTAGCCTTGGCTGCCGGCGGTGTTGCCATCGCCGTGCACCACCAGATTGGTGGTGGCATTGTGCGAAGTCGGGGATGATAGGACGAGCATGGGTGTGTGTGCGACCGTGTGGTTTTAATGGTGTACCCGCTGCCTCGTCGGTTTGTTTTACCGAAACCACCATCGTCGCCGCAGCTACGGCTGCCGCCGGCAGGTGCCGCCGTGCACCACCAGTTTGGTGGATGTGATGGCGAGTTACGGCTGTTAGGATAGGCTCGATTGTGTGGGTGGCGAGATAGGTTGGTTGGAGCGTCCGTGGGGTCTCGCCGGTTTCTTTTACCGAATCACCACCGCCGGTGGTGGCTGCCGCCGCCGCCGCCGTCGACCACCACTGCCGGAGGTGGCAGTGGGTGGTGCTCGTGTGGTTGAACCTTAGATGCCTAAACCCTAGCTGCAAACCCGAAAACCCTAAACCGTTTTAAATGTTATCATTTTATGTGAATCGCCCGTTTTATCCCTGTTTTGTAAAATCCGTAGTTTAATCTAGGAAACTCGGATTGAGGTGAAACCAGTGCACAAATCTCCCAAATTGTGTCTACTAAGTTTCTCGTGTTTTACAGAAAATTTAACAAGGCCTCTAGCTAGGGCCAATTTGGCAATGAGTACAGACTGGTCCGGATTTCCTGATTCGGGTAGTCTGTCTTAGAAATTTCATATAAAATAGTAGGGACCTCGTATGAACGCATGCGATATGTCCCTGGAAACCTAAGACATAGAGACTTCTATTTATGGAGTTATCTTGCTGGTTAGATGGGTTTAAAGGTGGCTAAACAGGTCACGAACAGACCTGTAGTTTTAGACTAAAAAACAGGAAAGTGCATGTTTAGATTTGTAGTTGTATTTCGGGTTGGGACTTCACTTTAACGCTTGTTAACACTTCTTTAGGTGGAAAGAAGTGAGTTGGAGTGGACGGGCTCTTATTGCTATTCGTGGAGTTCTATATTGCTTTCTAAGTTGAGTTCACTCACTGCGTAGGATAGAGATCGTATGCGCGCTGCTATAGTTCGTATGTGTTAATTGCTTTGTTTGTGTGTAGAACTAGGCCGAGATAGTGTCTAGTATGAGATATTGGGTGTCGTATGAATCTCGGGGAGACTGAGGACTCGGGGAGACCGAGGAATACGTATACGGGTGTGGTATGAACTCGGGGAGACCGAGGGATGACTACACGAGGGTTGTATGAATTCGGGGATTTAATGCATTGCAGTTTACACTTTACACGTGGCAGCAGCTGATTGGTTGTATGTCATTGACCTTTGTTGACAACCTTAGTAGCCGCATGTTGAACAGTGTAGTATCAGAGTGGTTGTACGAATTCAGACAATAAGGATGTTCTTTTTCTGACATATCGTACGGAGTCGTGCAAGGGTGGTTAAGACAAAATACTTTGTACGGAGGACTTCATGATCAGCTTTTCGTTGATTCAGCGATCTATCATTTTATATCAGCGAATGATAGAGTTCAGCGATAGCTGAAGTCTTGTACTTGATACTTCACGTTGTGGACAAATCTGAGTCTTCGCTGATCCGCATCAGTTCATTAGGAGAGTTGTCGCTGGTTCTTGAGCTTGATCTTCGACTTCAGCGTAGAACCTATGTTGGCGTGAAACTTGTCTTCAGAGATCATAAGTAAACAACTAACTTATCAGCGATCACCATAAGTACTGAACAGACTCAGAGTATTATGGTGAATAGTACAGACTGGTCCGGATTTCCTGATTCGGGTAGTCTGTCTTAGAAATTTCATATAAAATAGTAGGGACCTCGTATGAACGCATGCGATATGTCCCTGGAAACCTAAGACATAGAGACTTCTATTTATGGAGTTATCTTGCTGATTAGATGGGTTTAAAGGTGGCTAAACAGGTCACGAACAGGCCTGTAGTTTTAGACTAAAAAACTGGAAAGTGCACGTTTAGATTTGTAGTTGTATTTCGGGTTGGGACTTCACTTTAACGCTTGTTAACACTTCTTTAGGTGGAAAGAAGTGAGTTGGAGTGGACGGGCTCTTATTGCTATTCGTGGAGTTCTACATTACTTTCTAAGGTGAGTTCACTCACTGCGTAGGATAGAGATCGTATGCGTGCTGCTATAGTTCGTATGTGTTAATTGCTTTGTTTGTGTGTAGAACTAGGCCGAGATAGTGTCTAGTATGAGATATTGGGTGTCGTATGAATCTCGGGGAGACTGAGGACTCGGGGAGACCGAGGAATACGTACACGGGTGTGGTATGAACTCGGGGAGACCGAGGGATGACTACACGAGGGTTGTATGAATTCGGGGAGACCGAATGATGCATGCATAGGGATGCTTGTATGAGTTTGCTTGTATTATTAAACTGCATGTTTTGGTTGTGATATCTATCTGCTGATAGGGGTGGTGTCGATATGATTGATATCGTATGCATGTGTTTGAATTCACTAAGCTTTGTGCTTACTCTTTCCCTACAAATTACTGTTTCAGGTACGAGTGGCAGCAAGGCGTGACGGTACACACTGGCGCGTTGAGAAGACCTTTGTCATTAATTATTTTGAGACTTAAGTTTAGATTTATTACATTTTCCGCTGTGTTGTTTTGGGTGGGTTATTTAACTTAACGGTTTTTGATGAAACGTTTATTTGGACCTAAACACTTATGGTTTTATTTAATAAAATGGTATTTTTAAAAGTTCAAATTTATTGTAATTTTTGGGACGTTACAGTATGTAGATGAGCTTATTGAGCAAAGTTGACGGAAGTTGAATAACCAGTATCGAAGTCCCGGAAATAGTGAATTCCGGAACTGGTTTTGGGATCCAGTAAATGGAAGTTCCGGAATTGGGCTCTTGGATCCGGTGTTTGGGGTAGTTCCGGAAATTGGGTTTTTGGACCCGGTAAATGGGAAGTCCGGAATGGGCTTTTGGATTCGGAAATAGGAATTCCGAAAATGGGCCTTGAGTCCGGTATTGAGAATTCCGGATTTGGGCTTGGACCGGTATTAGAGAATTCCGGAAAATTGGGCTTAGGAGTTACGGGTTCCGGAAATTAATAGGATCCGGAATGGTGATGAGATCCGGAATATAATGCGATCCGGAACGGATCCGGAACTGACCCGGAACTGGAGGTGATCCCGAATTTAATAAGATCCGGAATTGATCCGGAATTTATGTGATCCGGAATAGGATCCAGTTTATTTGGAATTCAGTTAGAGATCCTGTGTTCATTTAGGATCTGAAATCGATTTAAGTTCCGGTCTCAAATTGAGTCTCGATTTCGGAGTACCTTCCATAAATAGTTTCGGAGGGGGAACATTTAAGAATAAGGATAAAATAAATTATCTGGTATTCTTAGAAATTAAAATGTTACGGGATTTGGTGTGATATGTTATTATACATATACACTAGTAAGTGTAATGAATCCATAGGCACTGATAGTATTGTAACGAGGAATAGGCATAAAGTAATTTGTAATTCCCGTTGACCTGAAATGTGGAATAGGCATAAAGTAAATTGTAATTCCCATTTCGTAAAGGTGTTGTGAAATGATGAATAGGCATAAAGTAAATTGTAATTCTCATTTCGTAGTGTAGAAATCGAGGAATAGGCATAAAGTAAGTTGTAATTCCTGATTTCTATGGGAAGGTAAGAGATAGGCATAAAGTAAATTGTAATCTCTACTTCCACTCCAAGAAATAGGCATAAAGTAACTTGTAATTTCTTGGATATGAGCGATGATCTAGAATCTGCAATGATTCGTAGTAGGCTCTCGAATATGATGCTATGACTTTCTGAATGTTAGTCATATTCATGGGATCGGGTATGTTCCCGTCATTATGAGACGAGTACGAGTACGGTAAGAATGGTGGCAAACCATGTTTGTTTATATGTTTTGGATATCTGAGTTTTCAAAGCTATTAATGTTTTAATTTGAATTTGGATGTTCTCACTAGGCGTAAGCCTAATCGTTCAAATTAAATTTTCTTACCAGGTACGAGCTCAGGGAAGTAATGGGAAGTGGGACGAGAGCTTTTGGTATTCGACTTTTGATGATAAGCGGAGAAATTAGCTGATGCGAGGAGATTTTGGATGGAATGCTTAGATAACCACTTTAATCTAATTATAGTTGACATGATTAGATTAATAGGTTATTTAGAGAGTTCAAATTGTGTATATATGAATCCTCATAGTTAATTCCATGCTTATATATATATATATATATATATATATATATATATATATAAAAGTTTGGATGATATTCGGATTTACCTTGTTAAATTTTAAGGTTTAAATTGGCCCTGATTTTAGGGTGTTACAATATGGTATCAGAGCTGAAGTTTAAGCGAACTAGGTATGATAATGAGATACCTAGACTTACGCTGAGATGAATTAAGTTTGATTTGTGAGATATGGGTAGAATTACTAAGACGGGATAGTCTTAGAGTCGACGGAAATACGTGAATTAAGCACTGTAACGATGGTAACGAGAATACTCATGTATAGTATGTTCACAATTTCAATTAGCTACTGTCATTATGAATATATTGTTACACAAGAATACTTGTTTCTAAATTGTTACAGTGACTAATGAACGTTAAAGTACGTTTCTTGTGTTTGAATATGTGTAACCATTTCTTATGGTTATCTCTTTGTGCTATATCAGAACAATGGTGAATACACCTAACAGATCCCCTAATTCTTTGGAGGATGGGGCAGTAATTGATTAGGGGCTGGAAAAGCAACCTGAAACGGGTGGAACACATAAAAGTCCGTCGAGGCCACCTTTTATAGGAGGAAAGGAAAGTCAAGCACAAAGAACGAGTACCGGTACCTCTAATCCGGTGACAACCGAGTCTACGATGGAATCTCGCATGATGGAGAATATGATGCGAGTGATGAATACAGCACTGGCGCAACAATCAGAAATGTTCATGAAAGCGTTGAATGATAGAAGTACTGAGCTACGACGAACGGAGACGAGTATTGTTGTAGTAAATCCACTTCATAATCCTGTGGTGAATGTAAACAGGAGAGTGGATAGAGTTTGCTCATATAAAACATTTCTGAGTTGTAAACCGCCAGAGTTTACTGGAGCAGATAATCCAGTAGCGTGTATGAACTGGCTTAGAGAAATGGAACATGCGTTTCGAGCTTGTAAATGTGACGAGGAATCGAAGGTCAGGTTCGGTTCTCAAATGTTACGAGGTAACGCCTTAACCTGGTGGAACATTGTGACGTCGACAGTAACAGCCCCGGTTTTGGCTGCTATGACGTGGGAGTCTTTTAAGAAAAAGATTCTGGAAGAGTATTGTAATGAAAATGAAATGGATCGAATAGAAGAAGAGTTTCGGACTCTTAAGAAGGGTACTTCGTCTGTTCGGAAGTACACGGAACTATTCATGGAGAAGTTAAATCTAGTGGGGCATGTGGCTCCAACCGAGAAGGAGAAGATTAAAGCCTATCTGAAGGGCTTACCGGTTGACATGATGTCTCGAGGTGCGAAATTCCAAAGCCTCGACATTGAGGGAGACGATTGAAGAAGCCAAAGTAATAGAAGAAGTGTATGCCAAAGATAAGGAAGAAAATACGCAAGGGGGAGAGAAACGAAAGTGGGAAGGCCAATCGGAGTCTTCTCAGAAATCTAAATCTTTTGGCAAAAGTGCTCGTCATGAGTCTCGTCGTGAACCAAACTGGTGTCAGAAGTGCCGAAGTAAACATTTTGGCCCATGTCGAGTGCTTTTAAGTGAGTGTTTCAAATGTGGGAAGTCTGGACATCAAGCGGCAAGCTGTCCTATTCAAGGGTTGATCTGTTTTGAATGTAAACAACCCGGTCACTTCCGAAGAGATTGTCCGAAGCTAAAGAAGAGTGGAGATCAGGGAAAGAAACCAAATGCTCCTAAACCAACGGGTCGGGCATTTCATATGACGGCGGAAGAGGCGAAGGAGTCTAAAGATGTGGTTTCTGGTACTTTTCTCGTAAATTCTATTCTTGCACGAATTTTATTTGATTGTGGTGCCAATTTGTCGTTTGTGTCGAAATCGTTCTATCATCAGTTAGCTATGCATGTCATTACCTTGGAAGATGCCTTAGGAGTCGAGATAGCTAACGGGGGTCAAGTCTTAGTTCGTGAAAGACTTGAGGGTTGTCTGGTTTGGATAGGGGAAAAGAAATTTCCGATTGACTTGTTGTTAATGAAAATTGAGGGATTTGATGTAATTGTGGGTATGGATTGGTTGACAGTCAACCAGACAGAAATTCTTTGTGCAAAGAAATTAATTCGGATTCCGATGGCTGATAATGATGATGTATTCATCTTCGGGGAAAAGAGAAAAGGGGAGGTCCCGCTAATTTCTGTAGCAAAGACGCGTAAGTGTCTGGTAAAAGGATGTTCATCCTATCTAGCGTATGTTCTAGATGTGAAGACAGAAAAGAAACAAGTGGATGATATAAGGGTAGTACGAGAATTCCCAGACGTATTCCCCGATGATCTTCCAGGTCTACCGTCTGGACGACAAGTAGAGTTTTGAATTGATCTTGTCCCTGAATCGGCACTGATAGCGCGTGCACCGTATCGTTTAGCACCAGCCGAAATGAAAGAGATGATATCTCAGCTGCAAGAGCTGCATGACAAGGGTTTTGTTAGGCCGAGTTCTTCACCTTGGGGAGCTCCGGTATTGTTTGTTAAGAAAAATGATGGCACTATGAGAATGTGCATCGACTATAGGGAGCTGAATAAGGTGACTATTAAGAATGAGTATCCGCTTCCAAGGATTGATGATTTGTTTGATCAGCTCCAAGGTGCGGGATGCTTTTCAAAAATTGATCTGAGGTCGGGATATCATCAGGTCCGAGTAAGGGATGAAGATATTCCTAAGACGGCGTTCAGGACGAGGTACGGGCATTATAAATTTCTTGTAATGCCATTCGGGTTGACAAATGCTCCAGTCGTGTTCATGGATTTGATGAACAGGGTATGTCGACCATTCTTAGACAAGTCTGTCATCGTGTTCATTGATGACATACTTGTTTATTCGAAGAATGAAGTCGATCACGAATGTCACCTTCGTGAAGTCTTGGAAGTTCTGAGGAAGGATAAATTGTACCCAAAATTTTCGAAGTGTGAATTTTGGTTAAAAGAGGTACAATTTCTGGGGCATGTGATTACTTCGGAAGTAGTCAAAGTAGATCCGGCAAAGATAGAAGCAATGACGAACTCGGAAACACCGAATAGCGCATCTGAAATAAGGAGTTTCTTAGGCCTAGCGGGTTACTATCGGAGGTTTATCAAAGACTTCTCAAAGATTGCTTCTGCTTTGACCATGTTGACTCGGAAGAATGTAAAGTTTATATGGACTGAAAAGCAAGAGTCAGCTTTCAGGAAATTACGGCAAAAGCTGTGTGAAGCTCCTATTCTTGCACTACCAGAAGGAACGGAAGATTTGGTAGTATATAGTGACGCGTCAAATATGGGTTTAGGGTGTGTATTGATGCAACGGGGCAAGGTGATGGCTTATGCATCAAGACAACTCAAAGAACATGAGAAGAATTACCCTACCCATGATTTAGAACTTGCAGCAGTAGTGTTTGCACTGAAGCTGTGGCGACATTATCTGTATGGAACGAAGTGCACTCTTTTCACTGATCATAAGAGCTTGAATCATGTCTTTGATCAGAAGGAATTGAATATGAGGCAGCGGCGTTGGTTAGAACTACTTAAAGATTATGATTGTGAATTGCATTACCATCCCGGTAAAGCAAATGTTGTAGCTGATGCTTTAAGTAGAAAGGAATATAGTGGGTGCTTAAAATCAACTAACGCCGGGATTGATGTAACATCAAGTTTGATTGAAAAGATAAAAGCGGCACAAGTGGAAGATTTGTTGGAAGAAAATCTGAAAGATGAAGTCATGAGCAAGCAGCATCTTCAATTGACTGAAGATAGTCGTGGGGTCAAACTGTTCCAAGGCCGCGTTTGGGTGCCAAAGGCGGGAGGAAATCGGGAGTTAATTCTCGAAGACGCCCGCAAATCTAAGTATTCTATACATCCTGGAAGTACTAAGATGTATAGGGACTTGAAGTTACACTATTGGTGGCTAGTTATGAAGTTAGATGTGGCACGAATAGTAGAAAAGTGTGTGACATGTTCATTAGTGAAGGCTGAACATCAAAGGCCATACGGAAGTCTGCAGTCTTTAGAGATTCCAGAATGGAAATGGGATAAGATTACCATGGATTTTGTGACAAAGTTACCAAGAACGTCAAAAGGTAACGATACTATATGGGTAATCGTGGATCGGTTGACCAAAAGTGCTCACTTTCTGGCGATGAAAGAAGCATCACCGATTGATAAGTTGGCGAAGCTTTATATTGATGAAGTGGTGTCAAGACATGGTATACTAGTGTCTATAGTTTTTGATCGTGATAGCCGGTTCACCTCGAGGTTTTGGCAGTCACTACAAGAAGAATTGGGTACGAGAGTCAATTTGAGCACTGCTTACCATCCACAAACGGACGGGCAAAGTGAAAGAACCATTCAAACTTTGGAAGATATGCTCAAGTCGTGTGTGTTAGACTTTGGAGGTAACTGGGATACGCATTTACCTTTGGTAGAGTTTGCGTATAACAATAGTTATCATTAAAGTATTGGAAGAGCACATTTCGAAGCTTTGTATGGTCGGAAATGTAGAACTCCGGTATGTTGGTTAGAAGCTGGAGAAAAGCAGTTTATTGGTCCTGAACTTGTTCAACAAACAGCTGATAAAGTGAAAGAGGTTCGGAAGCATATGAAAGCGGCCCAAGATCGACATAAGAGTTACGTCGATCCGAAAAGAAGGCTGAAAGAATTCCAAGTTGGGGAGCGTGTGATGCTTAAGGTATCCCCGTGGAAAGGTGTGATAAGGTTTGGTAAACGTGGAAAGTTGAGTCATTGTTTTCTAGGACCTTTCACTATAACTAAGAGAGTCGGGCTTCAAGCTTATCAGTTGGATCTTCCACCTGAATTGGAAGGAATCCACAATACCTTTCACGTCTGTTATCTTCGGAAATGTTTAGCCGAAAAGAATGATGTAATCCCACTTACTGAAGTAAGAGTAGATGAAAAGAATCGTTGTGTAGAAGAACCGGAAGCGATCTTAGAGAGATCAGTTAAGAAGTTACGACATAAGGATGTGGTTATGTTGAAAGTACAATGGAAACATCACTGAGGTGCTAACGTGACGTTAGAAGCTGAAGAGGATATGAAGATTAGATATCCTCATCTATTCACCTAGCTTTGATTTCGGGGACAAAATCATTTTCAAGTTGGGGAGAATTGTAACACCTCGAATTTCCATTATATTATTTTAATATGAATGGGGTTGAATTGTAATTTAGTTTAAGTTGTGGACTAATTGTTAATGTAAACTCCAAGGTTAAAATTGTATTTTGACTAAAGTTTAAGAATGATTGTGAAATTAGAACTTGAAGGTCTAATTGGTCATTTCTTGAAAGTTGAGAATACTTAAGTGTTGGGTAAGCTTAATTGAGTTAATATCTCAAGTCATATCATTGAAGTCGGTCCAGAGTAAGCTCAAGGAGAGAAAGAAGAAAAGAGAAAGAGAAGAACAGGAATTTTGGTAAGAGTTTTGAATCACCTTACTTATTCTTCTTAAATCAGTTAGTAATATAAAGTTTGAATCACTCTCCAGTAGATTGTTGAATCAAAGAGAAGGAAGGAATTGGATTTCTGGGTCAAAGTTTCAAACAGCTGAGTTCATCCCTTTCATCTAAAAATTATCAGTTGAAATTGAATCAGATTTAGTATATAAATTGTCAGAATGGATTGGTATATTTGTATGGAAGTGAAATCGATCAATAAACTGTATGTAGATGAGCTTATTGAGCAAAGTTGACGGAAGTTGAATAAACAGTATCGAAGTCCCGGAAATAGTGAATTCCGGAACTGGTTTTGGGATCAAGTAAATGGAAGTTCCGGAATTGGGCTCTTGGATCCGGTGATTGGGGTATTTCCGGAAATTGGGTTTTTGGACCCGGTAAATGGGAAGTCCGGAATGGGCTTTTGGATCCGGAAATAGGAATTCCGGAAATGGGCCTTGAGTCCGGTATTGAGAATTCTGGATTTGGGCTTGGACCGGTATTAGAGAATTCCGAAAAATTGGGCTTAGGAGTTACGGGTTCCGGAAATTAATAGGATCCAGAATGGTGATGAGATCCGGAGTTGATCCGGTATATAATGCGATCCGGAACGGATCCGGAACTGACCCGGAACCGGAGGTGATCCGGAATTTAATAAGTTCCGGAATTGATCCGGAATTTATGTGGTCCGGAATAGGATCCAGTTTATTTGGAATTCAGTTAGAGATCTTGTGTTCATTTAGGATCTAAAATCGATTTAAGTTTCGGTCTCAAATTGAGTCTCGGTTTCGGAGTACCTTCCATATATAGTTCCGGAGGGGGAACATTTAAGAATAAGGATAAAATAAATTATCCGGTATTCTTAGAAATTAAAATGTTACGGGATTTGGTGTGATATGTTATTATACATATACACTAGTAAGTGTAATGGATCCATAGGCACTGATAGTATTGTAACGAGGAATAGACATAAAGTAATTTGTAATTCTCGTTGACCTAAAATGTGGAATAGGCATAAAGTAAATTGTAATTCCCATTTCGTAAAGGTGTTGTGAAATGAGGAATAGGCATAAAGTAAATTGTAATTTCTATTTCATAGTGTGACGTGAAACGCGGAATAGGCATAAAGTAATTTGTAATTCCCGTTTACGTGGAAATGGAGAATAGGCATAAAGTAAGTTGTAATTCCGATTTCGTAGTGTAGAAATCGAGGAATAGGCATAAAGTAAGTTGTAATTCCTGATTTCTATGGGAAGGTAAGAGATAGGCATAAAGTAAATTGTAATCTCTACTTCCACTCCAAGAAATAGGCATAAAGTAACTTGTAATTTCTTGGATATGAGCGATGATCTAGAATCTGCAATGATTCGTAGTAGGCTCTCGAATTTGATGCTATGACTTTCTGAATGTTAGTCATATTCATGGGATCGGGTATGTTCCCGTCATTATGAGACGAGTACGAGTACGGTAAGAATGGTGGCAAACCAGGTTTGTTTATATGCTTTGGATATCTGAGTTTTCAAAGCTATTAATGTTTTAATTTGAATTTGGATGTTCTCACTAGTCGTAAGCCTAATCGTTCAAATTAAATTTTCTTACCAGGTACGAGCTCAGGGAAGTAATGGGAAGTGGGACGAGAGCTTTTGGTATTCGACTTTTGATGATAAGCGGAGAAATTAGCTGATGCGAGGAGATTTTGGATGGAATGCTTAGATAACCACTTTAATCTAATTATAGTTGACATGATTAGATTAATAGGTTATTTAGAGAGTTCAAATTGTGTATATATGAATCCTCATAGTTAATTCTCTGCTTATATATATAAAAGTTTGGATGATATTCGGATTTACCTTGTTAAATTTTAAGGTTTAAATTGGTCCTGGTTTTAGGGTGTTACAGTTATGATCGCCGGAGGTGGGTTGTGACCACCGGAGAAGAAAAGGAGAGTGGCGGTGGTGGTTCTGCTACCACACAGACACACACACGCACACACACACACACACATATATATATATAGGGTTAGGTTCATTTGTTAACCTCACCTTTTGTGCTAACTTTGTTAACTCCTAACAACCAATAGGAAGCCATTTTACATGGTGATTTCAAATGTGTATATAACCATTAAATAGGGGCATGGATGGAATTCTATGTCTTTGTTTTATGGCATTGATTTATTAAGGGAGTTACAAACATCAAAATTTCCTTGATTCTATCTATATTATTAATTCTCAAGTATTTTGTAAGTTTTTAGTATCAAATTAGTGTATGAACTCATATTGTTGCATCATGAACATGAGCGATCAAGGTGTTTTTAACGACGTTGAGGAGAGAGTATACGTAGATGTTCATTTGATTGATGAACATGATGAAACACACCGCGATCAAATTGGTCATTTGAACATTTGTGAACAATTTGATTATGAACATGTGTTGAACATTTATGAACAATTTGATTATGAACATGTGTTGAACAAATGTATGAGATCTTCATCTAATCTGGTTGTATAAGTTTATAGTTCATGTGTGTTCATGCGTGGGCTTATAGTTCATATAAACAAATTTATCAGATCTTCATGTAACTTGGTCGTATGGGTTAATAGTTCATGTGTGGATAAATTGAACATTTGAACATGTGTTGTTCATCGTTAACTAATGTGTTAACATCAAATGAACTCATTAATATTTACACATGACCCAATTTCCACAAATACCCCTAACACTGATGTTCATTTCATTAAATAACTCATGGCCCAATTTATAATTAATGTGTTGATTACTTTTGATCTCATCCGCCAGTTTTAACATTAAGGGCTAAGATCTTGGTTAACAAAGTTAGCATGAAATATAGGGTTAACAAATGAACTCAACCCTATATATATATATATATATATATATATATATATATATATATAATTATATATTACATTATTTGTTGAGTAAACTACACTTTTGGTCCCTGTGGTTTGGCGGTAGAGACAAAAAGACTGATTTACCCTCATGCTTAACCCACGTGGTAGCGGCTAACGTCTGACATTGGACGGACGTTGGACAGAGGGACCAAATCCGGACCAAATGGCTAATTGCAGTGGCTAAAGTGTAATTTTTAAATTGTAAGGACCAAATATGTTGTAAACAATAAACCACAGGGACTAAAAGTGAAGTTTACTCTTAATTTTTTTTTAAATGTATATTGAAAAGATAAACTAGTATAATATTATATTAATATAACTTATGTTAAAATCTCTATAATAGAAAATATGTTGGAGATAAATACAACTGGATTTTAACTTTTGATTTTTTATTTTAAAAAAGTTATAGAAAAGCTATTGAATCTTTATCATATCTACGTTAATTCTCATTTCTAGATTGTGTTACTAGTTTTCCCAACTTTTGTTATTATTATATCTACGTTAATACCTATTAGAGTCGCTCTTCAGCATCTTAAATATGAGATTTTATTAAGAAATCCCCAGTTTTACATGTGTTTATGGACTTCTATCACCCCGTTTAAAGGTTGGTTTTTATTGTATAAATTACGTTTCATTAATGAGATTGTTAATTGTTTAAGTTTGTCCTTTAAATAATGCTTTAATATACATATATTTCTGATATCTCAAACGTCCTTGCACACACGCATGTTTACATGTTGTAAATAAAATTGGCAAGCTTTGATCGACTTATAATGTTGATATGATATGAATGGTCGTATTCGATATTGTGGACAACACCTTGCAATTAGAATGGTCATGTGCTCAATTAATACTTCATGAACTTTGTTGTTTGTAGTTTAAGCAAGGGTCAAGTAGGGCCTTCTTACTTTTATGTCAATTTTAGTTTTGTACAAGTTAAGCTGTCTGTCTAGATAAATTTGTGAACGGAAAACCAGTGGGTTTGAGAGAGGCAAAGGGAGACAGTCTGATATCGATAGATATGCTCATCTCCTGCAAGTAAACAACCCCTTTTCTTCTTTATTGCTTATTCAGTCAGTTATACATGATTGTTTGGTAGTGGCTTAATGATATAGAAAGTGACTTATTTATTAAGTTTTTAGGAGAGAGCTTTATGCAGAAAGTCAAGTCTTGTCCAAACCAGTCTCTCCCAATTAAAAAACATGGTCCGTTCCATCTATGAAAACACCCTACCAAACAAAAACATTTACAATCTATATAGACAGATTAATCCACACAGACAACTTTATTCATACAGGACTTATGGGCTGTTTACTTTTATTCGCACAGCTGTTTTAGGCTGTTTACTTGTGGCTTATTCGCACATGAAGGTGGCTTAATCGCACAGATGGATATGTGGTGTTGTCCCCATTCAGCCAAAAAAAGACATCTCTACCCTTATACTGAAAACACGCCTCCTTCAGATTACAAACATCTCCAAACTTCATCTCCATCGTGACCATCTCTATCGTCATCTTCATTGTGGTTTTCGAACTTCAAAAATCGTAACTGATATCGATCTGCCCATCTCCTGCAAGTAAACAACCCCTTTTCTTCTTTATTGTTTCTCTCCTCGTCGTTGCTTCTCTTCAATATGCTTTCTCCCAAAATTGATCCCTTGATTTTTGCTTCCTCATCCTTTGACATTGAATACAGCGCCGCCGATTTTCTAATCCATCAACACCGCCATGGGTAACTTTATTAGGTTTTTTTTGAAGAAACTTTATTAGGTTTAGGAATAAATAATGTTATTTTTGCTTTAAAAAAAACAATATGTTATTTTATTAATATTTAATATACATGTAGATTGGCATATTTTACAAGTTATATCAGTCGTTTTTTTCTTAAAAATATCAAATAACATTTATTTTATAATAAGGGGTAAAACGGTCGTTTTTGTAATTCAGACAGTTGATTCAGAATAAAAAGTAAAAACAACATATTTTTATCCAGACAGACATATTTATCCATATAGACAAATTTATCCATACAGGACTTAATTGAAAATTTGGTAAACAGCCCCTTAATGGAAAACCAACCAAACAGCCCTTAAGTCGTCCAAACCATTAAGCTCGGTAAGTTGCATGGAAACATCCCTAAGTATTACATGGATACAACAATTATTAGGCCTTCCGTAGCGGAGGCGGGTTTGTGAGCGGGCTAGGGAGCGGGTAGGCCGGGCTCCGGTACGGGGGAGCAGGCTTAGGGAGCGGGTAGGAGCTGGCGGGCTTGGGAACCCGTTGATCCCGAGTTGCGTGTGTGTGTGAGAGGAGGGTGAGGGTGGGGGTGGTTGGGGGTAGCGGGTAAGAGGGTAGTATCGGGTATGGGTACTCCACTTTAGGGTAAGAGAAAAGCTGATGTGGCGCTGAGGTGGCAAGAGGGTTTGAGGGTTCCGCTACGGATGACCTTACAAGGAACAAAAGAGCATTAAAAACAAACAAGCTACTTTTTTAGGCCTTTATGATTTTGATACAGAAAAAGTGTAGGATACAAGTACCATGACATTTGCTTCCAAAAAAAAAAGTACCATGACATGAGATGACACAAACACATGCTAAGGATAAAACCAACGGTATCTCTGATTGCCACATGGACACCATCTTACCTTACCTTCTATGAACAACTAACCCAGTGTACAATTCTGCATCCTAATATTAAAGGTTCAACTTTGACCACATCCTAAAAATAGTTTCTATTTTAATCCTATGAAAAACATATTAGTAATATTTATTATACTTAAAAAGGCTTTTTTTATAGCTCTAACAAGTACGCAGTTTGGTTAGGTTTTCAATCACTAGTTAATTACAAACTCGGTATCAACATTGCGAGAATATGTGGATTCTCATTAGATTACTCTCAACAAAAAACCCGCGAGAGGAGAAGGTTGTTTCCAACATAGAAATCATCCAAGCCTGGGCAATGTAGGATTCAAATACACCGAGACAGACCTAGAAAGTTATTCTAAGTGGTGGCACCATTTGGCTATAAGAAACAAATGTATGTATATTTTTCACAAAATCATCTTTGTTCTGTTGGTTAGTTTCATAAGTAATGTCTTGTGTTCAAGTCTTTGCTCGAAGTCGGCTAAGGTTCAATGCTTTTTGCTTGCAGCTTTGTCCCTCGTCACCCTAATGGAGGACTTACTTTGTTTTCTTTCCTACGCGAGTCTTGGTGTATTGCAATTTTTTTCCAGAAACATAATAAATCTAAAACTAAAAGTTAAAAACTAAGAAAGTGGGACAAAGGATTCGAACTCGGATATGAGGTGGAGTAAAAGTCTTGCAAACCAACTATACCAATGGAAACTTGTGTCCTCATTGTAGTTTCAAAATATATACGGTGTCACTTTTCACGACCCCATAATTTTTTAAATTACGACGAGGAACGAAGCCATCATATCTAATACAGTGGGTCCGTCCGTGCCAACACGTCCCATCCAACAGATACTATACTAGATAGGCAAAGATTGTCCCCAAGTATCGAGAGGGGCTAGATGAGTATACATTCCCAAGAGTGTGTTGAGCACCAAAAGTGGTAGACCCTGACTCTGATACCATGTGAGAATATAAGGAACCCCATTAGATTACTCCTCAAAAGAGCCTTTGAGAAGAAAAGAAGGGGTTCCAACATATACGAAGGAGAAATGGTACAAGTTTAAGCTAATGTGAGACTCTAACAAGCCGGAACAAGAAGTTGCAACGTTTAGAAGCAATTTGATTTAAGCTACAATGTTGGTGTATTCTGTACTTTTTTAAGTTATATTCCACATAAATTCACATGACAAAACCGCAAAGTTGAAGTTACAAATTACATACCATTCACATTGCCTCCTGATCTCAGTCGATACCCAACCCAGAAAAGTGTTCAAAAGCTCCCTGTGCAACATAAAACACTGATGACTACTGCTGCAAATCAGACTCTTCACTAATAATCAAGCATTCCTAGTGTACCAATAGTTGATGCAATTTTAGCTTTTATCCTCAATTTGAACTTGCTTATTAACCCTTGTTATAGTTTCATTACAAAACGGAAAGAGAACAAGTGTTTTGAAGTCATCATACCTAGTTTTTGGTTGATAAACGTTCTTGCGAAAACCCCAAAAATACACTAAATATACGGAAAGAATAATAGTTTTCAGAGAAAAAGTCAAGTACAGTGATCTTTTCGCATTTAAATAATTAGTCCAAGATTGTTCATTGCTGCAAACTATTGCGCATTTAGGCATATTCTTAAAATGGTGCTTATTTCGTCATGAAAATCCAAGTACATGGTTTAAAATGTTAGTTTTTCTCTATCATTCGGCCATGCATGACAAACTGTACCTATCTACAGGAACATGGACACTTGTCAACTAAGTGTCCGTTTGGTTTGCGGGAATGGATTGAATTGGATTTCATGTAGGGATTTGGATTTTGAGGGATTTGGATTGGAAAGGATTTGGAATCCTTTTGTGTGTTTGGTTCGACGAATTTGGAATGAATTTGAATTCCATTATTTATAAAAAATCATTAAAAAATTAAAAAAATAATTAAATTACCTTTATTTAATTGATTATTAGGTAACAAATGTTTTTAACATATTTTTAAACTTTATTATATGCAAATCCCTTGAAATCCTAGCCATCCCCGTGGGATTTCAAAATCCTATGTTTGAGGGATTTCAAATCCGGGCAATCTTGCAAACCAAACGTGGGATTGGAATGGATTTGAAATCCAAATCCCCCCAAATCCATTCCATTCCTGCAAGCCAAACAGACCCTAAGAGCCATTTATGTAAACTTTTAACATACTGTCCGTGCATAGAAAATAATCACATACAAATTATTGATTATATGGACTTTGATCAACAAAGTTCCTCTAATCTTTAGTTGTTTCAGATATCGACTACAGTTGAAACAGTTTAGTCAAACATTGCAGTTATTATGGGACGGAGCGAGAATGAGTCAGGGGAGATATTCTGCAGGTATGGTTGGTGTTTTCCAATCTCACAACTAAGAATATTGCTTAACCAAAGGGCCATTGGCCCAGCTATTCGGTAACCCCACCTTCCTGGAGGTCAGGGGTTCAAGTCTCACCAAAGGTGAGAAGTTTGTGTGAGTTTAATATGCCCTATATAAATATTATATACTTCAAAAATAAATTGCATAAGTGGCACAAGATAACAAAATAAAAATGCAACTTACAGCATAATCATCATGCACACGCCAGATAGCCTCACCAAGCAGGTTTGCTACGGATAAGATAGTCAGTTGCGGAAACCAATTCTGCTCATACAACGGAATTGTATTGGTGATAATCACCTCTTGGAAAAGACCACTTGACAGTCTTTCAACAGCAGGAGGACTGCATTAAGCAGAAAGTCAACGTTTTATGAGCAAAAGTTGAAGAAATAAGCAACTACGTAAACTCGAAAGTATAGGGTACCTAAAAACAGCATGTGTGCAGCATGCATAAACTTCCCTCGCACCTTCTTGATGCAACAAGGCTGCTCCTTTGGAGATGGTACCTGTAATCCAAGAATCAATAGAGCGCATATTTCAAAGGGCATTTAATAACCAAATTTAGGGGAAGAGAGATATTTCACCAGCAGTGTCGATCATGTCATCCACCATAACTGCTACTTTACCCTTCACATCACCAATCAAATTCATTACCTGCATCATAATATCAGAAGAATGAGGATGCTGATTATTATGAAAAAAGAAAATAAAGTGTACACTTTCAGATGATATATTATAGGAATAAATACAGAAATAGACCTTACCTCTGCCACATTGTGTCCATGACGCCGCTTATCGACAATGGCCAATGGCGCATCGGATAATTTATTTGCAAAAGCTCGAGCTCGAGCAACTCCACCAACATCTGGTGAGACCACTACTAAATCCTCAGCCGAGATGGTCTTGCTGGCAAGGTAATCAACCATGACCGGCTACTTATGCATAAGAAACAAATTAGCAACCAATATAGCAATTCAACATAAAAGGTGGAAATGAAATCTGAACATGAAGTTTAAATCAACTAGTGCCAAAATAATTAAAGAATATATAAACATAATTCTACCATAAACCACCAAAAAATCCTCATCTTAATTTATATGATCTAAATTCTAAAGATCTCAAATTTATATCATGTGACTTGATCAGAACCTACATAATTAATTTGACGAATAATGTATTATTACCTGACCATGTACATGGTCAACTGGAATGTCAAAATAGCCTATAGATTGCCCTGAATGAAGATCACAAGCAAGAACACGATCTGCGCCAGCTTCTGTTATCAGATTCGCAACAAGTTTAGCGGCAATTGATTCCCGCCCTTGAGTCTGAACCATCAGTGGAAGAAAAAATAAAGATGAAAAAAAAATTTCACAAAAAAGATAGTGAAATTATTTTCAGGATTACATGGTATTGCTTAGCCTAGTTCTATATATGCAACTTTAACTGTATTCCACTTAATAATGAGTTACCTTCCGATCGGCCCTTGCATATCCGAAGTATGGGATAACTGCAGTAACAGTTTTTGCAGATGCCCTCCGACAAGCATCTATCATTACCAAAAGCTCCATGAGATTCTCGTTTGCAGGAGGACATGTTGGTTGTACAAGAAATACATCGCACCCTCTAACACTCTCACACAGCTGAACGTATATTTCACCATCGGCAAAACGCTTTATCTTGATATCTCCAAGGTCTAGACCCATGTAGCATGCAATTTCCTATTCCACATAACAAAATGACTTCTAGAATAACAAGCAAATACTAAAAGAAACAAAATTCCAGAAAAAAAATTGCTCACAGTAAATAAAGTAACAGAATAGTTTGTCTCTAGCATAAACAAGTACCAAAATTCGACATTTGAATGGCATAATGAAGGGATGCTAAAATACCATAATATTTCCCCATCAATATGTTGAGAAACAAAGGCAACCAAGCCCTTGGCCATTGGCCAAATGGCATACCTGAGATAGTCTGGGATTGGCTGTTCCGGAAAACACCCGAAGTTTGGTTTCATCCTTCTTCATTGGATCCCTCTCAAACTCATATGGAGTAACAAATTTAGGAAATGTTTCTTCGTTTCTGGTGAGGGTTGGTACACCAGGATTCCCATTTCCCTCAAGATTGACCCTGCAGCTCTGAATCCAAAAACGATAGAGTTACTTATCCCTGCATTTTTATTAAATACAGTTATGTTTAGAAACCTACACATCTACACACCTTTCTACGATTGCAAATGAAATGGTTAAGTTCCAACTTGGCTGTTTCTGTCTGGTTCTATTTGTTTCACTGATACTGCTGTTGTTACTGGACTCCTATCATTCTTCATGAAATTCAAAGCTAAACACAGACCTACTATAAGTAGAGTGTAGACAGGATGCTAATACAATTGAATCTGATTCTGTATATAGTCCAAAGACAAGAAATTTCTGATTTTTTAACTTAAAAGAATTAATTGACCTCATTAAATTGAGTGTAGTTGCAAATAACAATGATTTCACAATAAAACAATAATCATCGCCATAAACTGAAAGTAATGATCTATATTTTATAACCACACGAAGTGACTACATAATATACTTGCATCATTGTTCATTAATTCATACATATTATATATAGCTTTATTACTTTCATTAATCATATATGTCTGAATAGTTGAAAACATAATCAAATGGGTATTTAGTCTAATTGAATATAGAAATATCTGAAGGGATAAATCTATGGTAAGTTGGTAACCACCAAAAGTTACCATCAAACCCATTACAATTAAATTGTATAGAATAAACATGTTATTCAATGTACATTCTCTCGTCTAGTAATATATGACTGTCTCCCTACAACAAAATGGAGACGGTTTTTATGATTCCCAAACGATTTTTGGACAAAATGAATTTGAAATTGGACATATTGGATGGTTAATACTTTAACAATGAGTGGTTGAAATTGGACAAAATGATTTTTACACTTGACTTTAACTTTCCAAAAAATCATCATTCATGCAGAAACTCCTAACACTACAAAAGAAATGGGCTTTAGAGAAGGAATATTTAGAGAAGCTTTTAGAAGTGTATCTAAATATATATTATAGGGAAGGATTTAGATGACAAAAATGAGTAGTGTAACTATAGGCTAGATGATGTTTAGGAAAGGATTTAAGAGGCTAATCATACGGTGTGAAAAATGTTGCTAAAAGATTTAGAGAAGCTATTTTTTTGAAAAGTCACTAAAAAGTTGGATCAAGTTTTAGTAACACTTTTTAATACTTCTCTAAAGATAAAAAAAAATTAAAATTTTTAAAATTAAATAAAAAATATTCAGATACTCTTCAAGAAACGTATCTAAAACATTTATTTCAAAAATAAATTAAAATTATATAAAAAATATATAACCAATTAGCCCTAAGTTTTTCTCGCCTTTCTCCTGGTCGCAACTTCGTCGATTCTCACAGAATGTTGAGGCGATTCTCCAGGTCTGAAATCTTCGATTTTACTGTTTGATTTCGATCTTCGATTTCGTTTTTCAATCGACTTCAAGTTCAATCTATCTCATCTCTTCAATTTATGTCAATGAAATCATCGATTCTCCAGGTCTGAAATCGATTTCAATGAAATATCGATTCTCTGTTTCAATGAAATCCTTACCACTCAATCTATTTCAATCGCAGTCGCAGCATGTAGCCACCGGGTCTGAAATCATCGCCGTCGCTTGAATATCTCGTTGTGGCTCGAATCTCTCTCCATCACTGAATCACTCTTCGTAAACAGATACCATCATACTTGCATTTTTACGAGAAAAATGGTTTGTTTGTAGATATCATAATGAATGATTGCTTCTGTGAATCCACAGGGGTGAATTTGAAGATGTATATGATGAAGAGAAGATTTATTCAGGGGCATCTATTGTATAGGAGGCCAAATATCCATCCATCCAATTGAGTGACAAGTTCTTCAATCCAAGTGAGATTTTTTGTCCCATAAGTAACAAATTTAATATCACTTTGTGTATATCTTTCTTTTACTGCAAAAGGTACAAGTCATTATAATAGCCTGTCTCCATTAAGCTCTGATCCAGACCAATAAAACGAGTTTTTGTTTAGTGAATTGTTGTTATAGACCCTGCGGTTGTAAAAGCTATAATTTGGGAGTTCTGATCAAGTATAGAACATTAGAACCCTACAATATAGATAGAAAGGGGAAACTAAAATGTGTTTCAAACTTGACTAATGGCTAAAAGAGGCTTAATTTTATAAAGCCCTAGATAGCAAGGGCCAAAGGGGCAGGTAGAATGTGCTTCAGATGATTGTAAACCTTCTGAAACTTAGACTAATGCTAAAACAGGCTTGTATTCGACTAGATTGAAGTAGTTTGTGTTATAAATCATTGCATTGTCAGTTGAATTCAAATCAGTAACACAATCAATTATATTATTTATCTAATTTAAATGAATATATCCTTGCAACATTTTTAATCATTAAATTATATTATTTATTACTATATATCTAACACTCCTACGTAACATTTTCAGAACAAACTAATTTCTCCTTCAAAGTCAATGGATAATGACCGAGCATGGATAGTAAGTAGAAATCGCATAAGTCTAGAGTACACTCTTGGGTTGAACTATTTTTTAGATACTGCTAGACATCACTTGGATTCAGATGAAAAGACGTTATGTCCTTGTAATCGATGTGAAAATACATGGCTACAACGACTCCCTACGATTCGAGCTCATATTCTACAACATGGTATGCTTGCAACATACCAAAGGTGGATCCATCATGGTGAATCTCTTACTGACGAAGAAGAAGACGACCACTTTGAAGATTCGTCAAATAACGATGAAGATGACCATACATTGAGGGACGCTATTGTGGATGAAGAAGGACGCATGTTTTTCAACGTGGACCGTTCAACTGAAAATGACGTTGAGGATGAGTCAGATGTTAATCGTGGTCGTTTTGACAAGTTGATTGAGCAACTCAACAAGGAACTGTATCCAGGATCAGGGAATCTGACATTACTGCAATATGTAGTGAAGTTGATGCACATCAAAGTGTTGAACAAGTGGTCAGATAAATCTATAAACATGTTCTTACAGTTTGAACAAAGTATTCTTCCATCGGGGCATAATCTTCCAACATCATACTATGAGATGAAGAAAATCTTGATGGAGATTGGTCTGGGATATCATAATATTGATGTTTGTAGTTATGATTGTGCTCTGTTTTATGGAGAACATGCTAATCTACTTGCATGTCCGGTGTGTAATCATCCTCGATACAAGAGGAACAAGGTTCCTTTTAAGAGGATGAGATATTTCCCGTTAACACCTAGGCTTCAACGACTTTATAGTTCACGTCATACTTCTGAAGATATGCGATGGCATGCCGAAAAACGAAAGGCGGAAGAAGGTGTGTTACGTCATCCAGCTGATGGTGAGGCTTGGAAAGACTTTGACTTAACTTATCCGGCTTTTGCGACAGATTCAAGGAATATAAGGTTGGGCTTGACATCAGATGGCTTTAACCCCTTTGGTAATATGAGTACATCATATAGCACTTGGCCTGTAATGGTAAAAGCATTGAATCTTCCTCCTTGGAAAATGATGCATCAAACCAGTTATATGATGTGTTTGTTGATTCCCGGTCCAAAATCCCCGGGTAAAGATTTTGACACTTTCATGCGGCCATTAATTGACGAGTTAAAGACTTTGTGGGTTGGAGTAACTACATATGATGCTACTAGTGGAGGTAGGTTCAATCTTAAAGCTGCTATATTGTGGACGACATCGGACTTTCCTGCATACGCTTACTTGTCTGGTTACTCCACCAAAGGACATTTGGCATGCCCTGAATGTTTAGAAAACACACCTTTTCGTAGTATCAGAAGCAAAACATGTTATATGGGGTCGAGAAAGTGGCTACCTTCTATTCATCGATGGAGAAAAAGTAAAGAATTTGATGGTTTCGTTGAATATGATGAACCAAGTAGGCCGAAATCTGGTGATGAGATCGTTCAGTTACTAGACCAGTTACCTTCAATGACTCCTGGGAAAGCACCAAACAATTCTGGTACGAAAAGAAAATTTCATGAGTTGCATCCTTTGCGTAATTGGTCAACTCGTAGTATTTTCTTTGAACTAGAATATTGGTCAAAGTTAAAACTGCGACACAACTTGGATGTCATGCACATTGAGAAAAATGTGTGTGACAATATCATTTATACCTTATTAGGGGTTGAAAAGAAATCAAAAGATACGATGAAGGCAAGAATGGATTTGGAAGATTTAGGCATTCGAAAAGAATTATGGTTACAAAAGTCGAGTTCTGGTGTTCTAAAGAAACCTCATGCAAGCTACACGTTCACTAAAGAAGAGAAGACATGTTTTCTTGATTTTTTAAAATCAGTTCGATTTCCAGACGGATATGCTTCAAACATTTCACGTTGTGTGACATCTGATCGAAAGTTGACAAACTTAAAAACACATGATTCTCACATCTTGCTTCAAAATCTATTGCCAATTGGAATTGTAGGACTGTTATGCAAAGATGCTCGTATTGCTATAACTGAATTGTCCAACTTTTTCAGAAGACTTTGTGCTCGTACTCTTTTAGTGGCAGAGATTCAAGAGTTAAAGAAGGGGATTGTTGTGATTTTATGCAAATTAGAGAAGATATTCCCTCCTTCCTTCTTCACGATAATGGTCCATCTTTGTATTCATCTACCAGATCAAGCACTTTTGGGTGGTCCTGTTGCTAGTCGTTGGATGTATAGTGCTGAACGATGTTTGGGCACTTACAAGCGTTATGTTAGAAACACAGCTCTTCCAGAAGGTTCAATTGCAGAAGCTTATGTTGTTGATGAAGCATTAACCTTTTTATCCTTGTACATAAAAGGTTTGGAAACAAAATTCACAAGACCTGAGAGGAACCTTGATGGTGTTATACACAATGAATCGTCAAACTTTGCTTTGTTCAAGGCAAGATTACGTTGTTTTGGGACTTCACAATTGAAGTTCCTTACCACTCAATCTAATGCTTTGCAATGGTACATTCTCAACAATTGCCATGAAGATATCAAATCATATCTAGAGTATGTTTTCTATCTTATTGAAAGACGATCATATTTATAATTTAGTTTTTGATAGCACATTTACCAACTATAGTGTATTGTTTACAATGTAGTGAGCATATGGACATACCGAAGCAAAACGCTAGCAATAATTTAGAGCAACTACAATCAAGAACTTTTCCCACATGGTTCAAGTCGAAGGTAATATTTGTCAAGAACATGTTATACATTATTTTAATACTATGATTAACTAAAGTGTTTTTATACAGATGGAGAAGCTACGTCACGAGGGCTCAATTGAGGCAACAGATGATATGTATTCATTGGCTCTTGGCCCATTTGATCGATATACTACTTGGACAAGTTGTATCGTAAATGGTGTGCGTTTCCATTCTCAGTGTAGAGATGACAAACTTCACACTCAAAACTGTGGAATTTCTGTTCCAAGCAACCATGATGGTGAGGAAGTAGATTTCTATGGAGTTTTGTTAGAGGTTATGGAGTTATCATATATACTAGATAGAAAAGTGGTTGTCTTTCGATGCAAGTGGTATAACACTGACAAGAGAATGAGAAACATCCATTGTGAGAGTGATTTGACAAGTATTAAAATAAGTTCTGAGTGGTACGCTAATGATCCATACATCTTGGCAACACAAGCACAACAAGTATTTTATTTGGCAGATACAAAGAGAGACAAAAATTGGAGGTTTGTGCAGAAAGTTTCACATCGTCACATATGGGACGTTCCGATCGTTGATGCTATTAATGAAGTTTCGGCAACCCCATACCATGAATCAAATACATTATCACCGATGTTCATTGCATCAGAAAATGACATTGATGATATAATGTTAGTTAGAAACGATGTTGAACCAATGAATTGTGATGAAGATGAGTATATGAATGATGATAATGAAGACAACGAAAGTGAAGATGTTAAACCAATTTACGAGAGTGAAGATAAAGAAGCTTCAGAAGAAGACGAAGATGATGGGGTTGATTGAACAATTATTGATCTATTAGAGTACATTTGGTTGATTAATTTTAGCTTTTTTTGTTAATTGCAATGTACATCGGAAGGAACACTCTAGTAGTTTATAATTCTATGTTTTTGTGTTTATTTTTGTGTTTGTTACTCTTAATCAAGAAATTGTGATTTGAATCATCTAATGTGATTTTCTTTAGTTTATGCTCAAGAGTTTCGTGACTAACAGTTAATTTTTATTGCAGTTCACTTGAAATTACTGCATGATGGCGACCGCCTCTACAAACACATCACAATCAAATGGTGCTTCGTCGACCTTGCAAAGTAACAAACGTGGTTCTACTCGAGGAGAGATCATAAAAAAAGTTAGAAAGCGAATGGGAGGAGCTAGGTTAACTGTAAACTTTTGCGAAGAGTTTAGGCAAGCTGTTGGGACAAACTCCGAGAAGTTCAACAACGAATGCGGCATAATATGTCGTAAGCAGTGTCCCTTCAATTACACGGATTGGAGGAAGGTCCCTAAATCCATCAAGGATGGTCTTCGCGAGAGGATTTTGGTAAGATAACCACGAGTTAGATGTCAAATATTTTGTCATTCTTGTTCATTATCGTTAACGAATTTATTTCATTTTTATATTTATTTTATAGCTAAATTTTGACGTCGACTTGTCTTCAAATATTGTGGTTGATGTGATTGACTTTCAAATGGGTCGATCTTTCAAAAATCACCGAGCAAAGCTGCAGGAGCATTTCCTAAGATGCAATGGCGAGGAGGACGTGGAAAGAGCTAAAGGAATGAAGCCAACAGAATCGAGCGTTACAAATGAGGCTTGGCATATACTTTGCGATTATTGGAGTTCGGAGAAGTTTCAAGTAAGTTTCAAGCAATTTTACAACAATAAACTATACATGTTTCATTCAGATTTCAGAGACCAACTTACCAGCTGTGATGTTTTACCAATTTTACAACAGTAAACTATACATGTTTGTGGTAACATGTTTGTGGTAAAACAATCTATTTGGATCTTAAGTTAAAATATGATGTCGAATGGGAATGTAGTGTGGATAACTGATTACTAGGACCTGCTGCTAGCAGTTTTTGCACACCTGATCCTTACTTCAGTTAAACTGGGAAATCAGTATTACATGTGTGAAACTGCATTAGGAACTAAGTGTTCAAATAGAAGTTAAGGATCAAATTCAGATTTTATTTTGGTAGATACTTCAGTTTTTGCACCCTTGCTTCTAGTATGAAGAAAATCAACATATGTAACATACCAACTTGGTCATCCAAATAAGCGTTTGGGATCCTTTTCACAGCTGGTAAAATTGTTTACTGTTGTAAAATTAAACAGATCTATTATTGTATAGTTCAGCTGGTAACATGTTTGTGGTATAACAATCTGTTCGTTTACTGTTGCAAAATTGCTCAGGCTTAATAGCAGCTTAGTTGTTAATTAGTTAGAAAATTATGATTATGTTGAGGTTGCTGTTTGTGTAGGCTATGTCAAGGAAAAATTCTGAGAATAGGGGAAAGCGAAAGTATGTTTCTTTAAATGGTACGGTGAGCACTCCAAATCACCATTTCCGAAATAACGATTCTTCTATCGGGGAGATAGATACTTTCAGAAAGTTGCATTATAGAGAAAAAGGGGGTTGGGTTAACGACTACTCTCGCTCTTCATATGTAAGTTACGTTTAACGAATTCATTTTTTATGTCTTCATCGTTTTATAAATCACTATGTATATATATTTTTTTCGTGTCCATAGGAAAGTATGGTAGAGATGAAGCGGCATACCGAATCAACTGAAAACCCGCCGGATGATCTAGAGATTATGCAACAAGTCTTAGGTAAAAGACCTGCATATATTCGGGGATGGTCTAGGGTCCCGAGCACTAGGAGTGACGCTACGAGTTCACGACATAGTGCCACTGGTCGATTGAGCCATGCCGAGATGTCTGCGAGACTTGCCTCGACGGAGTCCGAGCTTGCTTCAACCAAATCCGAGCTTGCTTCAACCAAATCCGAGCTCGCCGAGATGAAGGGTGACATGGCCGACCTACGTCTATTGGTGAGGAAGTTTATATCTGGTCAACCGCTTCCTAGTTTTTCAACTTCAGTAGACGTTCAAGACAATGGTTCCGAGACCCGAGATCGTTAAATATTGCACTATGATTTCGTTTGCTTTTTATAAATTTGGATGGATGCGAATTGATTGAACGTTTGGTTTCTTTTAATAAAAATTATCGTTTTGGGATTTTCAAGAATTTGTTCTTATCAATTTAATATTATTTATTTGTTATATTATAATATATATATATATATATATATATATATATATATATATAATTATATATGAATATGCACCTAAAATAGGGACGAAAATAAATAGAAAATATACTCTTCAGAGAAGGAATTGGATTTTTAAAAGTGTAACTAAAGATGACTTTTAGAGAAGATTTAGGGTTTATGTATCTAAATAGCATGTTTAGAGAAAGTTGTGTTAGCGTAACTAAATGATACTTTTAGAGAAGGTTTTCAAAAAATGTTACTAAAGGCAACATCTTTAGAGAAGCTTTTCCATTTCCTTCTCTGAAAGTGTGTTTTTAGTTGCTCTTTCGATCTGTCTTAAAAGCTTAAAAAGCGTCACTAATAATGACTTTTAGAGAAGCTTTTTGAGAAAATTTGACTAACCTTTAGCGAAGCTTTGAAAGTGTATCTAAAGCCCTAGAAAAAGCGTCTCTAAAGGCAACATCTTTAGAGAAGCTTTAAAAGTGTATCTAAAACCTTTACCTACCGTTACATAGAGAAGCTTTTTGACGGAAATGAAAAGCTTCTCTAAAGCCTTTAGAGAAGCTTTGAAGGCTTTTAAATACAAAATAAAACCTTCCCTGAAGGTAATTTCTCTTGTAGTGTAAAGACATTTACTCAGAAAACTTGAAAAAAGGTTTCCCTAATTACAACGTCAGTTAAATTATTTAACCCAAGTAACTAACCACTGCACTTGAAGAAATCCTAGAAAAACATTGTACTTGAATAAAATGTACATTTTGGCCTAATTCTTTTAAAACTTTCCATTTTTCCATTATTTCAAATGCTGAAAGTATTTAGTCAGAATTAGTATTGTGATTACAAAGGAATAGATTGTATTGATCTAGTAGAACAAAAAAAACGTTCTTATTATGAAAGACACTTTATATAGTTTACTAGTAATAGAATATTTTATTTAAATATGTATCCAATATTAAGAAGAAACAAGAATCATAGCTTGCTTGTATAATGAAACAATTGTATATTTCTAAAATGTATTAATTCTATTATTTTTGTAATTTAATTGTAAAATCATCAAATAGTATTTTTGGTGTATTGTTTCATCAACAAACAAGCTATGAGTTTTGGTGGATCTTGATTGTAAATTTCAATTAAAAAAATATTTCAAATTGCTTGTCTTTCAAATATTTCTTAACATATTTGTTCTTCACAACATCATTTTATTTTGGTTCCTTAGTAAATTATATAAATTAAGCATCTTTAATAACTAAGTAAAAAATAATGTGTACCTAATCAATACAATTTATTTTTTGTAATCACAACAATGGATTTATTTGGTTCAAGAAACATGAAACATCAAAAAGATATGGGCAAAAGCATTCACAATTTCAAGGTATCATGTTTCTTAGGACTTAGGTAGGTACAATTGTTATTTTCAAACCACTGCCAAGATGGATACAAAGTTGCACATGGTCTACTTGGATTGATAATTTAACCAAATCCAAAATGTTGGGGCAAAATTGTTCAAGTTCCCCTAGTGCAGCATCTTTTTGGGATTTATGCCTGTACAAAGGCTTTTACTAAAAACTAGTGTGAATAGTGTATTAAGAATATTGAACACTATTTTAACAATTACCAAATCTGGGTCATAAATCCTCACTTGGCGCAAATTTACAAGCTGGTAACCTTCATTTTCATACAGTTAAATGTCATCATCAATCCTTGACTAGATGTGTGTGTGTGTGTGTGTGTGTGTGTGTGTGTGTGTGTTCAAGTAAATTCCCAAATTGAACGCCTTCAAAGTTTCTTCTATAAGAACATAACCTAAAATTACCAAAAAGAATTATTTCAAATTCAAATAAACTGAAATACAAATCCATGCATAAATGCACAAATAGCACATACACACACAACTACCCAACACAAATAAAGACGATAAACTGAAACACAACCATTCTTATCAGAAATCTACACAAATAATCAGTAGACATATACATACATACACGAACGCACGCATGCATACATATATAGTGAAATACCGAAACACAGTATTATAATTCGTCTTACGATCAAGTGTTAATAGCAATCAGCACACATAATTGGATGTATATCGATACATACAACGACATGCATGTGTGTGTGAGCGAAATCTTAAAGAACTTACAGAATGTGAATGCAAGTGAGAATCGAAAACTCACAATTAAGGCGTTTCTTGCAGGGATGGGCGATCGAAATTTGTTGGTGATTGCAAGATTTCCAGAAGAAAAGGCAAGAGAAGCCATTAGGAAATGGTAAGAAAATAATCACAGAAAGAAGACTCGGTGAGACGGTGAATGTGAGAGAGGAGAGAGGGTTTAGGGGAACATCTATTGGACTACAAGACGGTTGTAAGAACTATCCGGTGGATTTTTAGAACATAATATGGGTCAAATAATGTAATTTTTAATAAATTATATAAATAAAAATAAAAATTTATATAAAAGTGTGGGAATTTAATTAAAATACCCAAAGTTTGGCTTTGACTTGTAAAAATATCTAAATTTTCAACTTGTTTTGCAGAAATACCCAAACAACCTGCGATGGGGTCCGCGGTCGCGGACTGGGTCCGCGATTTGGCTCGCGGTGGTCCGAATGTTACACTTTTGGCCCCTCCCCTCAATGGGGGCCGCAATTTGGGGGAAAATTGAAGTTTTAGTCCCTCTAGTTTTTAGACTATCATTTTATGTATTTAGGGTTTTTAAGATGTTTTTGCATGTTTTTACTGTTTTTTTCACACGTATTGTCTGAGTTGTTTCAGTTATTTCTTTAAAGTAATATAGAAATTAATTAATGTATTTAATATAGAAAAATGGGTTCGGAGCAGGATCAGAGAACGGCAACGCCATTTTCGTCGGTGAATGAGCTCTTTTCTCAGCTCCGGGCGTCCTTCTTCGCGACGGAGTTCCAACGTGTAGAAAAACTGATGGTCGAGCACGAAGAACATTCCAAGCAGAAGTACGTTGAGTGGAAACGAAGACCAAATCACTCGAGAAGGAGAAAGATTTTTTGTTTTCGCAAAATCTCAAGTTGAAGGAGGAGTTGCAGAAGAAACAAAAGAAGTTAAGGAAAAAGAGTAGAAATTAGAGAGTGGAAATGTGTATGTAAATGTGAGGTTTTTGTACAGTTTGTTGTTAAGATAGGTAGGTTTGGGTATTTGAAATACATAAACCAATTTAAGGTGTATAAAGCCTAGAAATTAAATAGGAGGAAACACTCTTTAACTCTCTTGGAGAAGGCAAGTCTATTGCTACCATTGGTCTTTTGTTAACCTTTGGGAGCTTTTGTTGCTAAAAAAGTAACATTGTTTCGTTAAGGATAGTCAAACTTATAACATTTCATTTTAAGGATCTCATGGGTCTCTTTTGTTTGTTAAATTACAACGTAGATCACTTATGTTTGATAAATTACACGGGACGATAAAGTAGATAAAATAATGTTATATATAAAACAAGAGCACTAAGCATACAAGATTTATCGTCCCAATCAAGGGAAATCAATGTTCAGATCAACGTTATCATATCTTATACTTCCATGTGGTTCAAGCTTCGACGGGCCCTGCGTGCTACTTCGTTGGCTGACTGAACATCTACTGTTTGGCACGGTTGAAGAGGCGGGAATTGGACACTCTCCACGAGTATGTCCTACGCATTGGCACCAAGTACATTTTCGCTGTATCGAACCTTCACCACGTGATGGACGTCGATCGTTCTTTCTCGGTCTCCCGGCTCTGTTCTTAGTGTTTAACGGTGGATAGCATGGCGGAAGAGGGTCGGGTGGAGACACCCATGCTTCAGGGGGTGTAACACCCCAAAATTCTGGGCTAATTTGAACCTTAAATTTCAACAAGTTATGATAAAATAAATTTCCACTTTCATATATACATCAAGTGAATTAACCACTAGGAGTACATTTACAAGTACAGAATTCTCCAAATAACCTATTAATCTAATTATGCCACTATAATCAGATTAACTAAGTTATCTAAGCAATCCTTCAAAAACTCCTTCTGCTAATTGACTTTTCCGCTAATCCAAAATGTTCGTCCCACGTCCCTTTTACCTTCCCAAGCTAGTACCTGGTAAGAAAACATCATTTGAAACGATTAGGCTAACGCCTAGTGAGAACATTCGTTTCCATAATAATATTTGCAAAATCAATGTAAACAAGTTATATCAAACCTGATTACCCTTTTTCTTACCATACGTGTAACTCTATTCCGTTAACACGATCTTCATCCAATCCCATGAATATGACTGACACACATTCCATCATCATATCATGTCTTAGAGCCACACTACGAATCTTCACTGATTCTAGATTAATACTCTTATTCCAGAAATCGCAATATACACATGCCCATTTCCATTTATATCCTATTCCAGAGCCGCACTACGAATCTTTCTCAGATTCTAGATTAATGCTCACACCTAAGAAATCGCAATATGCACATGCCCATTTCTTAGAAAGGAAGTAGAGATCACAATTACATATGTCAATCCCTCTTCTTCCTTAGAAATCGGGAATTACGTTTATTCCAGGGTTTCTCACACACATCAGAATGATGATTAACTTCATCTATTCCACGTGCACATAACCATTAGTACCACACACATCAGAATAATGACTAACTTCATCTATTCCACGTGCACATAACCATTAGTATTACACACATCAGAATAATGACTAACTTCATCTATTCCACGTGCGCATAACCATTAGTACTACATACATCAGAATAATGACTAACTTCATCTATTCCACGTGCACATAACCATTAGTACTACACACATCAGAATAATGACTAACTTCATCTATTCCACGTGCACATAACCATTAGTACTACACACATCAATAAAATAACGATTATTACCACACGCCTATTCCATGTGATTACCAAACACTAGTGCATATGGATCCATTTCACTTTACTAACGTATATGCATAACAACATATTACAGCTCATATCATATTCTCAAATCTAAGAATACTAGATAACCTATCGTATCTTCATCCTCAAATGCCCCCCCTTCGGCGACTTAGCACGGGGGTTCCTTTTTCGGACAACTAAACTTTCCGGATACTTTTCTAATCCGGACGACATCCGGATACTAAAACCATCCGGATACCATCCGGTAACTATATTCATCCGGATTCTTACAATAAAATAATACTTTACCCGGTTTCTATTGCGTCCGGAAACATTCATCATCAGAGGTATCCGGATACGACGATTTATCCGGAAAACTCGGTTCTGCAGCCTAAAATTCGATCCATTTTCATGTATGTTCGATTCAGCTCATTCCAAACCATCCCATACGGTTCATAACCAATTTATACAGCTATTTCAAGGTTTAATTTAACATGAAAACACTGATTTAAGCAAGGAACAAATGAACTCACCTCTTAAGGAAGTTTTACCCACTTTGTACAATCTGATTCTTCAAATCTGTTGTTTATGATTCTGTAAATCAATCCAATACACAGATTCGTCCATCATCATTCATTCACAACAAGTTAATCAGAAAACATAATCAGATTTCCTTACCAATTTGATGAACAAACCCTTGCTTTCTTCCTCTTTTCTCTTTTCTCTTTCTCTCTATCTTCTAAACCGACCCAGATCACAAAATGAGGAAATATCTGATCTTTCAGCTATGTTATCATACATACTTTCCAAAATGACCCATTTACACCTTCTAGTTTCATTATTTCCACAATTGACACCAAACTTTAATCCCTTGTATTTTAACCCCAATGAATTATAAACTTACAATATAATTCAAGGTTTTAACCAAAATACAATTAAATTCCAATTCTCATTAAAATACTATTATTGAAAATTCAGGATGTTACAGGGGGTCCAGTTGGATTTATTACCTCCTGGTATGTTGCCCGGTAAGTTTCGGACGTGAAGAAATTTACAGCCAAGTCGCTGCAATCTCTACGACCCATATATCTTGCAGTAGCGATGGCATGGCCGTACGGTAACCCAGATTTTTGCCATTGAAAACATGAACAAATATGGTCGGTCATATCTACAATCGCGTCAAGTAGGTTATCACGAACCTGGTACCTCCCATACCCAATTTCGCTTACCCTTCATGCCGACGCCTATCCCGCCCTGAGGAGAATTATCTCCTCCGCCTTTGGTGTGAGTCTATTACGCATCTCACATCCTTTTCGGCGTCGAAGTTGGTACCACTCTTGTTGAAAGGCCCGGAAGTACTCCATAAGTTGTACAATCGGTAATCTACGCGCAAAACGGGAGAGTCCATTCACCGACTCTGCACTATTGGAGGTCAGAATGTCATACCGTTGTGCAGGAAAATGGGTTACGGACCACCTCTCCGGTCCAACATCGTTCATAACTTTGGCTGCATCCTTGGCACTAACTCGTAGAACATTCATGTACCGGTCAAACTCCCGAGCCGTATACACTCTGCATGCCTTCCAGCAGACGACGTGGTGGGTGGTAATACGTTTGTCCTTGGATTTGGCGTTCATCTACAAATGTCGACAACATAAGGCGTGAGGGGCGTTTGGGTACGTGGCAGAGATTGCGGCGCTTATGGAAGCAGCCCTGTCGGACATAAACACCAACCCTTCCAGGTCTCCGATAGCTTGTCTTAACATGGACAGAAACCAAGTCCACTCCTCCCCGGTTTCGGACTTGCCTACTCCGAAAGCTACGGGAACGATGGCGTTATTCCCGTCCATGGCAACCGCCAGGAACATCATACCCAAGTAAGGCCCCTTTAAATGGGCAGCGTCTATTACCAGGACACGACGCAGATTTGCCAGAAATGTGCAGATCTGCAAAAACGTAGGTGGTTTCCCTTTGTAAATGTTATAGTTTATAATGTGTAAACATATGACGTGTTAATATACGTACTGCGGGTCCAAGGGCAACGAAGCACAACTCAAAACGTCCATTTGAATCGGTCCTTATCTGGGTGACTGTACCTGGATTCTGCAGCTGCAAATTATATAAATACGCTGGGAGTCGTTCATACGACTCCTCGAACGTGCCTCTGACCATTAGCAGTGCCCTGCATCGCACATGCTAGCCTTGGTAGTAACCAATTGTGATCTTGTACTGCTGGTTTATATCGTTCACGATGTTCTTTGGACGCAATGCCCTGCTAGCATCAAGAAAGTTGTCTTTCAGTAATGCATCCAAAGTCCTTTTGTTGGCTTGTTTGTGGTTGGGATTCAGTTGCATCCTCGAACAAGTGTGTTCGTCGTGCAACTTTCTAATAAAAACATCCCTCCTTTAGGGCCCACGAACCTTGCGTACATCCTCCAATTACAATTTTTTCTCGCACATACAACTTCATATCTGGTTTTGTCGGATCTCGGCGTGTAACTTTAGAAACCCTCTTGTATGAACTTAATTCCGACATGTGTGGCCAAGTCATCCTTCGAATCAAATATTTGACCTACTTGTATCCTTGAACTGGGATTATAAGGTGCAGGTTCGTAGGTTTGTGTATGGGTATCCGGGGTTGGAAGAATAGGGGCATATCAAAAAAGTCATTTAACTGACTAAATGATTTACTACTAGGGGTATATTTTCCTTCTTCTTCGTCCTCATCACTATCACTATCGGTACCTGATCTGTCTATATCAGATCTACCCATTGTGAAAACATGGGTTTCGTCATCAGCAACTCCAGCAAAGCGTCCTTCTTGGTCTTCTTCTTCTTCTTCTTCTTGTTGCATCTCCAAAACAAAATCAGGATAACAGTCGTTAAGACCATATGCATGATCTGAATAAACTGTTGGGTCGTAGGACGCCTGAAATTGAGAATCAGGCTCCTCCATTTGGAGGTCTTCGTCATCACCGTCGTCATCACCTTCGTCATCGTCTTCGTCGTACACCGATGAATCGGCATACACAAAAAGTGATGGAGGTTTTTCTGACTGGGCTGCAAAGTGCAAAAAATCAGAAATATCCCCATCGTTAGATAACTCCACAATTGACCCATCACCATTCTTGAACACTAACTTGCAAACAGCAGAAGGGTCGATTCCACATTTTTGCATGGCGTATGCAACAAACTTCTGATAAGAAAAGTTTACTGGAAATTTTACACCATGCTTAGATTTATAAGAAAAACTCCACTCATTGTTGTCTTGCACCCATTTACCATCGTAACAGAAAAATAGCTTAGCTTTTGCAACAGATGAACTCATTTTTTCAGTAGTATCTCAAAAATAAAATACTGAAGAAAGAAAACAAGAAAAAAGGATGGAATGGATGTGAACTATGGATTGCATTTTACTGATATTTATGGATGAAATTTCATTGAGGTACAATAATTTTACATTGATGAAACAACCAAGATGAATTGCAACCACAAATTGGTCTTCCAAGTACAATAGTTCAACATTGATGAAACAAGCCAGTGAATTTCAACCACAATTTGGTCTTCCAAGTACAATAATTATGGAAAAAAACAGTAAAAACATGCAAAAATCGTGCAAAAGGGGACCAAAAATTAAAATTTTACCTCCAAATCGCGGACCCCATCTAGGAGAGGGGCCAAAACTGTAAAATATGGCTCCAAATCGCGGCCCCCTTCGCGGCAGGGACCAAAACTGTAATTTTCGGCCCCACCACGAGATCAAATCGCGGGCCACGTGGGCCTGGTTCGCGATCGCGAACCCCATTGCGGGAAAATGGGGTATTTCTGCAAAAGGGGGTGCCATTTTGGGTATTTTTGCAAGTCAAAGTCAAACTTTGGGTATTTTAATTAATATCACTTATTAATATTAATTATTATTTATAAATATTATTATAAATAAATATTAATTTTTTAAACTTAATTATTATTAATTAATAAATATTAATTAATATTAACTGAAAATTATGAAATTAATTTTAAAAATACATTGATATTAATTTTTTATTATTTAGAGTTATTGTTAATCATATAAGTTATTTTTATTTATGTTTTAATTATCAATTATTGTTATCTTTTTAATTATTATTTGATTATTTTTCATGTATCTAACAGTAATTTAAAGGAAAAAGTCCAATAAAACCCAATGGACTTTAGTATTAGGGATGATTAAGTCCTTGGACAATTTTTTGGAACAAATAAATCATTGCACTTTTCAAAACTTGTTAAATAAACCATTGGACTTTCTAAAACTTGTTACATATATCCTTATGACTTATAAAATTGGTTAATGTGGTAAATATGATTGAAAAAAATACGAAAAAACCAAACAAAGTTACATACTTTAAACTATTAAGTCCTTATACATTTTTTGAACGGAAAAAAATACAATTTATAAAACGAAACGAATATACCATTTTTCATTATTCTTCCCAAAACATATAGAAGTTGTATCCAAAACATAAATAGATTTAATAAAAGTTAGACATTGTTTACCAAAAATTGAACCAAAATATACCAAAAGTTGCACAAAGAAATGCCAATAGTTGCACCAAAAGGTCTAAAGATCAACAATCAGACATATGTTCACTTGAATTATCGCTTATAACATGGTTAAGATCATCACTACAATCATTACTGCAGTCAGATGTCATTTTGTAAACAAGAATAACGACTTCATCACGATTACAAATTAAAACAAAATGATATCACTAAATAAACGCATTACTGTAAAGATGTATTACCAATTCAACATAAACATTAACACATATAGGCTTTAATTATATATTGTTAGAGATTGAGTAACTACAAATTGGTGTTGCTTTATACCCTATAATTACAGATTAATCTTATATTAATAAATAAATGACCTTAAAGGATATAAAGTGTAAGTATTACAAGTAATTCGTATATATTTATTATATTTAATGATATAAGGTTAAATATAAAATATCCAATATTGAGCTCACTTTGAACGTATTGACGAGACAATTATAATTGTGTAACTTGTAAAAAACGTATTTTTGATATATAAGAATGTGAAGTGAAATGTTTTTCTAAAAAATGTCTTCTAATTCATTTCTTTTTATAGCCAAAAACAATTATTAAACAGAAAAAAATATTTGAACAATTTTTTTGGAACAAATAAGTCTTTAGACATTCTAAAATTTGTTAAATAAACCATTGGACTTTTGGAAACCTGTTAAATACATCCTTAAAATTGTAATAATGGTGTATTTAATATGTTTCCAAAAGTCCAACGGTTTATTTAACAATTTTTGAAATGTCTAAGGGTTTTTTTGTTCCAAAAAATTGTCCAAACACTAAAGTGCATTGGGTTTTTTTAGACTTTTCCCTAATTTAAAATGATAAGTTAATATATATTTTTTTCTAAAACTTGTTTTAACAAATTAAAAACTTATAGTATATATGAAATAATAAATTCTAAATTCTTTCAATTAACATGTTATATTATTATTTTTTCTTTATTACATTGATTGTATTAATTAACATGTTATATTGCTATAAATTTATTTTAATTATATAATTAAATATTATAATTGATAATTCTTTGAAGATGTCCTTTTTGATTATTTTATATGTTTATAAGTTAGTTTTCTCAAACATGATTTTTTCATCAGCTAACTTATCAGCCTATCAGCTACCAGCTAGCTTATCAGCTAGTTTGCCAAACATAGCCGTAAGAACCTAAAGGAGCTTGGGTTTCTATAAGAACTCTCCACAATTGTTAATTCATATATGTCACTACGCTTTTTGCTTGTAAGAACATTGCACTTGAGATGCTCTAAGGCCATCCGTACCCCAGGTTCAAACCTTTTGAACCCTCTGCGCCACATCAGCGCCACATCAGCTTTCCACTTTGAACCCTCTTGAACCTTTTTGAACCCACAAATCCCGTACCCCAACCTTTTGAACCTCTTGAACCCACATGCCACCTCATCTAATTTTTTAATAAAAAATCATAACATTCATAAAAATAAAAATAAAATTACAAAATAAAATTAAAAATTCCAATTATGTTTTTGTCGAATTCTCTCTTTTCTCGTCAAAGTAGCATTCAAAGCAGCTCCCGTAAGGTGATCGTGCGGGGCAATGAAAAACTCGAAGTCTTTTTCATATAGCCTTTCCAACTCGATTTCACACTTTTGTTGTTCGACTTGGCACTTTTGTTGTTCGACTTCAAGTTTTTTCATTTTGTAATCAACCGAATCATCAATTTTACTTCTCAAGTCACTCATTTCGGAGTAAAGGCGGTTGTCGTCCGTACTACTCGTTGCTGCCTTTTTTTGTCGTGTTTCTCCCGATGGGTCGTTGAACATTTTCAGCGTCTTCATCGGAAGTGTGGGTACGTTTTGAACCCCGGGATGTATTTGTCATAGTTGGAACCGTATTCCATTTTGGAGATAATTTGAGGATATCCCAAGCTTGTTCATGGGTGAAGGCAGTTTGGTATTCATTTTCGTACCGGACGTGTGCCGCTTTTAAAATATCGGCTTCACTCGATCCGCTTGATCTACTATTATACAAGTTGTTGTAGATGCCGGCGAATTGTTGTACCTTTTTGTTTAAATCTTTATATTTGGTGCTTAGTTGATGATGTGTTCTTTATTTTTCACGACACATCAACGTATAAAACACCTTCTCGATGCGACCCCAGAAGCTATCTATATTTATATAACAATAATAATAATTATGATAATAATAATAATAATAATAATAATAATAATAATAATAATAATAATAATAATAATAATAATAATAATAGTACCTCCGTTTTGTGCGTTACCGACAAGGGGGTCCTCCGAAACGTCGATCCACGCCGACGCTAAAGCCACTTCCTCCGCTCTAGTCCACGGTTGTCGGGCGGCTCTTTTTTGAAATTTTTTCTTTTTTTGGTTTTGCGTTGGTGACGGGTTTGGTGTTGGGCTTGGTTGTCGATCCGGGGATGATTGTTGTGTGGAGATCGTTTGTGGTGTTTCCGGAACAATCTCTTCAAGATCGATTCCGGTGTTGAAAGCGGGTGGAGGAAGTTGGAAATTTGGGGGCGCAAAACCTTGTAGGATCAAGCCTTCACGAGAAAATGGATGAATAGATTGTGAGAAACCAACGTTCGAGGCAAATTGCGGAAAATAAGGATTTTGTTGAAATTGTTGGAAACCAACGTTCGGGGTTTCTTGCGGTGAATCCGACCTCGTCGATCGGTTACCACGGGGTGTGTGTGGGGTGTTTGAATTCATGATGAGAGAATTTAGAGGATTGAGAGAATTAAGAGTGAAAAATGAATTGAGAGAATTTAGAGGATTGAGAGAATTGGTATGAAAAATGGATGAGATTTAAGGTTGATTTATACTGTTTAAATTGAAAAAAATAAAATAAAAACAAAATAAATTGAAAATAGCCGTTTGATATATAGCCGTTGAAATTAAAAATAAAATAAAAATTGAGAAAGTGTTCGGGTAGGAGCGGGGTGGGAAACCCGCATGCCGAACCCGCAGGAACCCGCCGCCCCCGTACCCGATTGCCGCCCAACCCGCTGGCCACCGGCGTGAACCCGAGCCCGAGCCCGCTGGGGTACGGATGGCCTAAATGATCTTGTCATGTTCACAAGAATCGATATAGTATGAAAAGGGTGGGGGATAGCCCCACTAAAGGAAAAAACAGTTTTTTCAAGGTTAAAAATATTTTTTTTACGTTTTATTATAGTTTCTTCCTGTGTTTTTTAACTTATGTCCCTACCAACTAAAAAATCAAATAAAACACTTCAATATCAACAAAAAAAACCAACGATGTCCCCCTAAATCAAAGAAAGTATAAGAAAAAAAACAAAAATAATTACAAAGATAGAAATTTTTATTACATTTAATACCTCAACGTGTTTTTTTATAAAATATTAATTTTATATGTTTTTCAAATTAATTAAGTTCTTTTATTAAAATTTAATAAGAATTCTTCTATCTTCTTCAATCATAGAGAAAAATTTTAACCTTTCATATTTTCTATTTCATATTTTCTGTATTTTTGAGATTATTTTAAAGTTTTCCAACAAATTTAAATCAAGACTTTTATAAAATATGAATTTTATATTTCCATCCTCTAAATAATTAAAGTATATATTTTCTTTAAAGAATTCTTCTATTCCATTGAAATATAAAGAAAATGTATGTTTTCTCTTTTCTTTTCTTTTTGTTTTAAAAAACATTTTAGGCATTGTTTGGCAGGAAAAAAAGCTAGCTTATTTTTAAGATACATGTTTGGATTACTATAAGCTAGCTTTTTGATAAGCTATTTGGAGTAGCATTTAAGTACTTTTTATGAATATTAATTATTATTTATTAACTATTGTTATAAATAAATATTAATTTCTTAAATTTAATTATTATTAATTAATATTAATTGAAAATTATTAAATTAAATTTAAGTATATATTGAGATTAATATTTAATTATTTAGAGTTATTTTTAACCATATAAATTATTGTTATATAATTTTAATATTAATCAATATATTTTAATTATCAATTAATATTATCTTTTTAATTATTATTTAATTATTTTTTCATATTATATGTAACGGTTATTTAAAATCATAAGTTAATATATATTTTTCAAAACTTGTTTTACAAATTCAAAATTTATAGTATATATGTAGTAATAAATTTTAAATTTTTTTAATTATTATATTATATTATTTAACTTTTTCTTTACTACCTTGGTTATATTAATTAACATATTATATTGCTATAAATTTGTTTTAATTATTTAATTAAATATTGTAATTGATAATGTTCTAAAGATATTCTTTTTGGTTATTTTACATGTTTATAAGCTAGTTTTGTCAAACATGACTTTTTCATCAGCTAGCTTATCAGCTACCAGCTAGCTTATCAATCAACAACTTACTAATCAGTAAACAGCTAGTTTGCCAAACATAACCTTAAAATAACCTAGAGAGAAAAAGAAAAAGAAAAACTCAAAATCTTCGTTTCTCCAATTCTCCCTTACAAAAAGTCAAAAACGGTGTTGGATATACTTTAATTGAGGGCCCTTCTTTTGTTAACCACTCAATTAGTGTTAACCTTGTTAACTAATCTGGACCATTAATTATCAAAATCAATGGCTAAGATTAAAAGCATTTTTAATTCATGATTAAAATAAACCCACGGCTGAAGCATATATGCATAGGGGTATTATAGTCATTTAACAAATCTTGATAAAGGAAACAATTCAATCCAGCGCTACATTTAAGGAAGGACCTATAACTTATCTCTAATTGATTCCAATCACCTACTCTCTCTCTCTCCAATCTCGATTCAAAAGAAATTCATCCAAAGAAATCTGCAAAAATCAACAGGTTTCTCCAATATCGATGAGGTTGATGATGGCGGCGATGGGAGGCAGGGTAGAGGATGGTGTTTGGCGGCTGAGATAGCGGCTAGTTCTTCACCGACAGTACACGATGGTCGACGGGATTGGGTAGAAGGTGGTGGATGGCGGCTGGTGGGTGGCGGTTGAGAGTGGGTTTGGTGGTGGTTGTTTGCTGTAATGAAAACAACAAGGTGGAGAGGGAGAGTGCAGGTCGAAAGTGGCTTAGGGTGTAGTAGCTGGTAGCGGCTGGTTGAGGCCGGGAACTTCAGCGATTGCGATGGCGGCTGAGGGCGATGGTGGTGACAGCGGCTGGGTGGATGTCGATGGTGGTAGGGGTTGAAGGCGGCACATTCTCTCTCTCTCTCCACACATTCTCTCTCTCTCGTGTAAATCAACCATACCGTTAGTTACTGCATATATGCAATTCTCTAATGTGCATATATGCTATTCTCTTATATGCATGTTGTTGGTGTACAATATGCATATATGCAATTTTAATATATGAATATATACAGGGTTACACAAATGTATGGTTGTGCATATATGCAAGTTTACATAGATTTATGGTTTACACAGATTTATGGTTGTGCATGTATGCAATTTTACATATATTTATGAATTACACAGATTTATGGTTGTGCATATATGCAATTTTACATAGATTATGGTTTACACATAGTTATGGTTGTGCATATATGCAATTTTACATAGATTTATGTTTGTGCATATATGCACTTTTTATCTTCATATATTCAACTGATGTGCATATATGTAATTCTATGATGTGTATATATGTAGTTCTAAGGTATGCATATATGCAGTATTAATATGTGCATATATGCAATTCTATGATGTGCATATATGTAGTTTGAAATCGTGCATCTATGCAAAAAAAACGTGAAAAAAATCGCTGGAACGTGAAAATTGGTTTTAAAATGATTAAGATTATCATTAATAATTACCAAAAATGAAAACTGGTTTTAAAAGATTTAGATTATTGACACGGGGTTTTGACACCCCGAGGATCTAACCGCAAGTGTACGGGTCGAAGTCAAGTAATAGTACTAGAGAAGTACGAGTATCGAATCACGGGGAACTAGGAACTAAATATCACAATTACTATAGATTCTATTAACTGGACTATCGAATTTAGAGATGGTTGGCTTGAAACTAATTAAATGCAGAAGTAAAATCAAATCAAACACAAGACAAACAGAACAGCTTTGAAAACTTTGATAGAGAGAAAAGTTGAGGGTTGGAAATCCTCAGGTTTTCCACATGCAAACAATCGACTCAAAACAATTACCAGTTAGTCCCCTAAATGATTCCCAAATCTTTTAAGATCACCGTCGTTTTCTTTCGAATAACAACGGATTTTATTTTGAAAAGGATTAGTTCAATCTCTCGATCTCACTTCTGGATTCCAAAACACATTAAGCACTCGATTTATGTTAAATTGGCTAGATTTTATCTCTCGATATTAACCTAACGGTTTAAATGGGACTAAAGCTTACTTGGTATATCACTATCACCGTTTTGGGCTTTAGGCATGCAATTCCTAATTCTATATAGCAATTAATTCTCGCGAACTTAATTACTAATCCACAAATCAATTGTAAACTGGCCAAATTCACAAAAGCATTAAGAACAAAATCACATGCTTCATTTAATAAGGAAAACTGATAAACGTTCAAATCAATTCGTTACATGCTTAAAAACCGGATTCATTCCAACCCCCAACACGAACCGGTTAGTTCATGTCGGTGGTGGATTCAAACATAAGAGAAAAGGATTCAAGAGTGAATGTAAACATGATCAAAAGTGAAAAGATGAAATCGTGATAACAAGTGATGAAAACTCCCTCTCGTGTCCGTCTCTACGTTCCGTCTTGAATGCACTCGTGATCGGCTCTGTATCGTGACCTCGAGGACTCCGAAAAGTCGCCCAAAATCGCCCCGGAACTGCTCTGGATCGTCTGCGAAAAGTTGCGCGAAGAATGACCTAAAATCTCCAAAAAACGAGTTTTATTTCTGCGTGCCGCGGTTTGTGCTGCGGTTTGCAAACCGCGCGCCAAACCGCGCGGCGGCGTGGAACAGTGTGTGTCGCGGCTTGCGCCGCGGTTTGCAAACCGCACGCCGCGGTTTGGGAAAACTGTGTGCCGCGGTTTTGGACTGTGTGCCGCGGTTTTGGACTTGGATCTCGGGCTTTCGTTGGGCTTCGTTTTGGCTCTTTTGGGGTTCTTTTTAGCTTCTTTTCTCGAGGAATGCCGCATTTTAGCTAACCTGTATAAATCACTAGATAAACCGTGAAATACACGCCTTTTTACTTGAATACAAGCCAATCTCATTGGTTTGAGAACCGAAAATAACGCCAAAAAGTGGCGTTATCAACAACCCCAAACCGAGCGTTGCTTGTCCCCAAGCAAATTAGCGATAAAAACAGAATAAAAGCATATATCTGTGAAAGAATAATAACTGCACAACTCCAATCGGTACCAAGTGATGCATCGGTGATTTCCCATACCCGTGAATATCTATCTCACTTTCGCCTCATTCTTTAATTTGTTCGATCTATGACCTTCTATTGGGAGTTGAACTCGTGACTGTTCCGATTACATTAAGGTTAGACTAAGTCCAGACATGCTAGGGAAAACATTTCGCCTCGACCGTACCTCACGGGGTACTCTCTTTGCACTCGAACCTAGGTTATCGCTCGTGTTGTCATGTTTTGGAGGTTATGTACAAGAATGCGCAAAAATTGCATGACAACTCTATTGAAAGACGCACAAATGACCAAAAATGGATCTCAGAAAGGAATCAAGTAGCAAGACAGGGAATATCGGTAAAGGTAGGCATAGACCGTAATCATGTTTTCCATAAGATCATCCAGGTCTTTAAGGATAAGGCTATGAAACGACGGGTAAAATGGTTCAACGATCCTCGGCATGTCAATCATTGGCAGTTCCGAATTCTATAGCTTTTTGCTCTAATATTTGGCCCTTTTCATCACTATTGGAGTCGCTTTGACTCTCTTATTTTTCAGCTCTAACTATTATCTATTTTTTTTTTGGGACTTCATTGGTCATCTTTTCTACTTCTCGGGTTACATTGACCCGTTTTATTCTCATTGCTGGCCGGAGTTCTTCTTTTATGCTCTCACTCTATTGGTTCATTACTGCTTCCGATTGACACACTTTCGGATTGGGTTGGCTAAGGTTTATGGCTAAGGGTTTAATGATGGGTTTAGAAACGAATTAAGGTGTGTGTTTGGCTGCAAAGGGGCTATGGGTACACACTAAGGGTAAAAGGGGACGATAGCTAAAAATGGTTTAAAATAAAACACACAATGCCTGGAATCATATCTTAAGGTCCACACGATATAGTCTATTGTACCCTTACCTAATATCCCGATGTTCGTCTTTGCTACTCGATGCAATAATGTAGCGAGATCATTCTACATTCACGACAAGGAATTCGAAAAAGTGTATAAGAATTAAGTGTATGAATCCCTCGAGATGAAAAACGTCTTTTAGGCTCAAGATCTCACTATCGGGTGGTCTCCACTAATGTCCCTAGTCGTGTCCTTTCCCGGTCCTTCCCAAACGGTCACGTCACTATCACAAGATTCTTCCCACAATGGTCGGTCTCAATCATTCAAAACAAAAAAATTTAGCTACTTTGATCTAGACACTCAGAAGTGTAGGAAATCTACGTGCATAACTTGGGCCCGATTGAGCAACCCCAAACCTTACTCACACATTGTCCCCAATGTGCAAGCAAAGTCGTAGGTGATGCGACTCAATCATTGTGCAGTTATTTACAGGTATAAAGAAGACGGGTAAAACATTGACATAGCAAGCAAAAAGAAGTCCCAAAATTTCTGAACTGGGCACCCCAAACCTAGGCCGTGGCCTAGGTTTGCCAAATAAAAGCCAACCCCAAACCTCGGTAAAACCGAGGTTTGCACAGGGTCTAATGTGAGTGTGTAGATGGTTCAACAATGAGGCACCCCAAACCTAAGTGAAACTTAGGTTTGTTGCATCTCGTGCAATTGAAATAGAATAACACATCAAACACCACTCTTTTAGCAGAGAAGGATTTAGAACATACCTGTTTTGCCCGGCCGGAGAATTCTTGATTGGTTGAGCATCGATCAGAGAAGATAGGGAGAACATGCAAGACAAGGGAAAGACACAAAACAAAAACAGGAAACACACAAAGCAAGAAAGGGAACAAAAACTGCACGAAAAACGAAGAACGGGGCACATGGGACTCACGCGGTTTAGCCCGCGACTTGTAAGTCGCGTGGAAAACCGCGTAACCCTCTGTTTCAGAAAGCCAACAGAGGGCCCCGCGACTTTCTGCGCGGTATGCAACCCGCGTGACAAGTCGCGTATGTCCCTGTTTCAGTTATTTTTGACTTTTTCGATTTTTCGATTTTTTTTTTTGGCATTTTCATTGTTTAAACACACTCAAAAATAAGAAAAGGAAACTAACCTTGGTGGGTTGCCTCCCACCCAGCGCCTTATTTAAAGTCGTGGCACGACTATGTGGTTTCAACTTGGCTTAGTGTCCGCGGGATTGTACCGTCCACACTTACGGTTCTTCGCGGACTTCTCTGCTTCTTCCTCTCTTTCACCACTTCTTCTCTCCAGCAGCTTGAATCTCACGTTCTCACCGCCAACTCGGAACGTGATCTCACCCTCTTCCATATCAATTAACGCCCGACCCGTGGCCAGAAAGGATCGTCCCAAGATCATCGGGACCTCTTCGTCCTCATCTATGTCTATTACTACGAAGTCGACGGGAAAGTAAAACTTACCAACTTTAATCAGCACATCTTCAATCACCCCGTACGGGTATCGGATTGATCTATCCGCGAGCTTCAGAGTCATGTATGTCGGGCTTACCTCACCCAGGCCAAGTTTCCTGAAAATAGAAAGAGGCATCAGATTAATACTAGCCCCTAAATCACATAATACCTTATTAAAATTAAAACTGCCAATTTGAATAGGAATCGAGAAACTCCCTGGATCTTTGAGCTTTTGGGGCAGTTTATTTTGGAAAATCGCGTTGCACTCTTCAGTGAGTGCAACGGTGGCCTGGTGATCAAGTGCCCTCTTCTTCGATATAATCTCCTTCATGAACTTAGCGTAAGAGGGCATTTGTGTAAGTGCGTCTGCAAAAGGGATGTTGATAGTTAGCTTTTTGAAAACATCAAGAAATTTTGAAAACTTGACATCATCCTTTTGCGCTTTCAGTCTGCTCGGGTAAGGCACGTTTGGAACTTCCGGCTTGGCCGGTGGTGCCACTTTTTCCTTCGGCTTCTCTCGATCAATCACATCTTCCTCCTTCTTCTTGTTCTTCACCTCAAACTCTTTGTCAGCCTTTAACTCGCCCATGTCTATCATCTCGAACTCTTCCTCTTCCGGACCGGTCTCATTTGATGAAGTCTCACTTACCGGATCTCTGGTCAACTCCTTTCCGCTTCTAAGGTAGATGGCATTGCAATGCTCCCGTTTTTGTCTTTCGGGTTGACTCGGAAGTTTCCCGGGGGCTCGGTTTTGTAGGGTCTCGGAAATCTGCCCCACTTGCCTCTCGAGGATCTTGATGGCGGCGGTGTTTTGCTCGGTAGCCGCCTTGACAGTATTGATTGTGCTTGCTAATCCCTCGACTGTGCTGTCCATTTTCGACATGAACTTCATCATCATGTCCTCGAGTCCCGGCTTCTTCTCCCCCGATGGTCCTTCATTCCTTTGGTGGAAACCTGGAGGACGGTACACATTATTAGTATTAGAGAAGTGAGAGGAGTTAGAAAAGTTACCTGGCTGTTGTTGGTCGGGTTGACTCCATGAAAGATTGGGGTGTTTTCTCCACCCTTCGTTATACGTGTTCGAGAAAGGATCGTTTCTCGGTTGGTTTCGGTTTGCCACAAAATGAACCTGATCAGGTTCTTGAAGATTTCCTCCATTCAACCGATTTGTGATGACAGCCAGTTGAGCTTTCAGTTCATTTAGCTCGTTACTCTCTTGGACACTTGCTACTCTTCTAACGGCTGATCTCGGTGTAGAGAAGCTATGCTCGGCCAAGTTTTCAATCAGCTCGCACGCTTCCTCATACGACTTGTCCATTAGTTCTCCACCCGCGGCAGCAGTGATATCATTTTTGAATTATGGGTGGAGCCCACTAAAGAAGGTCTGGATGATGACCCAGCCTTGTAGCCCATGATGAGGACACTTCTTGATCATGTCCTTGTAACGTTCCCACGCCTCATATAGCGTTTCTTAATCCCATTGAGAAAAACTTTTGGAGGAACGCTGCTTTCAACTGTGCCCAAGTAGTAATTTGATCTGATGGTAGGCCTTCTATCCATATTTCAGCTCGACCTTTTAATGAAAAACTGAACAGCCTCAGTTTGATTGCGTTCTCCTCCATTCCGCTGATCTTGAAGGTGCTACAAATGCACTCGAAAGCTCGGAGATGAGCGTGAGGATCTTCGGTCGGTGCTCCTCCATATTGATTCTGCTGCACCATTACGATGGTGCTCGGCTTTATCTCAAAGTAGTTAGCCGCAGTGGTGGGCGGTTGAATGCCTATCCGTGCGGCCGCCACATTAGGATCGGCAAACGACCGCATCGGAACTCTCTCCGGAGGAGGTGGTGGTGGATTATTACGAGGCGGATCATTGCGTGGAGGTCTCTCGTCGTCAGACATCTCGAATTTCAGATTTCTTTTCGCTTTTGCTTCTTTTCGGAGACGACGGGCGGTTCTTTCGATTTCTGGGTCGATAGGCTCGAGTTCTTTCCCTCAGGTTTTCCTTGGCATAAACCAAGTAGCACCTGAAAAGAAGAAAACAAAGTCAATAATCCAGAAACTGAAAGTGAATGAAATAAAATGACAAGAAAATAAAATGCCCAATCTAATAGCGCGTATAGATAGCAGTGCTATTAGTTGCAACCAGTTCCCCGGCAATGGCGCCAAAAACTTGACACGGGGTTTTGACACCCCGAGGATCTAACCGCAAGTGTACGGGTCGAAGTCAAGTAATAGTACTAGAGAAGTACGAGTATCGAATCACGGGGAACTAGGAACTAAATATCACAATTACTATAGATTCTATTAACTGGACTATCGAATTTAGAGATGGTTGGCTTGAAACTAATTAAATGCAGAAGTAAAATCAAATCAAACACAAGACAAACAGAACAGCTTTGAAAACTTTGATAGAGAGAAAAGTTGAGGGTTGGAAATCCTCAGGTTTTCCACATGCAAACAATCGACTCAAAACAATTACCAGTTAGTCCCCTAAATGATTCCCAAATCTTTTAAGATCACCGTCGTTTTCTTTCGAATAACAACGGATTTTATTTTGAAAAGGATTAGTTCAATCTCTCGATCTCACTTCTGGATTCCAAAACACATTAAGCACTCGATTTATGTTAAATTGGCTAGATTTTATCTCTCGATATTAACCTAACGGTTTAAATGGGACTAAAGCTTACTTGGTATATCACTATCACCGTTTTGGGCTTTAGGCATGCAATTCCTAATTCTATATAGCAATTAATTCTCGCGAACTTAATTACTAATCCACAAATCAATTGTAAACTGGCCAAATTCACAAAAACATTAAGAACAAAATCACATGCTTCATTTAATAAGGAAAACTGATAAACGTTCAAATCAATTCGTTACATGCTTAAAAACCGGATTCATTCCAACCCCCAACACGAACCGGTTAGTTCATGTCGGTGGTGGATTCAAACATAAGAGAAAAGGATTCAAGAGTGAATGTAAACATGATCAAAAGTGAAAAGATGAAATCGTGATAACAAGTGATGAAAACTCCCTCTCGTGTCCGTCTCTACGTTCCGTCTTGAATGCACTCGTGATCGGCTCTGTATCGTGACCTCGAGGACTCCGAAAAGTCGCCCAAAATCGCCCCGGAACTGCTCTGGATCGTCTGCGAAAAGTTGCGCGAAGAATGACCTAAAATCTCCAAAAAAACGAGTTTTATTTCTGCGTGCCGCGGTTTGTGCTGCGGTTTGCAAACCGCGCGGCGGCGTGGAACAGTGTGTGTCGCGGCTTGCGCCGCGGTTTGGGAAAACCGTGTGCCGCGGTTTTGGACTTGGATCTCGGGCTTTCGTTGGGCTTCGTTTTGGCTCTTTTGGGGTTCTTTTTAGCTTCTTTTCTCGAGGAATGCCGCATTTTAGCTAACCTGTATAAATCACTAGATAAACCGTGAAATACACGCCTTTTTACTTGAATACAAGCCAATCTCATTGGTTTGAGAACCGAAAATAACGCCAAAAAGTGGCGTTATCAATTATCATTAATAACTACCAAAAATATCTTGTGCATGAAATTAGGAAAGTAAATAACCCATAAATAATTAAAATTATGAAATTCCTAAACTACCCCTATCAAACCAGTAACCTATCTTGATTTCTATTGGTCCAAAAAAGTTAACATGGTTAACACTAATTAGACGGTTAACAAAAGAACGGGACCCTACTTTAATTATGGTTTACTTTTTTTAGTTTGTTTTATTATGGTTCACTTTTTTTACTTTGTTTTATTAAAAGTATTTTATATATCACTAAATTTAGATAGGGAAATTAATTAAAATACTCAAAGTTCATAATTGGTTTTGTAGAAATACCCAAAATCTCTTTGGTTTTGCAAAAATACTCATCTTTTCCGCGATGGGATCCGCGATCGCGGACCCAACAACTTCCCTGCAATTTGGAGACCCATCACCCTCGATTTGGAGACACCTGATGTACACTCAATTGATATATAAAATTGAGTCTCCAAATCGCGGGTGATGGGTCTCCAAATTGCAGGGAAGTTGTTGGGTTCGCGATCGCGGATCCCATTGCGAAAAAAATGGGTATTTTTGCAAAACCAAAGAGATTTTGGGTATTTCTACAAAACCAATTATGAACTTTGGATATTTTAATTAATTTCCCATTTAGATATTAGTATTTTTAGGATAGATACAAAGAATACTGTATTGTAGTTTGATATGAAAATATTTGAATATTTACTAAATATTTAAATAATTAACGAAGTCTCTAAATTGGCATCACGGAAAAATATGTAGAACTTGTACGTTTTATTTTGTTTAGACATAATCCTTTTATTTCTAAATTTTCTTTCTCAATTTATAATAAAGTTTATATTCGATGATATTCATCCTATTTTGTTTAGACATAATCCATTTTCCATTTTCACCAAACCACTTCCATCTCAAGATTGGTCAAGCCATTCAAGGTTTAGCTGTTTTGTTCTTCATTTTGGTCGAACCACCAAACCTCTTAAATGTTGCTAGAATTAGTAAACCACTGATGGTGGTCTACTGGTCTCGTCTCAAAATTGAACCGAACCGCTTGATGTCGTTTGATCCCACTATTTTGACCAATATTCCCGTGTGGAATCGTCATCTTTTGCCAAACCACCAAAAAAAATGGTTGTTCGATCCGAAAGCTCATGCCAAACCACTTGATTTCTGATCGATTCATGGTTTGTCTTCAGCATTTGTTGAAGTCTTATATCAGCTAAAAAAACCATTTTCCTCCGCATATATTTAAACTCTCAGCTCTTCTAAAAAACTTATAGAACTTAATCTGATGGGGTTCACATATCTCACACACCAGACCGTACTAACGGTTTGATCCCAAAAACCAACTGCGAAGTTATATACCATCTCTAAACACATCTCATTGCATAATCGACACCCTGATTACAAAACAAATGGTATTCATCAACAAATTTATTGTGATTGTCATCGGCAAAACATCGATGCCAAAACTGAGTATAATAAACATACCCAAAACCCCAAACGGTTGCAAAAAAAAGCACAAAAATAGCTCTATAGGATCGGATCCTTCAAGCACAACGTACAATTCGGACCAATTATACAATGAACAAGAACCCAATTAAATTTTGTGTCAACCCTACAATTAAAACCGTAGCAAAATGCTTTTCTACAATGATCTCATAATCATGAAGTGATGTATATGAAACAAGCTGCAAAACTCACGAGGACGAATATATAGGAGCGGGCAGAAAAGGAAATGGTGCGACAGATGCATACGCAACAGGTGGGCGTGAACGGGCCTGTTTCACCCTGTCGGGGTTTTCGCTATCTTGCTCATAGGCAGTAGTTGTGTGTGAAATGACCATATGATCCTTGGTGTTTTCGTTTTCAAGTTTCTGATGATCATCATCATAAATGCGGTGAAACATAAGCCCAGACATGAACACGGGGAGATAGAGAAGGCTTGCGTGGAACATTCTTCTCGCACTTGATTTTGTACGGTTTTGGAGAAATGAAACTGCTGTTCCGCTAATTGCTAGAGCGAGAAGTGTTGATTCGAGACAGAACCATCCGGAAGTTATACCCCCTGCAAAAATATTTCAAACTCAATTTGTGGGAGGGTTATTTAGGAGAATAACCTTCTGATTGGGTATTTTTTTTAAATTTACCGAACTGGCACTCTTTCAATTGTATTAAATTGTGGCACATTTATTGTTGCAACTTTTATGAGATGAAGGGAGTGAGAATTTGTTGATTTTCAGGATATATGATTAAGAAGTGCTTAAAAGTTAAATAATCCATCATAGAGTTCATAGTTCATAGAGAACTTACAGTCATACGCCAAGTATCCCAATGGAATCAAATAGATGCAATTCCTCAAAGCCACCAAAGCTGTTCTCCTACCCGAAGGATCAGCAAGAGAGAACATCTTGAACCTGAATATAACACAAAGATGAAACCGACAAATAAATATCTAAATAGTTTACAAGCATGATCATGTACCAGGACGAATAAACACAAAATTCCAATTTTGTCATTCATTGAGGGTGGTTGTAGATATTTTACTAATAATCAAACATTAACGTTACACTATGTGCCTGGTCAACCATTCCATTTATTTTCAAACGGAGAAAGTATTCACTAGGGTGTGAATTTTCATCAAGAGAAGGGGATACTCATAGTTAGATTTATATAAATTCTGTTAAAATAAATATACTTCTTTCGATCTTTTGTAGATAACCAGGTACTTCCTTTTTGGTAGAAACAGAAGGGAACTAAACTATATTACTCACACAAAGTCAGTCAAATGAGAGGATTGATTAATAGTATAAAAATAAAATAAAAAATTGGTTACATACCCTCCAGCTGCGTAGTCATCTCGGCATAAATATGCAAGGGCCATAAAATGCGGTATTTGCCAAAAATACAGAGCAGCAGGAAGAATCCATCCATTGAGTGAAATATGACCAGAAGCAGCAGCCCACCTTTAAGGTGAGACAGAGAAAAGTTAGGGCGCAAATCTGGAAATGTAACAACAGTATACATATATGTTTGCTAAATATATGAAAAACTAATTACAAGGTGCATTAAAAACAGATTACCCAAGAAGAGGAGGAATTGCACCAACAACAGCCCCAACCCAAGTATTTACTGGATGTATCTGCTTCAATGGGGTGTATACGAATGCATAGAGAATGAGATTTGAAGCTCCAAGTCCAGCTGCCAATAAATTAGCCTGTACAAACCTTGCCGTAAATGTTATCATTTCAGTATTCCAACTTGCTATTTTCATAAAATCAATTACAAATTCTTGCTATTTTCATAAAATCAATTTCCCCACCTTGCTTGCCAGTAGAGCTGTGCCAGCAAGACCAACAGAAGAAGCCCATGTGACTGCATGAGGAATAGTAAGGCGTCCTGAAGGTAATGGTCTTCTCATCGTTCTATTCATCAGTGCATCATTCTTAACCTCAAATACCTAATACACAAATGAACTAATTTTAAGAATCCTGTGATGGAAAGAGAGCAAAAACTGAAAGGTTTTACAAGAATAAGAGGGAAATCATCAATGTTTATCACCTCTCTTTTACCTTTTTCCTTCTGCTGACAAAAATGCCCTTCCCCCAACACATACAAATAGATGATAATAATAACAGTAATAAAACAAGCAAGGGAACAAAAATTTACAAGTAATACTTGTTCGAATGTGTTTCAATAACAGCAGCTATTTCATGGTATTCACTAAAAGCAGTTGTTTCAATAACAGCCGTTATGTCCTGATTAAGGACTTGATGGTTTTTAGCAGAACAGACTTGAGTCTAGAAGTCACTTTTCCTTTATGCATCTGTAGTTATCTCAAGCATTTGCATGAGGTAGGCCGAGTAATTTTCAGTGTGAAGAGGTTATTATGACCCACCTACCTTATAAAAGAACAAAAAAGGTGAATAAAACCAAAAAACGTCTACATAAGTATACCTATACACTCTTTTCCAAGGTCTTAGCCATGTTATGAACTTCAAATGCAATAAATATAATACTGAAAAATATTAATTGAAGTAATCATGTAAGAGGACAAAGACGTCAGGTGGATGAGCCAACATCTAAATAACATTACCTCCGGTTTAAGGTTATGAACTCCCTGTGATTATAAAAACTAGTTGTGTACCCGTGAGATGCAACTGGATGTAAAAATTTATTGGAAAACAAAAATAAAAAATTATTCCAAATCTCTGTGATTACTTTTGTATTTTCGATTTTTAGATCCTTCTCTAAATCATTTTCTATCACAGAAGTGTTGATCTTCTTCTTCAATGGTTCAACATAGGACTTGAGTAATTGCTCAATCATCTTCTTCACGGTCTCCATATCATCTCTTATTGATTTGAAATCATCAACCAACGTGCTTTTTCTCCCCTTGATTTCCACAGCCGTAGGTTCTACTCTTCCTGGCATTGTGAGGATCGAACTGCTCTCCAACTCCTCACTATGAGATAAAACATTTCGATGCATCATTCTCCCGGAATCGAACAGCTCTGATACCATTTGGTGTACACTGATGCCAAAGTCAGTTGTATTGATTGAAAGAAACGAATGGTTACAAACTTCACAGGCTTTCGAGAGGCCTGGTCTCTCCCAAAACGGTTTCCCGCTCTAAAGACTCACAAAACAGAATACCCTAAACTAATGGCCACCTACCTTATTTATACTAACTCTAGCCTACTAATTCTGACTTGTTGACTTCTAAACCCAGGGTGGCAGGGTATAACAGACGCGTCTCTAGAAACTATGTGAAAGGTTACTATAAATTTATCATCACATGGACTAGTATTTCAAGCCACCCCCAATTGCACGCACACTCTCCAAAGATTTAGCTCATTTTTCTACACTCTATAACAAGAGAACAAGAGATAAAAATCAAATCCTTAAAGTGCAGGGCTAGACTTCTTTTATAGGCATGAAGCTCACTACACCTACGTGGCTACGTGGGACATGCTTTCAGCAAAAAATTCTCAACAGGCATAACTCTAAATGTATTAGTGACTTGTACTTGATGCTCATAGATGTGTACTCTTGAAATTTAAAAGTTTTTAAGAGTTCTATGTAAATGCTTTATAAGATAGTATAGATTATGTCTCCAATTGCACTAGAAGATTACTTCACAATGTAAATATCCCATGAATTATATATTGAAAGATAATTAATAAAAAATATTTCAAAGGCAAAATTTCACATTGAGGTATTCAATTTCCAACCTGCTAACACACCCTTCCCATGTCACAAGAAAAGAATGATAAGATAGCATTTTTACCAACCTGATTTAAGGTGTTAGCAGATGCTGCCACCATCATGGTTCCCGCACAAGTGTAACAAAGTCCTGCTAAGTCAACGGTACTACCACTCCCAAGAACATAACCAGCTCCAGATGTAGCAACCACTAGCATGCTAAAGATATAGAATAAAAAACAGATAAGATATATGAAAAGTATCATATTTTGTCTGTCTATTCTGACAACAAATGATGATTGGTATAAACAAAAAACATTAATCATTGAGGCTTAGAAATATGTAACAAAACCAACATAACAAAAAGGAGAAACAATTTTTCTGCAAACAGACGGATATATATAACAAGAAGTTAAGCATATATATTGCAAGAAAGTTGCAAACTGACGATACTCTGTTTACGTGAATGATTTGGCGCTTCTAACTTTAATGTACCATATAAGATGGACCTCATCTTTGTTTTCCCTTTTCCTTTCTCTTAAGGTTACACTAGAAGAGTAAGGTAGATCAGCCTCCATGGTCTTATTTTCTCTATTATACACACTCTTTGGTTTTGTATCATAGATATCTTGGCATGTCGCTATAGAGGTTTTATAGGTAATATTTCTTGGAAGCAAATATAATACCAGTAACAGATGCAACAAAGAAACCATTTGCATTCATTGGTGTAATATCCATAAAATGGTAGCTATAATCTCGTTGATGGATTTTCTACTTATATTGGATGGAAGGGTGTGGATCTTCTGAAGGTGGGTCCTTGTGGATGAAGAAGATGACTAATTAATTGTGTTTCATACAGTTCTTTGAACAAAAAATCACAGACAGAAACAAGATAGTGTCTTTCTCTCTAAATCTCAGTTGCCCTTCGTTTATTCTTTAAAATTCTTCTTATATCTATATAACAATGCTAACACGTACATTCACAAGAACGACAGTCACTTGTATATCAAAATCTTTGAGAAAATATTCTAGGTCAGAGCTCTTAACATCAAACAAAGATAACAAAATTTGGCTTTCCATCAGAAATCCTCTAGTGACGACAGCATTATAGACATAAAACACTTGCTAAGCCTCAAATTATATATTTTCGTCAGTAAAACTTAAATGAAACCACATGCAAATAAGTCATAAACTCTTTTGTTCTGCTCAATACTTCCATACTTGCTGGGAAAATAAGCAAATACTCTTTTCTTCTATAATTTTCCATCATTCTTTTTGTCAAATGAAAGATGTTTGTTCAACCTTCATCTTCCCATGGTTTCTAAAACCCCTGAACTTTCCAACATTAAACTTATCGTTGTCACCCTATGCGACTTTCAGTCTCTCAACCAGTTACTAATAACTGCAAAGGGAAGAATATTAGTCGATAGACATCTCTACGTATACCCATTCAAATAAGTGAAGAGCACTTGCTTTCTAAATCTTTTACAGAAACAAAAGACCCATTTTTGTTTTATACTACCACCGGAATTATGTTCCCATTGTTATCATCATAAGAACACCAACAAAATTCTCAATTGAGGCCTTATAGCGTATCTGGAAAATAATATTTTTTTAATTCCCAGCACATACCTAAAAGTCCATACTAATATCAGTATTGTAACATTGATCATATTGACCTAATCAAACATAACAATCAGAAATTAGGAATTATGTGAACATCAGGGTAATCATATCGATATCCATAAAATACGTAGTAGAAATACAAAATAAATAAATAAAATTGCAACTAACCTAAGCTTAGCTTTGGAGAGCTCCCAATAACACCGACCATAATGCTTCGCCATATCAATCACTTCCCTCGCCCCTAACGTCGTCGTATCGACGACATCGGCAGTTGACCCGAACGCCCGGACCCCATCGAGCCCCGAAATACCTAGTTTCCCCGAATTGGAAGACGGCCCCACGGCGGTGGAGCTGGATCTACTGAGAAATCCATAGCCGTGATCAACGTCTGAGATTTGCAACAGACGAAGAGAAGGTGGGTGAAGGTTAATATGGCAGTTGAACTTTGACGAAGAGGAGGTGGCGAGTTGAGTAAAGTGACTTAATGAGTTTCTTCTTCTCCACATGGCCGCAGATTCCAGCGAATCGCCTGTGGCGGAGGTGCGCAGCGACGACGCTTCAATCTTGGCAGAGGGAGGGGAGACGGAGACTGAGAAACGTGGAGGTCTTTCTTGGTACATAAAATGATAATTTTGCGCCCTTGTACTTTGATCATTGTACAACTTTAGTACTCTAATCTAAATAAGTGTTATTTTGGCCACCTAATTGTTGCACTAATTTTTATCTAGATCAACTTTCTTTGAGAGAAGTGCAAAATGGTCACTCGTAAATTTAAATCAACAGTTATGGGACCAAAATAATACTTCGTTCCAAAAAAGTTGAAGTAAAACAGTCAAAATAAAACGTTTAACTTTTTTAGTTTTCCTAGATAAAAATGGTTCAACTTCAAATAGTGCAAATAACCATACTAGAAGTATTAGATTTTATTTTTTATAGGTTTATGTACATATGGCCTACGCCAAATGATCGAGACGAACCCGGAACTGGGACCTAGACCAATTAGGGTCATGCTCACCTTTTATGGAAATTTGGTTAAAGGGCCGGTCCTTTTGGATCGGTTATCAAACCCGGTTAAAAAACACGTCATGGCCTATTAAAAAAGCTCAACTATGTGTTTGAAAAAAATGTTGGAAACAGTATTATAGTTGTTGAAGTCTCTAACTAGCCATTTTTTTGACCTTTTTAAGCATCCTAAAGTATATAAGTGTTGGGGTTGATTGATGAATTAGCCAAACTCTCCACACAAAAAGCTTTCTCAATATTTTCCATAACCTCCGACAATCTAGGTGGTTCATTCGAGAAAGATCTTGTTGTTAAGTCATCGTCGTGCATGGACGAAAATCCAATGTTTGGGATGCATACGGCTTGGTGGTTCTTCAAAGTGCGAAACCAAAGGCACAATCCAAAAGGCATCAAGTTCGCTTGCGATCAGAAGGGAAATTCGACTTTGAAGCATCATACCAATAAATCATGTATGGTGTTAAGAGTGGCACTAGATATGGTACAAACTAAGGTGTTGTTCGTTTGTGGCTTAATGGTCTATATAAGCCTTATAGCTGATTTAGTCAACTATAAGAAGCTGTTCGTTTGCAGCTTATTCACTTAATTGAGTGCTTATTCGCTCAGCTTAAATACATCACTCCTATGGGCTTAGCCCTTACTAATTCCACAAATACCCTCCCATATAACGAAAGAAGCTCGCCACAAATAAACCGTGCTCCAGTGTTTCTCCATCGAAGCTCACACCTGCAGACCTGCTACTTCCAAGATTCAAGAAGACGACCTCCGTCGCTGGTGTTTTTCCGTCACCGGTGTTTCTCCGTCGTCGGTGATTCTTCCTCCATATCTCGTTTTCGTCTGCCATATTTCTTCCTCTATATCTCATTTTCGTTTTTCATATCTCCACTGTTAATAGTTAATAGTTTTTCATATTTCTTTGTTAATAATTTTAATTCCATCTCTGATTCATTGTTGCTTACAGATCTTTTTACAGAGCCATTAATACTGCTCAACTCAATCCAATAGAAGATGAAGCCTCTGACCGAAAGAAATTGTTTGACTTATTGTAGCTTCCCTCTTTTTGATTTCCATGGCTATCCTTTAGACACTAGAGGTATGCAAAGAAAGAAGAGAAGTAATGATTTTCTTTTTTCAAGTTGATTCTTTATTCTCCTTGTTGAATTAAATACTAAATTAAAAAATTACTAGAATGTGGTGAATTTTTTGTCATCCAAAACTATTTATTAAATGTTTTTTATCATACGGTTATTATATTCATACAAAAATATAACATGAGGGTAAAATGGTTATTTTTTACATTCAGACTGTTTATTCAGCACATCAACCGAACACCAACTTATATGTTAACACTTAGACAACCATATCCACTCAGACAGCTATATCCATACATGTCTTAACAGAAAACAACCTGAACAGCCCCTAAACTTAATATACAATGCTCAATTTGGTTTTTTGACGTGGATTTGAACCAGAAAATGATAGCGCAATATGCCATCTAAAAGGGTTGTAGTTCGTGCTACATGACAACCCCCCCCCCCCCCCCCAATTTTAGGAGTGTGCATCGGGCAGGTCGTGCGGGTTCGGGTGGGCAAACCAAAAAACGATCGAATTTCGGATATGGAAAATCAAGACCCGAACTTTAGGTTTCGGATTGCTTTGGGTTCGGGTTGATGTCGGTCGGGTTCGGGTATCATTATGATGCAAAAAGTATATAAATTGATTTTGAGGATAAGTTTAATCAATTGAGAGATTGAAAAATTGATAGTAATTGATAGTGCTTTTTATACACCTTCAGACATGTGATCAATATAACCAATAAGCAAGTATACTAGTTGGAACTATATCGCCTTTCAAGTAATAAAGTGGTAAAATACCGAATATCGTCCACATAGATTGGAGTAAAAGTGTTGTAAGAGTACAGTGAAAGATGTGATTTCAGATGGCGAATTTGAAGACTTTGATTTGGTTTGGTGTTATCATTGATGTACTTAACAAGAATTAAAAGAAGCAATGGTGTAAGACTAGTGATGAAATGTTAACACAAATTCTAGCAAAACTAATGTTGTAGTAATGTTGCAGTGAAAGCTACAAGAATGTCGCAGCATGAAGTTGGCAACAATTAGTTTTATTATCTATTTTGAGGGTATTCCTCTTGGACTTTCAACACTTGTATTATTTCTGTCTTTAAAGCCTACACATCTCTGTGTTGTATCAGGACCAAAGAAATAATGCAAATGAAGTCCTCAAAATATATGGAGAAACAAATCTCTTTGTTAAAAATTATTCTCTCGAGCCGATTCCCATATCATTCAAATTGGTATGTTCCAAGAAGCTCATCTCTGAGTCAACTACACTTTAACACTTTTGAAAAGTGACCAACTTGTCAAGAATAAATCATTTTGGAAAACAACGGCAAACAACTGTCGTTGCAAGCAACTTTCTCAAGTCTACTTCCACGTCATTCAAATTGACATGAATATCAATGGCTTATCTCTAAGTCCATGGCACTTGAACACTTTGAAAATGATCAACTTGTCAAGAAGTGCTATTGACTTTATAGAACTTGGAATGAAATAATAAATCGTCGTTTTTGCCAAACAATATATACTTTCCCTTGGTTAACATACTCACCCCTTGCCTCACACCCAAGCTAAGATGATTTGCTACTCTTTACGGAAAACAAAAACATGACTATAATAAAATGAAGCAACAAGAAGATAATAAAGTAAATCACGGGAATGTAAGATGGAATGTCAATGCATAAAATTAAATTACTGAAATTAAAGGCATAAAGTAAATGTGTAAAGTAAATGGTTAAACTAGAGACAAGAAATATAACGTCCCAATTTCAAAATCAAGCATTACCATAGATTAAGCATTCGAATTACATAAATAACTTGTTCATAAACATTCTTTTCACTAAGCTAAGCAAAATTGACAACGGAAGTCTCTATTCCACAGCCGAGAGCTCTATCTAAACATCAGCCAAAAGACTTGGAGTCGCTCTAAGTTCCAAATCCTTCCTGCCATCTCACAGTTCTTACTAGAAGAACCCGTAACACGCTTACCTGAAAATGGTTTAGTTTTGAAAAGCGAGGGTTAGACCAAAAGGTCTAGTGAATTCCCTCTGAAAGCAACATGTAAAACGGTATGATAACATTTATAAAAGATTCATCGAAAACCTTAACATTTCATCAAGCATGGTATTGCACTGTGTATTGGATCACATAAACATTCCGCGATCGGGGCCCCAATAGGTTCCCTTCTCGCCCTTTCCGGAGCCTACGCAGACCCCCTTTCTACTCGAAATAGGAGGAAACGAATTCCAACCTACCAGTCTGTCATACCTATCCAAGGGATCATCAGATTTCGAGGATCATTCTCTGATCCCATAGTGTAGACCGACTCCACATATCACATCATTAATTTCATAAAACATGCAACCTTAAATCCTTTAAATCATCATTCTCATTTCATCATATCAATAATAAGCTTTCTTAAGTAAAACATGTAGTTCATGGAAAAACATGCGTGACGGTTACAAACAGTTCATGCTCGTACATAAAACCATAATCAGTTAAAACATTTAACACTTTACGTCGTAAAAAGGTTTAGGGAACTCACCTCGATGGCACTGAATGCACCCTTGCTTTACTCTCGCGTTAACCCAACTTGACACCTAAAAGATCGGCAATTCCTTAATCAGACACAAAGATCCAGATCTTACCAAATACCCAGAGCTTTCCGGACACTAACACTTTCCGGATACTGGAGTATTCCGGACACTAACACATTTTGGATACCCCAACTGTCCGAACACCCAAACATCCCGGATACCCGAACTGTCCGGATACCCCAACTTCCCGGATACCCGAACTTCCCGGATACCCGAACTGTCCGGAAGGGCATTCACTCGGACACTCTCGAAAAAACTCTACCCGGACACTAGCATTTACCCGGAGACTACTTACCCGAAAACCAAAGGCACTACCCGGAAACCCCCCACCGTCCGAACACTACTATCCGGACGGGGCGACGTCCGGAAACGACGAACTGGCCGAAACCCTCAACTCCAAAACTGATTAAAACTCAGTTTTCTGATAACAGTTCGATTAGACAAACTTAAGGGTTCATCCACTAGTCATAATCACTCAATTAATTCCAATTTAAACCACTAAAATCGACATAAAGACACAAAACCCAAAATGCTCAACATAAAGGTTATTTAGGTGAAGAACCCATTACCCTACCGATTCTAGCCCCAAATCCTAGACAACAGAGGATAAGAAACTTGAAATCAACAGAATAAGATGTCTTAGATGATTACCTTGGCAATTTCTTCCTTAACAAGAGTTTTCCCACTTTAGCTTTCTTCTTCCTTTCTCTTCTTAGCCACCAAACACACACAAGGGCCAAAACACTGATTTCTAAAACGAAAACCCTAGGGAAATAGAGCTTTAAATACTTCCCAACAATTGCCAAAAGGCCCTTTAACCTAACTTGCATTCTTTAGACATCGGCCACCAAACTTTCAATACATACTTAAAATTTCGGGTTGTTACAACACTCCCCCCTTAAAAGAATTATGTCCCCGGAATTCCTTATTGGGAAAAGATGTGGGTATCTTGCCCACACCAAGACTGACACTTCCCCCAAGGTAAAACTATTTCTGACTCAGTCAACCACCTCATTAAATTCGAAACAAGAAACCTTGTGTGCACTTCCTTCAGTTCTTACGGTACTTCTAACTCGAAGGCTACTGTTCCTACCCGATCGGTCTTGACAACAGAAGATTAACCAAGGCTTCTCAAGCATCTATACTTCCTTTAAGAAGGAACTTGGCTAAATTCTCCGCCACCACACGAGGTTCATTTACCAAGAGACAAACACCCACTTGACAACTTGGCACCTGGCCAACCCTGTACACCTCGACAACTCACAACCCAGAGTTCCTTCATCATATCACAACTCACTACCTTGCACCACCCAACAATCGTCTATGCTGATAACATTTCCCTTTTCTCGTTCCACCTAGACCACAGTTCGTCACTCAACCCTCACATTCTCACTACTTCACCACCCCATACTTATACGTAACTAAGAGTAGGAACCTCCAAACCCATTGTTGGATTGTTCACCTACTCAAATTAAACTTATCCTGAAACACATCAATTCCTCCCGGATTTCCACGTTCGTTCATTCTTATAAAACGTAACTTCGGTTATCCTCACTCCACTGGGAGGAGTAACCATGGTCACACCATACTATTCTCACTAGCTTAATCACTGCACGACCAATTCGTTTAAACATTTCTCACAAAGTCACTAACTTAACTCATTCGAATGTCTTATCCACTCCTTTTTTTGCACAACCTCGTACCCAATTCCCTTCCTCAATACTCTTTCCAACGGTTCGCACACTTATCAATGACAATCTACACAACACTGCACCTTTCGGCGTTACTGACAAGTTTACTACTTCCAATTTACTCACTTATTTCGACATGCTATCTTCACATCCCCACGTTAGCGTGGAGCATTGCCCACCGAACATTACTTGCCCCTCTCTCCCGACCTTTCCACATGCTGGTATCGCTTTCTCATTACTCACATAACCAAACAGTTGCACCAAGATCTTATCTTAAGGCATTCAACCAAGCCGTCTTGAAACAAGACCAGTGTTCGACGTCACTACACATTCTTTAATCACCAACTTTTACCTTCTCAGACATTTCTTTCACACATAAGCAACAATTCACATTCTTTAAGGATTTCACATCTATCCCACCACATTTTGACTAACACAACCCTCATCCCCTTTAAACTTCCAATGACCCCAAAGTGTGTTTCTCAGTAACGTCCCCTATTCACTCTAATAATCCACCCCCCTTGGATTCCCTATTACAAACGGATCTATTAACTCAGGAACACCCCGAAACTCGGGTTCCACAATTCTTTCGATTAACCACCATGATCATAAAATCAGACAGATATATATATACCGTCATCCCGGCTTTCTTACTTAGATTTACCTTAAATAATTCTTTAACAATCAGTGTGTTAATCTCAATAACACTTCCCCAAGAATTGTAACACATCCTGTAATAACAAATGAACGTCATTACTTAACAAATCCATAAAATTTTAATCAACCAACCAAAGGCTTATACCTCTATCATGACATTTCAAATCAACTAATGATCATACTACCACTCCGACCCACAATCATCATCATGTCATTCCTTAAACATAACCAAAATTTTCAACTATTTCCTTCTAGGATCATTCCCTCACGCATAAGGAACAATTTTCATTCTTTAACGATTTCTCATCTACTATACTACAGCTTGACTAATCTATTCATCATCTTCTTTAAACTTACTCTGCCTTCAAGAATATACTTAACAAGATACATAACCACAAAGCTTGGTCTCACAGCTGGGCAATCACCCAATTCTGCCCCGACATTCCATTCCGATAACAGTCAAAATAAACACCAATTTACAAACCACGTACTTCAACAACTGGGATTGCAAAACGTACACTCTACCCGAAATCCCAAAAGGACTTCCTTCTAATCCTTCATCTTTCTAACATCGCCTTACTACATCACCGACTGACACATATATCTTGGCAATTGAAGCTACTATTCGAATCCACCACTCCTATCATCACACTACCGACCAAGTCTCTCATGGTCATTCGTACACAATTCACCCTTTCCTTCATATTCTCCCGTATACTACACTCGAGTCTGTATCTCTACTTGGTTCTCTCCCAACTTGTTGAACTATGACTCACGAGTTCACACTTAGCTCAATCACAAACATCCTAGCTAGCTCTTTATGATCCGAGTCCTTTTTTAGACACGACACATTTTTTTACTGACTGGTATAGTCTACACTCACTCCGCTTGTGTTACACACCTTGTCCTTTTATGGACCCTCCTCACCTCGTAAATAGAACGCCTATTCAACAACAACAGTCTCTTACTAATTTAACACCTCTACAATATATTCTATCAACTTACACTCATCTGGTTTGAGTCTTCAGCCTCGGCCAACATACACCGTTGCCGACTTCAACAACAAAAGACAATTCTTAACTACTTCCTTAACCTATCCTTTAACATGGGTTCCTTACGAAACTTAATCCTACCAATATATCATAATCATTTCATAAGACGTTTCCCTCTTTTCTGAACTTACTCCTGTAACATCAATATTACAAGCTCCCTTCGAAACTCATGGCCCACACCGTGGACCTTTCATTCCTGCCTCACAACACTACTCATAAAGAGTTGCTAAAACCAATACCTTGATGACTCTTAGTCCTTCCTCCGGACACCATCGCCCCTCGACAACTGTGTTCTCAGTCACCGAGCAAAGGTACAGACCCTCATACACCTGACACTAAAATCCATTCCCGACTCTTCCAAGGTCCAACTCTCCCCTTAAACACATATACCAAAACTACATACGTTCTCCCTTGACTTGACCAACGCCTCTCCGCTCTCGGAGTTCTTCCTTAGCTTAAGACGTAATACTCTACGACCTAGTCGGTTCATAGCCTTCATGCATGACAATACAGTAAATAAATCTTTTCGCACATTTCATCATTTTAAATAAACAACGTTTGGAAAACACTTGGGTACACATGACCCCATCACTCTTATAACTTCAACGCCCTGCACAACGATTCGAAAATCGTTTGCATGCATCTTTCCGTGAACCTCAATCTTGCTCAATCCGAACAATGTTATTACGAGAGTAATATATTGCATGAAAATCTTTTCGTATGAGACAATTCTGAAAGAATTACCGACACAAAGTAAACCAGTCGGTTCTCACACTCAATTGTATGATATCAATCGGTTAAAATTCATTTGATTGTAAAAGTTTTGCTGGCACACGTCTTCTCGACCTTTTGTAATAATTTAACTTATCATGAAAAGTGTGAAATACTTTGCAATCGTTAGGCTCAAAATTTCATTGTCCAATGTGAATGAAATCACCTTTTCTTTAAACATACGCTTGCACATTCTAGCTCCTTTTCGATCAAAATTGATATTTACACATTTAATTTAAATCGTGAAAATTTTCATGTTATATTTAAGAAAGCTATGCATGAAACTCTACTTGCAATTGAAGGCTACTCACCCTAGCAAGGTCAACCGCTTTACCCACGCAACTTATCCTTGACACTCTTCCTTCGACCAAGGGTCGCCCTATCGGTCAAGCACTAACTTGATGTACATGCGTTCCACATCTCACTTACTCAACCATTTCACACTATTTTCGCTTTGATCGACTATCTCACCTTCTACTTCTACATGCTTTCAACTCACTATAAGTATCTTATTCCATTTATCCTGCCAATGAAAAGCTAGACTAAAAAGTCAGGGCTCCATTGATACTTTCAAGGTTTTGACACTGCTCGATCTTACCCTCCCAACTGATCTATCCCATGGTTTCCATAACTAGGACTCTCCCGAAACTGGAGTCTTACTCAAACTCAAACATTCATCCTCTCTGAATCCACGAAGAGCTACTTCTAGACGACTCATAACATTCTTTACAACGTTTCTTCTCTACGATGTCTACATACATCACATCATAATGACTCTTACACGACACTTCCCCAAACAATGGAGCTCAGTCTATCCCTCAGGGATCTTGCTGACCTATTCCTCAACGCTCTCCCAACCATAGCGCTAAACTGAAAGAAACCGATAGTTAATCCTTACTAGACGTGACACAACAAATTTGCTATAAGTAAGGTATTGTAAGCACGCACATGTACCTGTAAGTTCGTAATTACACTGGCCAGGTGTAATCCCAAACTTACCTTACACGTTTGTCCTTGGCACCTTATTCCTAAGCGCATTTATAGTGATCGTTCCTAGAGGCAATCCTATGTCTCGGCTGTGTTCCTCATCTTACAGTTTAAGTTTAGGCCCGAATGGTCACCTAAATCCCTTAAACTAAGGCTCTGATACCATTTGTAACGTCCCAATTTCAAAATCAAGCAATACCATAGATTAAGCATTCGAATTACATAAATAACTTGTTCATAAATATTCTTTTCACTAAGCTAAGCAAAATTGACAACGGAAGTCTCTATTCCACAGCCGAGAGCTCTATCTAAACATCAGCCAAAAGACTTGGAGTCGCTCTAAGTTCCAAATCCTTCCTGCCATCTCACAGTTCTTACTAGAAGAACCCGTAACACGCTTACCTGAAAATGGTTTAGTTTTGAAAAGCGAGGGTTAGACCAAAAGGTCTAGTGAATTCCCTCCGAAAGCAACATGTAAAACGGTATGATAACATTTATAAAAGATTCATCGAAAACCTTAACATTTCATCAAGCATGGTACTGCACTGTGTATTGGATCACATAAACATTCCGCAATCGGGGCCCCAGTAGGTTCCCTTCTCGCCCTTTCTGGAGCCTACGCAGACTCCCCTTCCCGGAGCCTACGCAGACCCCTTTTCTACTCGAAATAGGAGGAAACGAATTCCAACCTACCAGTCTGTCATACCTATCTAAGGGATCATCAGATTCCGAGGATCATTCTCTGATCCCACAGTGCAGACCGACTCCACATAGCACATCATTCATTTCATAAAACATGCAACCTTAAATCCTTTAAATCATCATTCTCATTTCATCATATCAATAATAAGCTTTCTTAAGTAAAACATGTAGTTCATGGAAAAACATGTGTGACGGTTACAAACAGTTCATGCTCGTACATAAAACCATAATCAGTTAAAACATTTAACACTTTACGTCGTAAAAAGGTTTAGGGAACTCACCTCGATGGCACTGAATGCACCCTTGCTTTACTCTCGCGTTAACCCAACTTGACACCTAAAAGATCGGCAATTCCTTAATCAGACACAAAGATCCAGATCTTACCAAATACCCAGAGCTTTCCGGACACTAACACTTTCCGGATACTGGAGTATTCCGGACACTAACACATTCCGGATACCCCAACTGTCCGAACACCCAAACATCTCGGATAGCCGAACTGTCCGGATACCCCAACTTCCCGGATACCCCAACTTCTCGGATACCCGAACTGTCCGGAAGGGCATTCACCCGAACACTCTCGAGAAAACTCTACCCGGACACTAGCATTTACCCGGAGACTACTTACCCAGAAACCAAAGGCACTACCCGGAAACCCCCCACCGTCCGGACACTACTATCCGGACGGGGCGACGTCCGGAAACGACGAACTGGCCGAAACCCTCAACTCCAAAACTGATTAAAACTCAGTTTTCTGATAACAGTTCGATTAGACAAACTTAAGGGTTCATCCACTAGTCATAATCACTCAATTAATTCCAATTTAAACCACTAAAATCGACATAAAGACACAAAACCCAAATTGCTCAACATAAAGGTTATTTAGGTGAAGAACCCATTACCCTACCGATTCTAGCCCCAAATCCTAGACAACAGAGGATAAGAAACTTGAAATCAACAGAATAAGATGTCTTAGATGATTACCTTGGCAATTTCTTCCTTAACAAGAGTTTTCCCACTTTAGCTTTCTTCTTCCTTTCTCTTCTTAGCCACCAAACACACACAAGGGCCAAAACACTGATTTCTAAAATGAAACCCCTAGGGAAATGGAGCTTTAAATACTTCCCAACAATTGCCAAAAGGCCCCTTAACCTAACTTGCATTCTTTAGACATCGACCACCAAACTTTCAATACATACTTAAAATTTCGGGTTGTTACAAGAAATAAATACAAAAACCTCAATAAATAAAGTGCAGTTCTGATGTTGTTCCAATGCTTGAAGCTTGCATAAGTAAGAACGAAGAACAAAAGATGAACTTGAAAGCATATGCATTAATTCCAAAATCAGATAAAAGATTAGGACTGCATTAAATCAGTTCATAAGTGGTGTACATTAAATGCTAGCTAACCCCTCCTATATATAGCAAAAGGGAGGGGTAGAAAGTATAAAATGCAACCATAGTGTTTAGCATGCCAACTAGCAAGTACAACCATCTAACTAGAAAGTACAAAAGTTAACTAATACTTAGTTACACTTAATATCCAGAGTTAATATCCAGGGGTAACAAAAGATATGTTTCAATAAAAAAAATCAGATTTTAAGCTCCCTTGCATTCTTCATCCATTAGATCCATGTTGTCCCTTGCCACAACATGACCTTTACTCAAAATGAATCTGCCAAAAATACCAATATTAGCCTTCCAACCTAATAGATACAAGTAAATCACAAACTTTAGCTCCAAAACTAAATAAGTGGAAATAAAGTAAAAAATGGCTCAAAATTGGGATATTGAAGTGCAAAGTCCTATCTAAAAACTAAGAAAAAGAGTACTTAAGCACTAAATGATTAGTGCTCCACATTCAATTATTAAAATCCGGACAAATGTCCTTAAAACTCATTAAAGTCATAAACCGGGCCATAAGCTCAACCAAAACCCATTAACCACTTATGAAATCCAAATAATGCGTTAAACGTATATTCTCACGTTTAAGTGAAATGTGCTCCATAGACTCGAATTACTCAACACAACTCTCAAATTAAGACACGTCATTTTTAAAGTACACATCAAGTGCATTTATACCCAAAGATTTACAAACGTAAGGTAAATCATTTAAAGTATCAATACTTAAGGTTCACCCATCAAAATACCCGATTTACGTTTTTTTTCTCAAACTGAAGGGTTTACAGCTTCTAAAATGTCCACAAGGGTCGGAAATGACCCAAAACTCCATGACCCACACGTTCATGCTTTAAAACATATCACCACATAAGATTATGCATATTTCCAAGAAAACACTAAAAGTGCATCTTTACTAAATAATCTTCAATTATGCAATAATTATCAAAACACTTCAATTAATACTCTTTTTGTCAAGTTATCCAAGAATCTCGAAGGTGGGTGTTTTGTGAGGTTTATAAAATCAAATACCCCAAGTAATCAAAATCACTCAAATAACTCAACAATAAATATTTTCATGTAGAACATGTAAAACACTTTAAAATAAACATTTTGGAATGTACAACATTTTCACAAATCAACTTGAACTCACCTTGCTAGATTTAGGCTAAATCTAGATTTTTCTCCAATTTAAGCTCCTTTGAAGAAACTTGAATCTTTAAGCCAAACCTTCCAAAAACACCTAGATCCACAAGTTTTCAACCATAAATATTCTTATGCAACCATTTAGAATCGTATCCCAAACATCTTACATCAAAATCTCTATTTATACCAAAACCCTAATTTTGACCTAACTTTCCTAAAATCATCCAAACCGAAGATTGAAGAAATGAAACAATAGGAAGTCATAAATAGAGTATTTATAACTCAAATAAGGATTTAGAAAAGAAGAGGATGAACTTAGCCCATGGATCTTGAGTAAAACCTCAATACTCTAGAATTCCAAGAAAATAGAGATGAAGCTTGAAGATGGAGATGGAGAAGATGAACTCTTGATCCTATCATCCACTTCTTAGTTTGATGATGAAAGAGCACTTTGAAACCCCAAGGAAATTCCCTAAAATCACCTAGGGTTCATATGAGAGGGTGGGAGATAGTTTGGGAGAGAAAGGGGTTGATTGGGAGGTGAGAAGTGATAGAAAAGCTTAAAAAATCGCATTTGACAGCAACCAGGTACCTATATGCGACAATCACAGCGACTTCGACACTGGTCATTGTTGCTGGTCATAGTAGCTCAGGGGTACCGAAACTGTTTTGGCCATAACTTCTTCGTTTTCGCTCCGGAAAGGACCGTTGGATTCGTATTTGAATGCCCCATCCAACAAGACTATAAAATCTAGGATTTATTCTAAAATTTTATTTTTCATGTTTATCATCAAAGATCGATACTTTCTAGAAATCGAGGTGTTACAGTAAACGAGTTGGTATTCAATGATTTTTTCAAGGCAAAGGAATGTTGCATCAAGTTTCTTGTGTGGAAAGACCTCAACAAAACTCCGTGATTGAGATTGCTAGAGCCTTATTTTTTCAGTCAAAGGTGTTTGCTAAGTATTGGTCTGATTGTCTTTTGACTGCAATATATCTGATAAATAGGTTCTCCCTATCAAAAGTTGTGTATTCTTGGGTTGTCCAACTGGTATGAAGGCATATAAACTAAAAGATTTAGAGACCGGGAACATTTTTTCATCTAGAAATGTCGTTTTTTCATGAGGACATTTTTCCTTTTCATCATTCGCAATATAAAGCCCCTATTGACCCCTTTCCACGACATGTTATACCGATCACTGTTGATGTTTGATATGATGCTATTAACAAGGTATCGCTTCACACCGAAGAGTTTCCACAACCCACTATATTTCCTAATTCTAATTCACAACCAATTTCTACCAACGATCTAACTACCAGGGTTCATATCTTATTTGTGAGATTATCGTTGCAACTTGATGTATGATAATACTAATTCGTCTTATCGACATCGGTTGTTGGATTTATTTTCTTATCACATGTTGTCTACAAAGCACAAAACATATGTCTTGTGTTTTTCAACACAGTATTAAGACATACAATGAAGTTGCAGATTATAAAGAATGGCAAGATGCCATGAGTGATGAGTTGCAAGACTTGGAGATTTAACAAGAAATGGTGTGTGGTTCCTCTTCCGGCTAATATAAAACCACTTGGATGTAAGTTGGTTTATAAGATCAAAAGGAAGGCCGACGGTTCAATTAGTGGCAATGGGGTTTAATCAATAGTATGGAGTTGGTTTTCTTGATATGTATTATACGATTGCCAAGCTTGTCAAAGTCAAGGTAATGCTTGCATTAGCAGCACAAAACTCTTGGCATTTATTACTACTGGATGTTAATAACGCATTTTAAACGGTGATCTTGATGAAGAGGTGTATATGGAGATGCTCAATGGGTATAAACTTCAGAGGGTGAGCTCTTCATCCATTTCCCAATGGTAAGTAAGTTGCATAAATCATTGTATGGACTACGACAAGCTTCCCGACAGTGGTATTCAAAGTTTGATGCTTTTCTCATCTCGAATGTCTTAACTCAGTCAAAAGTAGATTATTCTCTATTCTGCAAAGAATATGGCTCTTCCTATGTTGCCTTGTTTGCCTGTGTGGATGATATTGTCATTACATGGGGTTCTTTGGATGAAATTAATGTAATTAAGCTACTCCTTAGTACTTAATTTAGGCTTCAGAATTTAGGCCAACTAAAGCACTTCTTGGGTCTTGAAGTAGCTAGATCCAAATCTGGCATATTTCTTTCTCAACCCAAATATGCACTTGAGTTACTTGAAGACACAAATTTGTTAGCAGCCAAACCTACTATCTATCCCATAGATCCTAAGTCCAAACTCTTTAATTTACGGGAGATTTACTTAATGATCCAACCAAATACCGAAGACTATATGGAAGCTTGATATATCTTACGATTACAAGGCCTGATATTGCTTATGTTGTTCATCGACTCAGTCAATACGTCACTAGCCCTCGTACTCCTCATATGCACGTTGTCACCCATTTGTTACGGTTCTTGAAGCTCAATCCAGGATACAAATTGTTTTCATCTGTCCACTAGTCGTTACAGCCAAAGGCATTTAGTGAATCTGCTTGGGATGGTCCTCTAACTAAACAACCATGTCAATTTAAGGCTTTTAGTGATTTAGATTGGGCCGACTGTCCGGATACTCGAAAATCCATGATTGGGTTTTGCGTATTTTTTGGGAATTCTTTAATTTCATGGACATCCAAAAAACAATCTATTGTTTCTCGTTCTTCCATGGAGGCCGAATATAGGGCCATTGCTGCTAAATCGTGTGGTTGCAACATCTTTTGCGGGATTTTGAGTTCCTTTACATGATCCTACTCTTGTTTTTTGTGATATTACTTATGCCATACAGTTAGCTTATAACCCGACTTTTCACGAGCATACTAAGCACATAGAGCTCGATTGTCATTTCGTCCGTGACAATATTCTTGATCACACCATTAAGTTGATGCCTATTCGAAGTTAATTTCAACTCGTAGACATATTCACTAAGCCACTGCCTCGGTCTAAGATGTTGCCTATTACTTCCAAGATGGCTCTTCAAGACGTCTTCGCAAGTCCATCTTGAGGAGGTGTATTAGAAATCTATTTATGATAGGTCTGACTGGTTGGTTAGATGATTATTAACTAACTAACTCTATGTATAAATATGACATTTATCTTTTGGTTAACAAACCACCGAAACACTTGCATCTCTAATTTATGTCTGATTCACAATAGCTGAGTGAGCCAAAAAATATCCCCTTACATTAATGTCCTTGAAAACAGGTTCCATAAAAGACCGGTTGAAATTGAAAGTAATGAACTTTTTGTCCAAATAAATCATATGAGAGAAAATGGTAAAACAAGCTAAACATGAAACTTGCAACACAATGCCATGTTTGATTATATTATTTTCAATTTTACTTTTATCTAGAATACTTTTTGGCCATTACTTTATGTAGAGTTTTTTTATTGGATAATAATTAAAATGATATGTAGGGTTTTATAAGGAAATAAGGTTTTTAGCTAAACAACTATGGATGTAATTTGCATCAATTATCTAGAAAACATCATAAAGGGCATTTAATATGTAATTCTTTGTGTATGTTATTTAATGACCTTGATATATGTATTTACCAAAAGCAACATTTCAACCGCAATATTCATGATATAAAATAATGTTAAATGTGTTTATCCTTTGAAGACTCCCCGTGATCCTTCTACGACCATTGTCGACGGTAAGGTCATTTTTACACCTACTTGAAATGTGTTATTTATTTTTTAAGCTGATAACCACACTCCCTTATCAATATATGAGATAAATATGTTATGTTTATAATACATATTGTATCATCATATATAGATTATCATAAAAAAACATGATATTGATCTTCTATAATATCGTGATAAACCATCATTATTCTTGACGAAAATTAGTTAACATGTGAACTTTTTTAAGATGTTTGTTTACAAATAAGATATTGGCAAATTTATCATGAAGTTAACACCATGATGTGTAAAATTGATTGTTGATAAAAAAAACATATCATCAAGTAGTAATGATTATTGGATACAAAGTGATTAAAAGTTTTAAGCCAATGATGCATTTTAGTGTGAATTGTCTTTCTTTCTTTCTCTCTCTCTATCTATATATATATATATATATATATATGGTCCGTTTTCGTTACAAACCAAATAGATTGTTCAAATCCTGCAAACCAATCTTAGCCGTTCATCAACTCTAATCAATATCTGATTTTATTATGTTTCCTAATCTAAAGTCATGATAATAATTAATGAACGTTATCATCTTTCATATATATCACAATCATTATTAATAAATCATAATAATTACCATAAATATATTTGTTGTTTCCTAATATAGTGGTTTGCAGGGTTTGTACAATCTATTTGGTTTGTAAATGAAACCCACCCGATATATATATATATATATATAGAGAGAGAGAGAGAGAGGAGGGTTCATGTGAGGAGCGCATCAAAACGTGAGAACGTGAGGAGCACCGTTCATGTACAAAATCACATGTGATTCACAACACAAGGACTAAAAATCATATGTGATTAACATTTTGGACACGCGCGGTTTGTTACGCGGTTTGCAAAAGCGCGCGGCTTGTCCCGCGGTTTGTGTTGTGAATCACATGTGATTTTGTACATGGACGGTGCTCCTCACGTTCTCACGTTTTGATGCGCTCCTCATTTGAACCCGACCCTATATATATATATATATAGAGGCGGGTTCAAACGAGGAGCGCATCAATTTAAGAGAACGTGAGGAGCACTCCCATGCTTCTGATCACATGTGATCAACAACTGCTAAAAAATCGGAACAAATCGAAAATTCGCGCAAGATGTGGCGCGAGGCGTGGCGCGAGGTGGCAAGTCGCGGATCATTAATGATTCACAACTGTTAATCATATGTGATTCATAACTGTCAATTGCTCCTCCAGATCAGTTGTGAATCACATGTGATCCACAACTGCCAATCACATGTGATTCATAACTGTCAATTGCTCCTCACGTTCTCACGTTTTGGTGCGCTCCTCGTTTGAACCTTCCTCTCTATATATATATATATATATATCGGTTACACGTGATTTGACTGTCTTTAATGGTTATAACAAGACTAAAATATAGAAACTTGATGAATACATGATGGAATTTTGAATAACGAACTGGATTGGGAGAAATAGGATCGTTTATTCTGGTGAGATGCGTCATGTAATATAAACAACGAATAAACATAATAATAAGGAGAAAAACATAAAAGAAAATAGCTACGTCGAACGCAAACACAATTAACTTGTACATTTGCCGGTTATAATTGCATAAGTTTATCAAAAGTGTTACGACCCTCAAAATACAATAAACCTATTGTTAAAAATAGTATCATAACAAATGTATAACAAACTAAACACTAAAAATCAAATACAGTCTCAACCATCAAATTATGAAGTCACAATCAATTCATCCCTCATTTTTAAGTATGCTAAGATACGTTTTTGTCACGACATCTTATTAACATCATAGCTTGTCGACTAATTAAGCCATAACTTGAAATTTCGATTTTTGTGTTTGAGAGGTCACCGTTTATCGTATTTACAAATTTTGAAAATAATAAACATGTACAATATTTCATCATATGATGTTTATCTCCAAAATTTTGTATATTGTAATTGATTAGATCGAATTGTTATTGTTGTTTCTCTTGTTGTTCAATCGCAATGTAAAAATGCTACATTTCAGTTTTATATATACTAGCTATAAATTATCTCAAAAGTTTTTGTAATAACCCAAAATGTAATGTACATTAAAGAGAAGTTAGGGGTGTTCTTTTTGTCTATTTCGAATTTGTATGAGGGTAAAATGTGAACATTTGGGGAAATCAATTCCCTTTTCTCTTGGAGTGCGCCGCTTTTTATTTTAGTTTAGGAATCAGATGTTTGTTTTAGGGTTTTATGAAACCTGCTTCGAGAGAGAGAGTAAAAACGCAGAAAGGAAGAAAATTCCATGGGAGATTTGTGTGTTTTTCGTGAAGAGAAAGAAGAGAGACGAAGGGAGCAGCTGTGTGAGAGAAAGAGAGAGTCGAAGAGAGAGAAGTAGCGAGAGAGAGAGTCGTCGAGATAGAAGCTGCGAGAGAGGAGAGAGGCAGCGAAAGATGGAGATGGTGGCTGGGGTTCGTCGCCGGCAGTTTGCTGCTGCTGGTGGTCGCCGTCAGTTTGCTACTGCTGGTGGTCACCGGCGGTGTGCTGCTGTTGGCGGTCGCCGGCAGTTTGCTGCTGCTGGTGGTCGCCGGCGGTTTGCTGCTGCTGGTGGTTGTCGGCAGTTTGCTGCTGGTGGTGGTCGCCGGTGGTGATGGCTGAGTTGGCAGCAGCTTCCCGTTTCGTGAGGTTCAAATCTGGTAAGAAACCACTCCTTTGTGTGTCCTCTTTTGCAAGTATTGTAGATTGGTAAGTTCTAGTTGATCTCAGTTTTGTAAGTTGAGAAAACAAATGAGAGTATTAATATAGAGTTTAATTCTAATCTTTATATGATATTGTTGAAGTTAACTCAAGTGTTGATTGTGGAGACGGGTTAAGAGTATAAATGGAGATAACACTAATTAGATGACTTAAATAACTGATTTAGACTTAAATTGGAAAGTATGAGGTCGAGGTCATCGCATGCTAATTCTGGTAAGAGATTGTTAGAAAAATCATTTTATCGTTAGACCGATTAAATTGAAGTAATAAGGTTTTGTTCGTAATCGTAATTACCGGTACTTGTCATGGTTTACCGGTACTTGTAATTTTGGTTTACCGGGACTTGCAAGATTTCACCGGTATGGTTTGTTGGGCCGAACATGAATCTTTAAGTGGACCGTAATATAAATAATGAAATGGAATGTTTGAGGTTGGGTTTAATGGATTTACAAAGTTAAGAAATGTTCAAGATTAATTCTTTCTTTTGGGTTTATTGGGCCGAAAGAATTATTAAGTCCTTTTGGGCTTAGTTATTAATAAAGTCTATAAGTATAATAAAGGCCTAGTATGTAATTGGAAGCCTATTTATTTATTTAATTTGGGCCACATTATTGGTAACATGATCTAATATTAATGTTTAGCATCCAGTGTTATTACTGGTATGTTGAGAATCTAGAGTTGAGTAAAGTAAATGATCCGATGTAGCATTTCATTTGAATGGGTAAGCAAAGACCCTTAGTATGATGTTTGGACTAGGAGTCCATTTGGATTTCGGCGTAGACGAGAGGGTGTCCGCTAGGCCCCGATCGGAGTAGCTTATGCGACCCTGAACCCTGTGTTTGACCTTGGATGATGTTTATGAGAAAGATGTGAAAGTATGTTTTCTATGAAATGATTTTATACTGTGTTAAATGTTTTATGGAGGGAACTCACTAGACCTCATGGTCTAACCCTCGCTTTTCAAAACTAAAACCTTTTCAGGTAAGCTAATAGTAGAAGGCTCAGGTAAGTGAGCAAGAGCAAGATAGAGTACAAATGCAGCTAGAGACAGTACCGGTGCCACTTGTAGTAATAGTTGTTCTCAGTTGTGTATAGGTTGTTTCTGCCAACCGTAGTTATAAATGAATGTAATGATATATATATATATATATTGGGACCCAGAATTGTAAATGTTAGGTTTGCTCAATTGAAATTTTGGGTTGTTACAAAATGGTATCAGAGCCATAGTTTAAGGGATTTAGGTGACCGAACGGGCCTAAACTTAAACTTTGGAGTAGAATTCACAACTGAGAATCAGGAAATGCGTTAGGAGGGCACTATTGTAAATACAGAAGATGCGTTAGGAGGACACTATTATAAAGATAGGACTAATAGGGTAATGAGGACTGTCATGTAAGGTAAGTTTGAGATTTCACCTGGCCAGTGTAATTGCGAACTTACAGGTACATGTATGTGCTTGACCTACCTTATTAACCTACCTAGTGTTTATGTCGTGTTCCAGTACGTTAGAATGTCAACGAGATTCCCGAGGGAAAAGACTGAGACCCCTTGTTGGGGAGTTTCTTGAGAAGTCATTTATGATGTGATGTATGTATACATCGTAGAGAAGAATTATAGTATACAGTACTATGAGTCGTCTAGAGGTGGCTTTTCGTGGTTTCGGAGAGGATGAATGTTCGAGTTGAGTAGGGCTCCTGTGTCGGGAGAGTCGCAGTTCTAGAAGTCCTAGAATAGATCAGTCAGAATAGTAAGGAAAGACCGTGTCGAAATCTTGAAAGGGGTCGAGGGAGCTCTGACCTCTTAATCGAGCTTTTCAATGGTAGGATAAATGAAGTAAGATGCTTATAGTGAAATGAAACCATGTAGAAGTGGAAAGCGAGATAGTTGCTTAAAACGAAATAGTATGAAAGGGTTGAGTAAGTGAGATGTGGAAGGCGTGTTCCGCAAGTTGTTGCATGACCGATGGGGCGACCATTGGTCGTAGGTAGAGTGTCAAGGATAAGCTAAGCGAGTAAAGCAGTTGACCTTGTTAGAGCGAGTAGCCTTCAAATGCAAGTAGAGTCTCATGCATGGTGTCCTTTTATGTAACATGCAATTTTCACGATTGAAGTTAAATGTGTAAAGATAAATTTTGATCGAAAATGAGTCAGAATGTGCACGCGTATGTTTAAAGAAAAAGGTGATTTCATTCACATGGCACAAGGAGGTTTCGAGTTTTATGATTTGTAAAGTATTTCACCCATTTTTATGATAAGTTAAATTGTTACAAAAAGGTCGGAAAAACGTTTGCCAACCAAAACTTTTACAATCAAATACCTATGGATTTATTGATATCATACAGATGAGTGTGAGAACCGAATGATTTACTTGGTGTCGGTAATTCTTCCAAAATGGTGTCAAATGAAAAGGTTTTCATGCAATATATTACTATCGTAATAACATCGTCGAATGGAGTAAGATTAAGGTTCACGGGAAGATGCATGCAAGCGATTCTCGAATCGTTGTGCAGGGCATCAAAGTTATAAGAGTAATGGAGTCATGTGCACCCAAGTTGTTTCCAAATGTTGTTTATTTGAAAAGGATAAAATGTACGAAATCATTTATTTAACGCGTTGTCATGCATGAAGGCTATGAACTCACTAGGTCATAGAGTATTACATTTTAAGCTAAGGAGGAACTTCAAGAGTGGAGGAATGTCGGACAAATCAGGAAGGAATGTTGTGGCCTTAGTATTTGTGTTCAAGAGGAAAGGTGAGCGGTGGTAAAGTCGGAAGGGAATCATAGTGCCGGTTGTACGAGGGTTTACACCCTTGTGCTGTAGCGGGAAGTACGGTTGTCAAGGGGCGGTTGTGTCCAGGGGAAGAATTAGAAGTCTTTGAGGTGTGAGTATTAACAACTCGTTATAAGTAGGGTTGTGAGGAAGAAACGAAATGTCCTCGGTATTGAATATGAGTTCGAGGCGAGTCTGTAATGTGGATGTTACGTGAATAGGTTTCGAAAAGAGGGAGACAGATCACGAAGTTGAGTGTGATATGTTGGAAGGATTAGGTCATGTAAGAAACCTGTGTTAAAGAATAAGTTAAGAAAGTAGTTACAGGTTGTCAGTTGATGTAGAAGTAGGCAGCTGTGTAAAGTGGTTGAGGTCGAAGACTTGAACCAGAAGGTTGGAAATTAATAGAACAACTTGTAGGAGTGTTAAGAGGGTGGGGAGTGATCATTTTGAATAAGCGTTCTATTTACGAGGTATGGAGGGATTCGTAGAATGATGAGGTATGTAGCACAATCGAAGCGAGTGTGTAGATTTTATCAGTCGGTAAGAAAAGTGTGGTGTCTATGTAAGGGCTCGAATCGTAAAGAGCTAGTTAGAACGTTTGTGTTTGAACTAATTGAGAACTCGTGAGTTATAGTTCATCAAATAGGGAAAAGAGTACTTAGCGAGATAGACTTGCTTGTGTTTACGGGAGGATATGAAGACAGGTTTGAATTGTGTACGAATGACCATGAGAGGTTTGGTCTTCAGTGTGATGTTATGAGTGAGGAATGTACAATTATGTAAAGGCGTTAATTGCCAAGTTAAAGGTACCAGCCAGTATCGTAGTAAGGTGGCGTTAGAAAGAAAGAAAGCATCAGATGGAAGCTTTTGGGGGTTTTGGATGAGATGTACGATCTATTAACCAGATTGTTGGAGCACATAATGTGTAAATTGACTTTATGGTGTGACTATGTTCGTGATAGAAGGACAGAGTAGTGGTGTGAGATTACTCACAGGAGAAACCAAGTGTTTTTGGTTGTAAGAGTCGCTAAGTAGGTATATGTTGGGATCATCGAAACTTTAAAGAGGATGAAGAGTGTGTTAGCCAAAGTGTGTTATAGTAGATGCCAAATCTCTAAAGAGCATGAATTGTTTCTTCTGGGTGAGGGAACGATCCTAGAAGGAAACAATTTGAAATTTGGTTATGTTTAAAGAAGGACATGATGTTGATTATGGGTCAGAGTGGTAGTACGATCATTAGTTGATTTGAAACGTCATGATAGATGTATAAGCCTTGATTGGTTGATTAAAATTTTATGGATTAGTTAAGTAATGACATTTAATTGTTATTATAGGATGTGCTACAATCCTACCGAAATCCTTACTGAGAATTGTTAAGAGAGAATCGATATGTCAAAGTGAGAAGTTGATGACAGTATGATGGAATAAGTAATTTTCCATTTTTTTTTTGCAAATTGTGAATTGTTGGGTCACAAATGGGAGCTGTTAATTAAGGAAATCAGTTTAGACTAAGGAATCTTGCGATTACCAAAACATGGAGATTTTGATATTAAGTTGTTAAATATGATGATTTATGGTTAGTAGAAAGGAATGAACTAAGTCTCAATTGGAGTTCATCTTTTGAAATAAGTTGATAAATGTAATTGAAATGAGTTGGTCATGCTTGTGATAAGAGAAGAAATTGCATTGTTTTGTGCGGTAAGGGTCGGCGGTTATATTGCACTAGCCGAGAAAGACAGTTGAGTTCGGAAACGGTAATGTGGTCTTGAACCAGACAAGAAAATTGAGAATTTTTGGGGAAGTATTATTGAGATTGACACACTGATCGTTAAGGAATTATTTAAGGTAAATCCAAGTAAGAAAGTTGGGATGACATTATGTTTATCTACCTGATTTTTTGTGGTCATGGTTTTTTTAATCTAAAGAATATTGGAACCTGAGGTTCGTGAGGTCCCTAAATCAATAAAATTGTTGAGGAGAGGAAATATAAGATGGTTGGGTTTCCTGTTATAATCTGAGATTGTAAGCTTAATCGGAGTTGCGCAACGAAAGCACAGATTTATGTTGTTGTTGTTTTGTTATTAGAAAGATTTATTCCGAGAGTTGAGGTTAAGCTTTGATAATCAAATTTTCATTGGATATCTTTAGAGTGAATTCCGGGACGGAATTCCAATAAGGAGGGGAGATTGTAATAACCCAAAATGTAGTGTACATTAAAGAGAAGTTAGGGGTGTTCTTTTTGTCTATTTCGAATTTGTATGAGGGTAAAATGTGAACATTTGGGGAAATCAATTCCCTTTTCTCTTGGAGTGCGCCACTTTTTATTTTAGTTTAGGAATCAGATGTTTGTTTTAGGGTTTTATGAAACCTGCTTCGAGAGAGAGAGAGAGAGTAAAAACGCAGAAAGGAAGAAAATTACATGGGAGATTTGTGTGTTTTTTCGTGAAGAGAAAGAAGAGAGACGAAGGGAGCAGCTGCGTGAGAGAAAGAGAGAGTCGAAGAGAGAGAAACAGCGAGAGAGAGTCGTCGAGATAGAAGCTGTGAGAGAGGAGAGAGGCAGCGAAAGATGGAGATGGTGGCTGGGGTTCGTCGCCGGCAGTTTGCTGCTGCTGGTGGTCGCCGGCAGTTTGCTACTGCTGGTGGTCACCGGCACTGTGCTGCTGCTGGTGGTCGCCGGCAGTTTGCTGCTACTAGTGGTTGTCGGCAGTTTGCTGCTGGTGGTGGTCGCCGGTGGTGATGGCCGAGTTGGCAGCAGCTTCCCGTTTCGTGAGGTTCAAATCTGGTAAGAAACCACTCCTTTGTGTGTCCTCTTTTGCAAGTATTGTAGATTGGTAAGTTCTAGTTGATCTCAGTTTTGTAAGTTGAGAAAACAAATTAGAGTATTAATATAGAGTTTAATTCTAATCTTTATATGATATTGTTGAAGTTAACTCAAGTGTTGATTGTGGAGACGGGTTAAGAGTATAAATGGGGATAACACTAATTAGATGACTTAAATAACTGATTTAGACTTAAATTGGAAAGTATGAGGTCGAGGTCGAGGTCATCGCATGCTAATTCTGGTAAGAGATTGTTAGAAAAATCATTTTATCGTTAGGCCGATTAAATTGAAGTAATAAGGTTTTGTTCGTAATCGCAATTACCGGTACTTGTAATTTTGGTTTACCGGGACTTGCAAGATTTCACCGGTATGGTTTGTTGGGCCGAACATGAATCTTTAAGTGGACCGTAATATAAATAATGAAATGGAATGTTTGAGGTTGGGTTTAATGGATTTACAAAGTTAAGAAATGTTCAAGATTAATTCTTTCTTTTGGGTTTATTGGGCCGAATAGAGTGTTGGGCCGAAAGAATTATTAAGTCCTTTTGGGCTTAGTTATTAATAAAGCCTATAAGTATAATAAAGGCCTAGTATGTAATTGGTAGCCTATTTATTTATTTAATTTGGGCCACATTATTGGTAACATGATCTAATATTAATGTTTAGCATCCAGTGTTATTACTGGTATGTTGAGAATCTAGAGTTGAGTAAAGTAAATGATCCGATGTAGCATTTCATTTGAATGGGTAAGCAAAGACCCTTAGTATGATGTTTGGACTAGAAGTGTAATATACCAATTTAGATAAATTGGTGTTGAGTTCAGGATTTAACTCGATTAATAGTTGAGCGAATTATGATGTACGTTTATTAATATAATAGGTGTTCCACCTAGAGATCAGAAGTTTAAGTGAGGAGCTTTGGAGCGAGCCAGTCAGGTGAGTTTTTCTAACTAAAATACGTGACTTTGCGTGTTTCCAAAGGAAAATGATTTTATGAAAATGCCCTGTTAACTTACATGAATTTTACGTAAACGAAAGCTTTATGTTTTACTGATCAAGGTATGTTTATGAGCATGATTTATTTACCAGCTTTTACAAATGTTTTCCGTGAAAAGTATGCTCCACTGAAAAGATTGTTTAGCAAGATGAAATGGATTGTAACGGTTATACGGCTTTCATGTTTTATGTTTATGATGAACTATGCGAATGCTATGTGGAGTCGGTCGCACGGTGGGGTCAGGGTACCTTGGGATCTCTGATTCCTTGGGCATATGGAGGTTAGCTTGTAGGTTGGAATTTGTTTTCTCCTACATGAAGGAACGAGGAGTCCATTTGTATTTCGGCGTAGACGAGAGGGTGTCCGCTAGGCCCCGATCGGAGTAGCTTATGCGACCGTGAACCCTGTGTTTGACCTTGGATGATGTTTATGAGAAAGATGTGAAAGTATGTTTTCTATGAAATGATTTTATACTGTGTTAAATGTTTTATGGAGGGAACTCACTAGACCTCATGGTCTAACCCTCGCTTTTCAAAACTAAAACCTTTTCAGGTAAGCTAATAGTAGAAGGCTCAGGTAAGTGAGCAAGAGCAAGATAGAGTATAGATGCAGCTAGAGACAGTACCGGTGCCACTTGTAGTAATAGTTGTTCTCAGTTGTGTATAGGTTGTTTCCGCCAACCGTAGTTATAAATGAATGTAATGATATATATATATATTGGGACCCATAATTGTAAATGTTATGACTTAATGTTAGGTTTGCTCAATTGAAATTTTGGGCTGTTACAGTTTTAAAATCCACTTTTTATGCATCAAGTATCGTTTATCGGTACCTATTACTTAAAAGTCAATATTACAAGTAAATGGCGCACAAGTACGACTTTCATAGATAGAAGGGGCGTGTTTTTTAAATGGAAGGGCAAGTTTGGAAAACAGTACTTGACTTTCTACATAAAGCTCTCTTCTACAAGCTTACTGAATAAGACATTTTCTATATCATTAAGCACTACCAAACAATCATGTATTGCTGATGAACAAGTTGTGAGTTTCTTTAAGCTCATTAAGTTGCTAACAAACGGGCCCTTAGTTTTAAAACTTAATTTAACAGAAAACATTTTCGCTTTGTCAAAACTACATAAAACCAAATCCTAACATCGTCAATGACAGAATAAAACGAAACATTAAAATTGAGATGTAACACGTTGCATTGCATGAGTACTCTTCTAGTTACACAATTTAGTATTAGTTAGTTAGATATATAAAATATCAGCCAAAGGGGTTCAAAATAACACTCAATCTGATGTCGTAATTCATAAACTCAAGTATTTGAGAAACTCGAGTTTCTATATGGAAGTAGCGGCAGATCCATATATTAAAGAGGCAAACAATGTCTACAATCACTTTACTCATAACAAAGTAAAAAAAGTGATCTTATTTTATTCACAAGTCGTGTATGTAATCTTGCTTCCAACGCTTCATGCGTATTATAAATTATTAGAGCATTAGCGTGGAAACCGTGCGTTGCGCTGTAGGAAGGTTAAGTTGGGCAATGATATGTAAATTATCTAAATAAACAAATGTTAGTTATTAATATAATCACAAATCATATTCAAGTGATTCCTAAAAGTTAGTAGAACTTAATGAGTGTTAAAGGGAAAGCTAAATAGAACACAATAGAATGGAGAGAATGAATCGTAATTCTCATTAATCATAAACCCTTTATATAGGGATGAGTTACAAGTAGATAACTACAAGATATTTCAATTCTAATCTATCTCTATCGTCATATCCTTTAGACGAAGGCACATTTATCCTACAACACACCCCCTTGTGCCGAGTCAAAGGAGTGAAGGTGCACAATTGTTGCCTCGTTAAAACCTTACGCCAAAATAAAAACCCAGTGGGAAAAAACAAAAATATGACGAAGGAAAGAGTACAACGCACTAGTTTCTTTGCAACACATAGACTTTTACTTTAGTCTAATTTTCTCTTAGATTCATACATTAATCATGAGAGTTAAGAAAACATGATGGTATATAAACCGTTGCCTCACTAAAACCTTACACCAATGAACAAAACCCAATGGGAAAAATAAAACTTTGGTTGAAGGAAAGAGCACAACATACCAATATTACATATATAGTAGACTCCCCCTTTTGTCTACCACTCCCCCTGATTCGTGCATTAATCAAAGGAGGTTTAAAACATTTCCATTTTAATATTTTCTACATGTTTCCCAAATATGGTTTATGTATTGATTTGGTAAACAAACATGTCACATTTTCCTCGCGTTTTATTCAGTTCACTTGAATCTTGAGGAGAATTGATTATATAAAAACTTAAGCAAAGTATGCTTTGTGTTATAACCCTTGATATATCTTACTTTCATTTCTTCGATACATGATGTATTATTTCCATATATGCAAGTTGTATAGTGGTTAAACTCAAAATTACCAGTTCCTCTTATATGTGTAATGATAGTCCTTAACCATATACACTCTTGAATAGTCTCATGGAGAATAAGATTGTTGATAATATAAGAAGATTGCTATTAAGGGTTTGCTTAGTTTACTTCCAAGCAATCGACATGTTCCATATGATAATTCCTTATCCAGTTTGGGAACAACCTTTATATGAGTCAAACATATACCTAATATCAGCAAATATATACCAAGGCATTGTTTGGTGTTTTCTATAAGCCAGTACTTTTTCCGCTCACAATCTAAGTAGGGATTGAAGTTTCATTATCAATCCAGTTTTCTCCGTAGGGGAATTATAAGCCCACGTCAATGGTGCCAAAAGATTAATTTGAAACCATTCCAATGACGTTGCGTTGGCGCTGAGCTAAATCTAGCTGACAAGTTCAGTGAGAAGTACAATATACGGTCAAGTGTATTTTTTTTGAGTACAATAATGCACCTATTGTACTTAGGTATGGAATTCCAACTCCTAACACCTCTTCGTCTTCATCCTTTAGACGAAATTGATCTTTCCTTATATCCAACACTTTGACCGATCATGGGAGTGCTAATCGGATGCGCTTTGTCCATATTAGGTCGCCTGATCATTTTATAGACATATGCGGATCAGTAGATTAATATTCCACAAAATCGGTGTCGTAGCTCAAGTATCTAGACAAAACCAAGTTTTCCCACGATCTTTCATCTCAAATTCAGATTTCAAGTAGCTTGTGTTTTCTTTTATTTCATCAAGAGTATCTATTATGTTAATAACATCGACATATAGAGCTACTATGAAAATCTGGGACTTGTTTTCTTATATAAATACGCAAAGGCACAGTTCATCGTTCTTATTTATCGTTTCCCAATCAAGTATTCACTTAGGCGGGTATACCACATCCGCATAGAATGCTTTAATCTATAAAGTGAGTGTTTCATATTTATTGTAATCGCATTTCATAGTTTAAAGTTACTTGATATTGGTACAATGCCATCAAGCACTTTAATATATCTCTGAATTTAGATCCCCATAGAGATATGTAGTAACTACATCGTTGAGCTACAATTTCCAGTCCTTCGGAAACTACTTGGCTAATTTAATTAGCAGAACGTTGTCCATCACGAGAGAGTAAGTCTTATTGTGGTCAATCCAGTGCGTTGTGAGAAACCTTGCGCCAAAGGAGAGCCTTATATATTATGACTTAATTATTCTCATTATGCTTCCCTGACAAATGATTTATCTATGTCCTACAGGCTTTACACTTGGTCGGTTAGCACTACCGAACCAAATACCTATTCATTTGTCAAATAATTATCCTAGATTGTTTCTTTTCATTTAGGCCAATTTGCTCCTTGTTGACATTCTTTAACTGAGCATGGTTCGATGACATCGTGCTCTGTTATCTCATAAGAAATGGTATATGCAAATATATCATCATTGAGTATGTATGATCTGTCCATCGACTCATATTCATTTGAGATTTCTTTGATCTCTGGAATCAGTATTAACTTCGGAGCGTCCTCCAGTATTGATTCATAGACATAGATTTAATCAGAGATAATCTCATGTATTGATGATATATAGTTGTGCCTTACTCTTCTCTTCCTTTAGATGAGTATCTATCGAACCAAGTGGCTTCCCCCATTTCCTTTTGGGAGCTACGACCTCAACCACACCTCCACCATGTGTGATTGCAACGTACTTCCAGCGACGTTGTGCCCTTGTTTGGGGACTTTTGACCTTGCGAGTATATTTGCAGCTCGTATATGTGATCTTGTCAATCTAGATAATGTTAAACGTATCAGGTATCGAGTCTGATTCGTTTGACTTCAACTTTACGTTGTGAAGTTTTTGGGGATCAAAATGAGACACAATTGAAATATTCAATGGCACTTCCTGTCGTTCCCATGGAAAATCCTTTTTCCTATATCCCCCTAACGACATGAAGGTTGTCTCATCAAAGTGACAACCCGCAAATCTAGCGGTAAAGGGATCACTCGTCAAGGGTTCTAATTAGCGGATAATTGTTGGGGATTCATATCCAACATTTGATGACTCGTCTTTAAGACCCATTTTGGTACGTTGTGGGGCGTAATTGGCACATATACAACACAACCAAACATACGTAAATGTAAAACATCAGGCCTATATCCAGTTACCAACTGGTATGCACAAGATTGGTTGGCTGGTTGTGGGTCTAAACACAAATAAGTAAAGTTGCATGTAATATTGCATTACCCCATGCAGATGTGGATAAATTGGTGCGCATAACCAATGCCCTACCTACCATCTATATTCTTTTGATGACAACTTTTATCATTTTACGAGACCATTTTATATATACACATGCGGTACAAATGCAATAATCATCAAATCCTTATGATGTAAATTCTCCAACATTCTAAGTCATGTGGACTTGATGAGAAAAAATCAGGGTGGTGAGTTCTTAATATATGAGTGCAACATTTCATGTGGACTATAATACGACATGTGTTCATCGTATCAAAACTAGAACCATAAAGTACTTTAATGGCCCGCATTCTGGATGTTTATGTCCATAAATATCACCTTGTATTCGTTGTAAGAATGAAATATTTTTATATTATGTCCTTAGCTTTAGGATGGTCTCATTCCTGATTTGGCTAAGGATCAGGGTATATAAAAGTTCTAGGTATTAGAGAGGGCATGTTATGATGGTGGTGTTCTTTCTTGTGCAGTAGAAGTCAACAGTGACATGGTTAATTCCCTCGTTTTATCTTTCACTCGAAAGAGAATGTATCTAAGTGTACTTTGCAATACATAGATCACTATGTCATGACCATGGTGTCCCACGTGGTCATGCCGAAACATATATGTGTCATTGTTCCAAAGTTCTTTATTGGTGACAAAATATGATTTACTAACATAGATAATCCATTAATCTGATACATTAATTTCTCTAATATATTTTGCTTTCATATCATTAGAGTTGATGTACATATACCCATTTCCATTCTTATAATATGATTGGTACGAATATTTTAACAAGGTTCATATTGATATAGTGCTCTAGCAACAAGTGACAGTCCATCGTCTAAGTGTTTAGATGAATTAAAACAATTAATTAAATAAAAATAATCTATTTCTTAGCATTGTATGAGATGCCATAAAAAAATTAAGTTCTCCTCGATACATTCTTACATGGAACGAAGAATATTGAGAGTTTTGCATTTGTTTTTTATGTGATCATTTACATCTCTAATGGTTATAAACTCAGGTGTATATATATATACAAATGCAATTAATTTGATAGTTAAATTATATTTAAATAAACTTATACTTAACCAATCTTAGATATGACATAGCTCATTTATAACTTGTTCCATTTTCTATTGGGAATTCGTTCCCGACTATGTCCATGAATTTAACCCTTTCCACAACCTTGTCCACATGGTACATAATTAGAATATGTGTGTGGATTAATATGTTCAACTCACTATCCTTTGGAGTTCTTTCCACCTCCAACGCTTGTGTTATTAACATCAAGAATTTTCTTTATCCGGGTATGTCTAGCGTTGTTAAAAAATGTTACAACTCTTAGCCACTTGCATTGAGTTAATGAGCTTGTTAACGATTATATTGCAATTTATATTGTTTCATTAGTATGATTGGTGATATAGGAAAGATGAAAAGATGTTATGATTCGCATAATCTTTTGTTAGTTCCTTGCCACAAAGATTGAGATGCATTTTTGAGACATGACATTTCTTTGTCAAAATCAGTTACCTTCTTGTAATCAAGTAAGTAGGTTTCATTCTACTGTATGATTAATTTGAGAAATATATGGTACTGAATATTCCCGAATTTCCTTTTTGGGACTACCCACGGTTCTTGGGGGTTTCTAGTTATTCTCTCTGAAAGTTGTGACTGATGTATCGTCTCAAAAAATTTAAAGTATTTAATTCTATCTTAACATCTAGTGTTTTTTTCTTTAGGGTCAAAATGGTTCGATGACTTTTGCGTATTTTCTTGTGTTTTTCCGAACCTATCTTATGGTAATCAAGTAATTTTGATTTAAAGATGTCGTAGAAAATGGAGAACATATTATTTTCTAAAATAGTGAATTATGGTTTATACTTATTATGGTATGCATGAAATTTTATTATCATAATAGTATTGGATTTTTGTATTCTTACATTTTATTGATAATACTTCATCAATATTTCAATTTGCGAATAAAAATCACTCAATCTATTGGATCTCCAGATAGTAGGGGAATCACATGGATTTCTTAAGTCCCTATAAACCTTAGGGCTATTTACACCCGTTCGACAAAATCCAAATCGATATCTTGCGATTTAATTAATTTGAATATAACATTGATAATTATAAAGCTTTTGGCAGGAGGCCGAAAAGAATAAGTGTTTGGCATATGAAGCCAATTTCAATGTTTTAATACCTTAATAGTATTTTACGAGATTACCTTTAGACAAATAAATATTGGTTTTGATATAAATTCAACTTCAAACTTATAACATCTTATTGTATATTTGGAGCTTTTGGTAAAATACCAAATATAAGGGGGTTGGAAGTGTAACTTCCAAAAATTATTTATAAGATTGGAATTAATGAGTAGGAACTCATGAATATTATGTGAATAAGACAATTTCTAAAGCTAAAGCTATAGAAGGATTACTACACATTCTAATACCAAGTTAAAACAATTTAAATAAATAAATAAAGATTAGGCTTTCTAATTCATTGTACATTATCAATAATAGCATATTAAAATAAAATTATATAAAAACATATTAATCAACTAAAACAATTAAGATAATAATGGTCTAATCGATAGATAATGACAAATTTTAGGTTCAAATTCAAATTAAATCAATAACAAAATTAAATGTTAATAGCTCCAAGAAAAGTTAGATAGAGGATAATTTTTAACAAACCCAATAATAATAATAATAATTTGATTCATAATTAAATATATAAATACTAATTTCAATAATAAGATTGAATTGAAATTGAATAACAATATGCTAAAATAAAATTATATAAAAGAAATCGTGTTAGTCAATTTAGATAATAATGAATATGAGTTAAGATGAACTATTAAATAAAATAAACATTTAAATGTTATATGGTAAAAATAATTTAAATTATGTGAGGAAAGCAAATAAAAAGAACTAAATATATAATTAACTTAAATAGAAGTTAATTGATCTAAATAACGAAACAAAACTACATACTCAATCAGATTAATAGATTAGCATTTTAAATCAGTATTATATCACATAACAATATAATTAATCTAATTTAAATGGATCAAATTAAATTAGTCAGCCAAAAAAAAACATGAAAATATTTAACATGGTTAAATTTATAAGATAACAAATCAAATGAAAGCCTACGTGAATATAAAACAATAATATATTAAAAAATGAATTATCTAATTAGAATTTAATGACGTTAAATAAAAATTAATTAACATAATATACCAACATGAAAATTTATAATAAAGATTTTTTTGAATTTTTTTTAAATATGATAACAATGGGAATATTTAATTATTTATGAAAGAAAATCAAATTTATAAAAAGAATAAACAACTATAATTTGATTAATAATCAACAGCATAATATAAGATAATTATCCATATCACTAATAGGATAACTAAAAATCAATAAAAGTAAAATACTTAATTATTTAATATTCATGAAGGTATTAATTAAAATAAACAATTTAACCCGATAGCTAGATACATATTAATTAATCTCGCTTAAAAATAAATTTAAGATCACTTATAAAGTTGTAAAAACAACATTTTCCCATTAAAATCAATAAGACCCTAAGCCTAAAAGAAGAATTATTATTATGTTATTATTATTTTAGAGATATCATAATCTATAAAGAAACAATTCTTTTCTTTCTTATTTAGATTTTCTTTTAATAAAAACCTTTTTTTTTGGTGTGATATACTATCCATCCACAACAAAAAAAATTCAATTGATTTGTTCACCCATTCATCAACAATCACATAGTCTAAAAACTTAATCAATAAAAAAAATCATCGTAAAAGATCAATTTTTTTATATATACATATATGTATATACAGGGAAGGGTTCAAAAGAGAAGTACAAATATTTTGAGAAATAGAGAAGTGATCTTGGCCATGCATTCGGTCAAGATCGGCGGCTTTGACCGAGAAGCAGAGGATAATTCCTCGCGTAGTCTGCACAAGATAGAGGGTAGTTTCGTAAAAAATACGCGGGACAGGTTCATATATGAACATTTGTGTTCATATATGAACCTTTGTAATTCACATATAAAATATTTTTAACTAATTCATATATGAACCTTTGTGATTCATATATGAATCAGTTAATTTATTCATATGAGAATTAGTTAAAAAATTCATATATAAATCACAAAGGTTCATATATGAATTAGTTAAAAAAATTATATGTAAATTACAAAGGTTCATATATGAACACAAATATTCATATATGAATCAGTTAATTGGTTCAACTGATTCATATATGAACCTACAGTTAATTAGTTTCATATATGAAACACAAAGGTTCATATATGAATCACAAGATTCATATATGAATTAGTTATAAAGAGTTCATATGTGAATTACAAAGGTTCATATATGAACGTATAGTTCATATGTGAATCACACAGATTCATATATGAACTCAACCCGTGTTTTTTGTAAAAGTTACGAAATTGTCCTTCTATTTTTGGAACAGCCGCAACTTTTGACCGGTCAAAGCCGTAACTTTTGACCGGTCAAAGCCGCAACTTTTGACCAATTATAACCGATCTTGACCGAATGAATTGTAACAACCGGGTTATTTTGCAAGTAAGAAAGTTTGGTGTCTTGTGTGCAAGAAACTAAAGTTAAGTTGAGGGACTCTTTTGCAAATTTGAGAAAGGTTTATAAGGGCCCAAATCCCTAGGGCACCCTTATTCTCAAAATCAGAATTTTGGTGTTGTGTGTAGGGGTGTCAAAAATAACCGAAACCGAATAACCCACCCGAACCGAATGAAATTTGGGTTAAACGGTTTCGGGTTATTCGGTTTTCGGGTTAAACGGTTCAGTTAACCGAATAAGAATCCTTATTCGGTTCGGTTTTCGGTTAATTTTTTCTTAATTCGGTTAAACCGAATAACCCGAATAATACATTATACTAATATTTTATATATTTCTTGGTCATAAAATATAAACCAAATACATGCTATACTATTATTATTGTATATATTTTATTGCTAAATAATATTTTTTATTGATGGTAGATAAGGTTTTTTTATTAGATTACGTTTTTTCTTTGATTTACAACGGCACATTGAAAAAAATATTGTCATTTGGTAGATATTTGTTGATAGATGGTGTTTTTTACTTAATACAAGTCAATTGTTGAGTATTCTTGTATGACACAATTACATATTAAAAGTAACAAACAATTAATTTGAGAAAATTATTTGAACAAGTGTCCAACGAAAAAATATAAATCCTTATTCGGTTTAACCGGTTACCGAACCGAATAACCCAAAACCGAATAACCCAAAACCGAATAAACCGAAACCGATTAAACCGAACCTTATTTGGTTTGGTTGTCGGTTAATTTTATAAACACTTGAAAACCGATTTAACCGAACCGAATAAACCGAAAACCGATTTAACCGACCGAATAACACCCCTAGTTGTGTGTGTGTTGGCGGCTAAGAGGAGAAAGGAGGAAGAAAGCTAAAGTGAGAAATTATTGATTAAGGACGGGAATTGTAAAGGTAATCATCTAATCTCTTCTCTTCAGTTTATTGCAAGCTTTCTTTCTCCGTTGTCTAAGAATTTGGGGATGAAATAGGGAGGGATTGTTATGTTTTCTCCTAAACACACTTTTAATGTGTATTTTGGGATTTGTTGCTAATGTGTCGTTTTGGGTGGTTTAAAAGTGGAGTTAGTGAGTGTTTACGACTAGTGGATGAACCCTTAGGTTTGTCAAATCGAGTTGTTACCAGAAAATGAGTATTAATCAGTTTTTGGATTTTGGGTCTCGTCCAGTACGTGGTTTCCGGACGTCGTCCCGTCCGGACAGTAGTGTCCGGACAGTGGGGGTTTCCGGTTAGGATTTGGAGGTGTCCAGGTGTGTTTGGTTTCCGGGTAGTAGTCTCCGGGTATGTGCTAGTGTCCAGGTATTAGTATCCAAAAAGTTCTAGGTGTTCGGATTGACGTCCGGAGAGTAGTGTGTCCGGATTGATGTCCGGAAAGTAGCAGTGTCCGGAAAGTGGTTTACCCGGAAAGAGATATCCGGACAGTAGGGTTGGACTGTTTAAACTGATACGAATCTAATGCCCTTAGGTGTTCGATTGGATTAGCTTGGAGATTGTTGGTGCAAGTGTACCACATCTCTATATATTTATATATATTTATTTTGATGATTACAAACACACACCGCATTATTGTTTATCTAACAATTTAATCCAAGTGTTGCAGTTGTTGAAGAACACGAAGATTTAATCTGAAGGGTTCAAGACGGAAGTGTTTACGTCGTCATTATTGTTTATAACTAATAAATGATAAACACCCTAAAATAATATACCACTTGGATATTTCTAAAAACCCAACAATTAATTTTAATATGGTTTTGAGAAGATTCAGCAAGATTTGGTTGCAGTTCTGGAAGGTCCTTTTCTGACGCCGGTATACCGTGGGGAATACCCGGTATACCGCGGGTACACTTTTGCCGGTATACCGCGGGTGTCCAGCCGGTATACCGCGGCAGTCCGTGTGCAATTCCTATTGGCTGAAAGTGTTTTTCCTGACGGCGGTATACCGCGAGACCCAGCCGGTATACCGCGGGTACATATTCCTGTCAACTTTGCATGTAGCCGTTTGGTGTGTCAGCGCACTTTTCTGACGGCGGTATACCGCATGCATTTGGCGGTATACCGCGGATGCACAATGCCGTTGGAGATGCTGATATATAAAGAAGCTGTTGATAGAGAACAAGAATATCTCAGACAACAACAACAGTAACAACAAGCAGCAACCTCTCTCAGCTCTCTCATTTATATATATATATTTTATAAAACACTTTTTATAAAATATCCAAGTGTGAGATATTATACAAGAGTGATTACCCATTGTGAGTTATACTCCTCTTGTAAGTATTTGAATAACGGGTGCGTGATCCTGTATATCTCAATAAGCCGAGGCTTAGAGAACCGTTTACTTTGCTCTGTATTTGGTTTGTATTCTACCGTAAAGAATACATTTATTGGATCGTGTCGGGAAGTGTCTCGGCTGCTGGTTTATCACAGTTGGTGGTAAATCAGTAAATCTCCGTGTCAAGTATCTCTTACCTTTATCTCTTTATTTATTCCGCTGTGCTTTATTATATTTATTTATATAAACTGCTTTGCATTTATATTTATTTATATAATCTCTGTGTATTTGTTTATATTTACACTCTTCGTTATTATTTGTATACTCTGATTTATTTATACTGTTTCAGTACTGTATTTATTTGTAAAAGAATTTTTGAAAGTAAAAGATTTTAAATACAACCTTACCCCCCCCCTTAGGTTGTCTAACATTTGGTATCAGAGCGGGGCTTTCAAAAATTTTCTGTTTAATTTTTTAAAAGTTATATCTTTTATATAATGGCTCAACAAACTGTTTTGTTTTCAAAACCTCCTATTATAGATACTGAAAAGTTTGGCATTTGGGCCGAGCTATTTGAATGTCACGTTCGTGGCAAAAGTCAAAAAATTTGGGATATTATAGAAAATGGGAATTTTAATCCTACTATTATAAAAAATAATGTTATTGTTGATAAACCTGTTAAGGACTGGACTCCCGCTGAAGAATCTCATTATTGTTTAAATTTTGAAGCTAAAAATATATTATATGCTGCTTTAACTTCCGATGAAATAGAAAGAGTATATACCTGTAAAACTGCTAATCAAATCTGGCAAAGCTTGAGTGACACTCATCGTGGAAATACTCAAGTTAAAAGTTCTAAAATAAACATTTTAGTTCATGATTATGAATTATTTGAAATGTCAAAAGATGAGTCAATCGACTCAATGTTTAAACGTTTTAACCTCATCATGACTACTTTGAAGGGATTAGGTCGCACTTATCCTAACGAAGACTATGTAAGGAAAATTCTTCGAGCACTTCCTTCGGAGTGGATGGCAAAAATCACATCCTTGGAAGACTCCCGAGATCTCGCAACGATGAAGCTCGATGATCTCATCGGCAATCTTAAAGTGCACGAAATCGCACTAAAAAGAAATCAAGTCCGGGAGCAAGTCAAAAAGAAATCCATCGCTCTCAAGGTCGTTGCCTCAAAAGAAAAGGAAGAGGAGGAAGATGCAAGTTCATCCGATGATGAACCCGAAAATCTTGACGATTTAGTCAAGTTGGTAAGAAAACTTTCTAAACTTCTATCTAACAAAAAGTTTGCCAATATTGATAGGTTTCAAGAAAATGAAGACTACCGTCGTGGTGGTAACAACCAAAGTCGCAACGTCCATAAAAGTGAAGACAAATATGACGAATCTAGCGACGATGAAACAGCCAATAAAAAGAAAGGCTTTTGCTATGTGTGTGGTGACAAGGATCACTATGCAAGTGTGTGTCCGAATCGAGCAAAACAAATCAACACACCAAAAGCTTTGGTTGGAGGCGCGTTGAGCGCAAGCATAAATGAGACCAAAAATTTTTGTTTCATGGCCGACCATGATAATGAGGTATCTTCATCATATTATTCTAAAAATAATTGTGATAGTAATTATAGTGATAATTATTATAGTGACGATGAAAATAATCTTGACGAATTATATAAATCATTTCATGCTATGGCCGCTCTCGCAAATAAATATAAAGATGAAATTTCTAATTTAAAAGAAACCGTATCTGTATATAAAAAGGAAATAGATGACGGTAAACAAAAATCTGCTCATGATTTAGATGTTTTAAATGATAAAATAGCATGCTTAAGTGAAAATAAAAATGAAAGTGTTGCTTGTGCAAAATGCGATATACTTGAAAATGATAATGCATGTTTAAAAGCTAAATGCGATTTATATGAAAAAGATAATCTGTTAGCTAATGCATTTCAAAATAGCAATGATAAAGTGCTTAAAATGCTTAATATATCAAATCGTATAAATTGTCGTAAAGGCATTGGTTCAAATACGTGTATTGAAAAATGTGATTGTATGCCAATTAAAAAGGTTTTTGAAAAACCTAAATTTGTTGTTAAAAATAAAACGCAAAAACCTCCGTATGTTCCTAAAATGAATTATGTGAATTATATGTCGAGAAAATCACATTCGTTTATGTATAATAATAAGTTTGCGAATCCTAAGAAAAATGTTAATCCGCATGCTTCATTTTATGTGTATGATAAATACAATCGCAAAATTAGAATGGTTAGAAAATGGATTCCGAAAGGAATGTTTAATGTTGACAATCCGGGTGGAATGCGTTTATGGTTTTAAATCATTTTTATGATTTTGTATGTCTGTCGTGTTTGTTTTATGTCGACAACATATTTTTTTTTTTTTTGCAGTTTATGTTGTATACTAACTGTTAAAAGGACCCATAAGAAAAGGGTACCACGAAATATTTTCTTTGCCTTTTGTAGGTGTTTCCTGGCGAGGATATAATACGTGTTTCCTGGCGAGGATATAATACGTGCTTCCTGGCGAGGATATAATACGTGTTTCCTGGCGAGGATATAATACGTGTTTCCTGACGAGGATATAATACGTGGTTTCCTGGCGAGGTTATAATACGTGGTTACCTGCCGAGGTTATAATACGTGGTTACCTGCCGAGGTTATAATACGTGGTTACCTGCCGAGGTTATAATACGTGGTTACCTGCCGAGGTTATAATACGTGGTTACCTGCCGAGGTTATAATACGTGGTTACCTGCCGAGGTTATAATACGTGGTTACCTGCCGAGGTTATAATACGTGGTTACCTGACGAGGTCATAATACGTGGTGATTTTTTTATCACATAAAATTAACCGAATATTGAAGCCTTAAGATCCGTTTTGGTGCAAGTGTTTCGTATTGGTTTGTATATCTTATGTCTCTATTGCTTTTTTGCATTTTATTTTTATCCCTCAAATTTTATAAAATCAAATTGATATCGTTATTAATTTGAGGGGGAGCGTTTTAGCTCTTTTACCCATGAGTTTATGCTCTCTCAATTATATGCATATTTTGAGGGGGAGCATCTCTCGAGGGGAAGCATACCGTCTTTCTTGACCCTTTTTGTTTCGACAAACGGGGGAGAGAAACCGCATATGCTCTTGCTTAGCGGTTGTGTTTGTCATCATCAAAAAGGGGGAGATTGTTGGTGCAAGTGTACCACATCTCTATATATTTATATATATTTATTTTGATGATTACAAACACACACCGCATTATTGTTTATCTAACAATTTAATCCAAGTGTTGCAGTTGTTGAAGAACACGAAGATTTAATCTGAAGGGTTCAAGACGGAAGTGTTTACGTCGTCATTATTGTTTATAACTAATAAATGATAAACACCCTAAAATAATATACCACTTGGATATTTCTAAAAACCCAACAATTAATTTTAATATGGTTTTGAGAAGATTCAGCAAGATTTGGTTGCAGTTCTGGAAGGTCCTTTTCTGACGCCGGTATACCGTGGGGAATACCCGGTATACCGCGGGTACACTTTTGCCGGTATACCGCGGGTGTCCAGCCGGTATACCGCGGCAGTCCGTGTGCAATTCCTATTGGCTGAAAGTGTTTTTCCTGACGGCGGTATACCGCGAGACCCAGCCGGTATACCGCGGGTACATATTCCTGTCAACTTTGCATGTAGCCGTTTGGTGTGTCAGCGCACTTTTCTGACGGCGGTATACCGCATGCATTTGGCGGTATACCGCGGATGCACAATGCCGTTGGAGATGCTGATATATAAAGAAGCTGTTGATAGAGAACAAGAATATCTCAGACAACAACAACAGTAACAACAAGCAGCAACCTCTCTCAGCTCTCTCATTTATATATATATATTTTATAAAACACTTTTTATAAAATATCCAAGTGTGAGATATTATACAAGAGTGATTACCCATTGTGAGTTATACTCCTCTTGTAAGTATTTGAATAACGGGTGCGTGATCCTGTATATCTCAATAAGCCGAGGCTTAGAGAACCGTTTACTTTGCTCTGTATTTGGTTTGTATTCTACCGTAAAGAATACATTTATTGGATCGTGTCGGGAAGTGTCTCGGCTGCTGGTTTATCACAGTTGGTGGTAAATCAGTAAATCTCCGTGTCAAGTATCTCTTACCTTTATCTCTTTATTTATTCCGCTGTGCTTTATTATATTTATTTATATAAACTGCTTTGCATTTATATTTATTTATATAATCTCTGTGTATTTGTTTATATTTACACTCTTCGTTATTATTTGTATACTCTGATTTATTTATACTGTTTCAGTACTGTATTTATTTGTAAAAGAATTTTTGAAAGTAAAAGATTTTAAATACAACCTTACCCCCCCCCTTAGGTTGTCTAACAGAGATATTTAAGGAGTGCACTCAGCGCTAGCGAAAGGTGAGTTCCCTAAACCCTTTTACAACGTAAAATGTTAAATGGTTCTTTTTACTGATTATGGTTTTTTTAATGAGCATGAAATGTTTACGAATTGATATGCATGTCTCTCATGAACGTACTTATTTTTATCTAAATAATGTTTGGTATGATGAAATGAAAAACATGATTTATAAAGATTCTAATGCTTTTATGAAACGTATGTGCATGCTATGTGGTGTCGGTCTGTACTGTGGGATCAGAGAGCCTCGGGATCCGATGATCCCTTGGATATGTATGACGAGCCGGTAGGTTGGAATTCGTTTCCCTCCTAGGCGGGTAGAGGGGAGTCTGTTTGGGCCCTGATACGAGGCGAAAGGGGAGTCTGCTTGGGCCCCGATCGCGGATGGTTATGTGATCCATTACACAGTGCAGTACCATATGTGATGATTTATGATGCATTTTAACAAAAATGATTTCATATTGTTTATACATGTTGTTTTACGGAGGGAATTCACTAGACCTTTTGGTCTAACCCTCGCTTTCAAAACTAAACCATTTTCAGGTAAGCGAGCTACAGGTTCTTCTAGTAGGAACTAGGAGAGGACACAAGAATGTTTTGGAGATTAGAGCGACTCCAGAAATTTGATTATTACCTATAGATAGAGCTCTCGGTTGTGAAATAGAGACTTCCGCTGTCAATTTTGTTTAGTATAGATTATTGACGATTAAAGACAAGTTTTGTATGCAATTCAAATGTTTATTCTATGATTTAATGCATGTTATGTTTTTGGGACGTTACAAATGGTATCAGAGCCTTAGTTTAAGGGATTTAGGTGACCAATATGGCCTAAACTTAAACTGTAAGATGAGGAACACAGCCGAGACATAGGGTTGCCTCTAGGAACGATCACTATAAATGCGCTTAGGAATAAGGTGCCAAGGACAAACGTGTAAGGTAAGTTTGGGATTACACTGGCCAGTGTAACTACGAACTTACAGGTACGTGTGCGTGCTTACAATACCTTACTTATAGCAAATTTGTTGTGTCATGTCTAGCAAGGATTAACTGTTGTTTTCTTTCAGTCTTAGAGAAATGGCTGGGAGAACTTTGAGGAGTAGGTCAGCACCTGCTGTGCCAAGGAATCAAGATGAAGAGGTCCTAGAGAATGGACCGGTGGAACCTACGAGGGCGACTGTTACCCGTGGAGGGGTAGAGGTCGTGGAAGGGTTCGGGGAAGAGCACCCTGCCGGGCCGCCACCCAAGTGGCCGGGGATGGGGGAAACCCGAACCGAAGAACGACTCGTGCGACTAGAAGAACGAGGAGTGTGGAAATCCCCGCCCACCAAGAAGACTCTCTTCAGGAGAGTTCAGCTTCTGCAAGAAGAGTAACTCAACCGAGGGGACATGGTCGAGGCCGCGGATCCGCATATGTCACTCGAGAGAATATGGCTGCTGAGCTGGGAAAAATTCAGGAGACTCTGCAAGCTCTCCTTACTAACCAGAATGAGTCAGCCTCGGGAAGTAAAGAGGCGAGTGAGAACAAAGAAAGTGTGGAGCTGTCAAGTCCACTAGAAACTGGTACCGGAAATCTCTCGCAATCAAACTCTCTGGTAGTGAATGAGTCAGCAGCTAAAGGGTGCAGTTACAAGGCCTTTGCCTCATGCAAACCCCCTACTTTCAAGGGAGAATGTGACCCTGTCTTGGCAATGAAATGGGTGAAAGAGATGGAGCTGGTTTTTGATACGTGTAAATGCGCCGATGGAGATAGGGTGATGTTTGCCCTATCCATGTTGCAGTCTGATGCAGTTTATTGGTGGGATGCTGAGACTGGGGGAAAGGGTTCGGCAATGGCTAAGGGAATGATGTGGGAAATGTTTGTGGACAGGTTTAAAGCTCAGTACTGTCCGTTCGCGGCAGTGAAAAAGTTGGAAGAGGAGTTTTTGGGTTTGGAACAAGGGGGAATGACGGTGCGGGAATATACTTCTAAGTTTATTGAGAAGTCTCGTTTCGTTGATTTGTATGTGCCAACGGAGGAACGACGAGTGGAACGCTTCATCCATGGGTTGAAAAGTAGCATCCGGGAATTGGTTCTGACAAGAAACCCCACTACCTTTCAGGCGGCCATCAATGCGGCCGGGCTGATTGAGAAGGAAAAGAATCGCCAGACGACCGAGAAGGGTGGTGATAAACGCAAGTGGGAATGTGGGATGGACCGGGTAACGACTCGAGAAAAGGGAAGGTGTTCCGACCAGAAACTCGTGCTAGTAAAGATTCCGCTGGTAAACCATGTAGTAAGTGTAACAAGACGCATCGGGGAGAATGCATGGCAGGTTCCAATTCGTGTTACCGGTGTGGATTGCCCGGTCACGTGTCAAGGGACTGCCCCAAAGGGAAATCATGTTTCCAATGTCTACTGGTCACACGCGGTATGACTGTCCACAGTTGAAAAAGGGTGGATCGGCTCAGTTTGGGGATCGTCAGGGAGGAAAAGGCAATGATAAGGGGGCAGAACCGGCGCGTCCGAAGGGACGTGCGTTCCGTATGACTGCGGAAGAGGCGGAGGAAGTTCCAGATGTGGTGGCAGGTACATTTCTAGTGAACTCTCTATGTGCCAAGGTGTTATTTGATTCGAGAGCGAATCGCTCTTTCGTATCACATGCTTTTATGAAATGTTTGGGGGTGAGGCCTAGGCGTTTAGAAAGGGCACTAGAGGTGGAAACTGCAAATGATAATCTTGTTTATATTAAGGAGAGGGTAGATGATTGTGTCATATAGATAGAAGGGAGGTTGGTGTCTATGCAGTTATATCCCATGGCAATGGGGGAGTTTGACGTGGTGTTGGGTATGGATTGGTTAGCCGCGAATGATGCGAATATCGTGTGCAACAAGAAGCTGGTCAGGGTTCGGTTACTCGATGGGGATTCCGTAGTGATCTATGGGAATCGACGTGATAGAAAGATTAGCCTTATCTCCATGATTAGGGCTACTAAGTGCTTGAGAAAGGGGTGTCAGGGATTCTTGGCGTATGTGTTGGACACCAAGAAGGAGAAGCGTGGGGTGAGTGACGTGCGTGTAGTAAGTGAGTACCCGGAAGTATTTCCGGATGACTTGACAAGTCTACCCCCGGATCGTCAGATCGAGTTCAGAATTGATCTGATGCCTGGAGCTGCACCAATTGCCCGCGCACCTTATAGATTGGCGCCGTCCGAAATGAAGGAAATGATGACTCAGTTGCAGGAGTTGTTAGACAAGGGGTTCGTTAGACCAAGTACGTCTCCGTGGGGAGCGCATGTGCTCTTCCTGAAGAAGAAGGACAGTACCATGCGAATGTGGATAGACTACCGAGAACTCAACAAGGTCACGATCAAGAACAAGTACCCTATACCGAGAATCGACGACCTGTTTGATCAGTTACAAGGAGCCAGTTACTTCTCTAAAATAGACTTGAGGTCCGGTTATCATAAACTCAAGGTGAGGGAGAAGGATGTGCCAAAGACCGCCTTCATAACCAGATATGGACACTACGAATTTTTGGTGATGTCGTTCGGGCTAACCAACGCCCCGACAGCATTCATGGACCTAATGAATAGGGTGTGCCAACCCTATTTAGATCAGTTCGTGATAGTGTTCATAGACGATATCCTGATATTTTCAAGATCGGAAGAAGAGCACGAAAGCCACTTTCGAACAATTCTCGAGCTACTAAAACAAGAGAAGTTGTATGCGAAGTTTTCTAAGTGCGAGTTTTGGCTAAGAGAGGTGCAGTTTCTCGGGCACGTGGTGTCTGAGAATGGAATCATGGTAGACCCGTATAAGATCGAAGACATCCAGGATTGGGAGCAGCCTAAGAATTCATCAGAAGTTCGAAGTTTCCTCGGACTGGCGGGGTACTGCCGGAAGTTCATCAAGGACTTTTCGCGTATTGCCACGCCACTGACTTCTTTGACCAAGAAGAATGTCAAGTTCTCTTGGTTAGAGAAGCAAGAAGAAGCTTTTCAAAAGCTGAAGGATATGCTGAACAGCGCTCCGGTGTTGTCACTACCGGACGGTTCTGACGATTTCGTGGTGTTCAGTGACGCATCGAAGCTCGGCTTGGGTTGCGTACTCATGCAACGTGGGGAGGTGATCGCTTATGCCTCACGGCAGTTAAAGGATCACGAAGTTCGATACCCCACCCACGATTTAGAATTGGCGGCAGTGGTTTTCGCTCTGAAGATTTGGCGACATTACCTTTATGGGACGAAGTGTCAAATCTTCACGGACCACAAAATCTTATGTCATCTCTTCGACCAGAAAGAGTTGAATATGCGCCAAAGAAGATGGATTGAATTGTTGACCGACTACGACTGTAAGATCGAATATCATCCGGGTAAGGCGAACGTAGTGGCGGGCGCTTTGAGCCGTAAGGAACGAAATGAGACCCCCAGTATTGTGGCCATGAGGGCCGAGGTGACGTTCAATTTATTGTTTGAGATAAAGAAATGTCAGGAGGAAGCGCTCGGGGTGGAACATCTCAAAGGGGAGAGAATGGTGGGGCAAACGTCCTCACTGGTGGAAGATAGTCGAGGGGTGAAGTGTCTTAGTGGGAGAATCTGGGTCCCGAAACTCGGGGAACTCAGGAGAATAATTTTAGATGAAGCCCACAAATCAAAGTACACAATTCACCCTAGAACCAACAAGATGTACGGAGATCTACGTCGAGACTATTGGTGGCCTGGAATGAAGAAGGATATAGCTCATTTTGTGGAGACCTGTATGACGTGTTCACGGGTGAAGATTGAACACCAACGACCCTACGGAAAGCTTCAGTCCTTGGAGATTACGATGTGGAAGTGGGACCAGATTACGATGGACTTCGTAACCCACTTGCCTAAGACTCCAAAGGGTTATGACGCCATATGGGTGATCGTGGATCGACTCACGAAATCAGCACATTTCCTGCCTATACGAGAGTCTTACTCGTTGGAACGGTTAGCAAAGTTGTACATCGACGAGATCGTAACCCACCATGGTGTGCCATCGTCGATAGTATCTGACCGAGATAGCAGGTTTACCTCCACGTTTTGGAGGAGTTTCCAAAGAGAAATGGGATCACAGATCAAGATGAGTACCGCTTATCATCCTCTATGCTGTTAAAATCGCGATTTAGCGGCGATATATCGCCGATATATCGGATATCGGTGATCAGTCAAATAGCGGTGCCAAAAATCGGTCAAAAAATCGGTCAGCGCTATATCGGCCGATTTATCCAAAAATCGGTCCAAAAATCGGTTAAAAATCGCGATTTTTTAAGAATACCATTTTTGGGCTTTTTTTTAACGAGTATAGTTGGGTTTTTTTTATTCAGTAGATGTGAAACCTTATTTAAGTAGATGTTTTGATGTTGAACTATGTTTTTAATTAATGCATATGATAAGTTTATGGATGCATATATAATATTATATATATATATATATATATAATTCTTTATATAAACCGATATTCCGATATATCACCGATATATCCGATATATCGAATATCGTCCTTGACCGCTATCGCACCGCTAACCGATTTTAACAGCATAGATCATCCTCAGACCGACGGTCAGAGTGAGCGAACGATCCAAACGTTGGAAGACATGTTAAGAGCGTGCGCATTAGATTTCCAAGGCTCTTGGGAAAAGCATCTACCATTGATCGAGTTCGCTTACAATAACAGCTATCACTCGAGCATCAAGGCAGCGCCGTTTGAGGCACTCTATGGTAGGAAATGTCGGACGCCTTTGTGTTGGAACGAGGTCGGAGAAAGGCAGTTAGCCGGGCCAGAGTTAGTGCAACTGACTTCGGACAAGATAGTCCAAGTGCGTGAAAGACTGAAGGTCGCTCGTGACCGACAGAAGAGTTATGCGGATAAGAGGCGGAAAGATATAGAATTCCAAGTCGGAGACCATGTTTTGCTAAAGGTGTCTCCTTGGAAGGGAGTGGTGCGATTTGGGAAACGGGGGAAGCTAAGCCCACGTTACATCGGACCATTCGAGATTACTGAACGAATTGGAGAGGTGGCGTATAGGTTGGACCTACCGGAGGAATTGCGCAGCATCCACAATGCGTTTCATATGTCCAATTTTAGGAAATGTCTAGCCGACGTTACCAAAGCGGTGCCGTCAAAGGATATAAAGGTGGATGAGAAACTAAATTTTGTAGAGGAACCTGAAGCCATCACTGATTTCAAGGTAAGGAAGTCTCGGAACAAGGAGACTAGGCTGGTTAAGGTACAATGGCGTCATCACAAGGGTCCAGAGGCGACTTGGGAGTTGGAGTCGGAGATGAAAACAAGATACCCGCATCTCTTCTAATAAGGAATTCCGGGGACGGAATTCTTTTAAGGGGGGGAGTGTTGTAACAACCGGGTTATTATGCAAGTAAGAAAGTTTGGTGTCTTGTGTGCAAGAAACTAAAGTTAAGTTGAGGGACTCTTTTGCAAATTTGAGAAAGGTTTATAAGGGCCCAAATCCCTAGGGCACCCTTATTCTCAAAATCAGAATTTTGGTGTTGTGTGTGTGTTGGCGGCTAAGAGGAGAAAGGAGGAAGAAAGCTAAAGTGAGAAATTATTGATGACGGGAATTGTAAAGGTAATCATCTAATCTCTTTTCTTCAGTTTATTGCAAGCTTTCTTTCTCAGTTGTCTAAGAAATTGGGGATGAAATAGGGAATGATTGTTATGTTTTCTCCTAAACACACTTTTAATGTGTATTTTGGGATTTGTTGCTAATGTGTCGTTTTGGGTGGTTTAAAAGTGGAATTAGTGAGTGTTTACGACTAGTGGATGAACCCTTAGGTTTGTCAAATCGAGCTGTTATCAGAAAATGAGTATTAATCAGTTTTTGGATTTTGGGTTTCGTCCAGTACGTGGTTTTCGGACGTCGCCCCGTCCGGACAGTAGTGTCCGGACAGTGGGGATTTCCGGTTAGGATTTGGAGGTGTCCGGGTGTGTTTGGTTTTCGGGTATGTGCTAGTGTCCGGGTATTAGTATCCGGAAAGTTCTAGGTGTCCGGATTGACGTCCAGAGAGTAGTGTGTCCGGATTGATGTCCGAAAAGTAGCAGTGTCCGGAAATTGGTTTACCCGGAAAGAGATATCCGGACAGTAGGGTTGGACTGTTTAAACTGATACGAATCTAATGCCCTTAGGTGTTCGATTGGATTAGCTTGGAGATATTTAAGGAGTGCACTCAGCGCTAGCGAAAGGTGAGTTCCCTAAACCCTTTTACGACGTAAAATCTTAAATGGTTCTTTTTACTGATTATGGTTTTTATAACGAGCATGAAATGTTTACAAATTGATATGCATGACTCTCATGAACGTACTTATTTTTATCTAAAAGAATGTTTGGTATGATGAAATGAAAAGCATGATTTATAAAGATTCTAATGCTTTTATGAAACGTATGTGCATGCTATGTGGTGTCGGTCTGTACTGTGGGATCAGAGAGCCTCGGGATCCGATGATCCCTTGGATATGTATGACGAGCCGGTAGGTTGGAATTCGTTTCCCTCCTAGGCGGGTAGAGGGGAGTCTGCTTGGGCCCCGATACGAGGCAAAAGGGGAGTCTGCTTGGGCCCCAATCGCGGATGGTTATGTGATCCATTACACAGTGCAGTACCATATGTGATGATTTATGATGCATTTTAACAAAAATGATTTCATATTGTTTATAAATGTTGTTTTACGGAGGGAATTCACTAGACCTTTTGGTCTAACCCTCGCTTTCAAAACTAAACCATTTTCAGGTAAGCGAGCTACAGGTTCTTCTACTAGGAACTAGGAGAGGACACAAGAATGCTTTGGAGATTAGAGCGACTCCAAAATTTTGATTATTACCTATAGATAGAGCTCTCGGCTGTGGAATAGAGACTTCCACTGTCAATTTTGTTTAGTATAGATTATTGACGATTAAAGACAAGTTTTGTATGTAATTCAAATGCTTATTCTATGATTTAATGCATGTTATGTTTTTGGGATGTTACATGAATGGTCAAGATCACTTCTCTATTTCTCAAAAACTTTGCACTTCTCTATTGAACCTAAGGCTGTATATATATATATATATATATGCGTGAATGAAATCATTAAAAAAATATATAAACTGAAAGTAATTATGGGTAATATTCAAATGTAAATAAATCAAGAAGGAGATGAAGTGATGTTGATCCCATTCTTGAGCAACAATAGAAGAAATATAAAGTCCATATTTAAATATAGAGATAAGATATACATGAAGAACAATCATAAAGAAACTTATCTCATATTCATTGATGATTAAATATGGAGAGGAGAAATGTTGAAGAACACCACACTAAACATGAAATCGACTCTCATAAGAAACTAGTCTATGTGTGTTTTTGTGTGCTTTCCATATTTCTCACTACTTAAAAAGACATATGGACACCTTTTATATAGGGCCATATTTACATTAGATATTTAAAATATCTAAAATCTAGACAAAAATATCTAAGAAAATATCTATTACAAAATATCTAAAACATTAAAATATCTTTATAAAACATTCATTAAATTAGGAGCTAATTAAAGCTAACAATCTCCCCCTAATGTTTTATAAAGAAAGCATCATCTTATAGTCTCCCCCTTGCTTTCTTTAGAACCTTTGATGTTCCGTTCTTCAAGTCTTCAAAGCATCATGTGCTCCCCCTCAAATGTAGGCTCACCTACCGAGCTCTAAACGTGAATAACAGAGGATGGAGTGACATTTAAAATGTGACAAATGTAGCTTGACACCATGAAGAACCGTTGAGAGAACATCGTTCTTGAAAGCGGAAAGAGCATGAGTGAAATGCGATGCTTTCGGTGCAGCAAGAGTCCATTGACTTTGACACAGATTCTGACCATTAAGCACACTGATTCAGACCAAAGTCAAAACATGAAAAAGTTTCACCTGTGTCTTAGGAATTCAACGCAACTGGATTCATGCGAATCGGAGCACCGAGTAGGAAGTTATGCGCGTTTTTCTGAAACAGTGCAAAGCTGACAGCACTTTTCAGCGACAGCTGATAGCTTTCAATGGCTTACTTCAGCGACAGCTGACCTTCAGCGATGGCTGATCTCAGCGATGGCCTTCAGCGATGGTTCAGCGATGGTTCAGCGATGGCTTCAGCGATGGCTTCAGCGATGGCTTTTTTTCAGCGATGGTTTTCAGCTCTCAGCTCCAGCTTTCAGCGACAGCACTTAGGTTTCAGCCTTCAGCTTTCAGCGACAGCTTTTTTCAGCTTTCAGCGAAGGCTTTCTTCAGCTTTCAGCGACAGCTATCATCTTTCAGCGATGGCTTTCTTCAGCTTTCAGCGACAGCCATCAGCTCTCAACTTTCCATCAGCACACTGTTGTCTACTTCAACGATGCATATGACCCTTATAAATTTCGAATCTCTGAATTCTCAAAACACGAGATCTGTTCATCTGTGTCTTAGGAATCCAGGGCCTTTTGAATCGCATCAATCGGTGTTTTTATGAGTGAGATATGATCAGTTTAATACAGCAGCGCAAATCTGTCATTAAATCTGATTTGATGTAATAGATAAGACGATCTTCATATAATTTTTTTTAAAACCGTGAGTGCAAATAATTCGATCTCTAATTGATCAAGTCAGAAAACTAATTAGAAGAACTCAAAGTTTTAAAAAAACGTTTCAGATCAGACTTTGAACATGTAACAAAACATCAAATCTTTCTCAAACAACTTTCTCATGACCCAAATAATTTTGTTATCCATATATAAATGTTTATGAGCAGCGGAAGACAAACAAAATCTTGATCAAAGATAGTCCAATCTTGAAAATAAAGGTCAGATCAAACAAAGATCAACAACCTTACTACCAAGATGCAAAAAGAAATGCTATGGACTTAAGCACACACAAGGATGAGATCAAAGATCAACCATCTACTTAGTGCTTATCAAATAAAATCAATGAATGAGAAAGAATCAAAACACACATATGAAGTATATCAGAAACTAAACCATCTAAAACTTTCATTGTTGCATAGATGATCGATTTTGAAGAAAAGTTTCTTCAATCGGCTCTGATACCAATTGTTGATCCCATTCTTGAGCAACAATAGAAGAAATATAAAGTCCATATTTAAATATAGAGATAAGATATACATGAAGAACAATCATAAAGAAACTTATCTCATATTCATTGATGATTAAATATGGAGAGGAGAAATGTTGAAGAACACCACACTAAACATGAAATCGACTCTCATAAGAAACTAGTCTATGTGTGTTTTTGTGTGCTTTCCATATTTCTCACTACTTAAAAAGACATATGGACACCTCTTATATATGGCCATATTTACATTAGATATTTAAAATATCTAAAATCTAGACAAAAATATCTAAGAAAATATCTATTACAAAATATCTAAAACATTAAAATATCTTTATAAAACATTCATTAAATTAGGAGCTAATTAAAGCTAACAAGTGATATCAACATGTATCATACTTGGTGATTATTAAAATATATAGAGAGAGGGGGGATCATAACTGACCAAATTGAATTCATCAATGAAGAAATCCTTGATTCTTCGATACTCAAAAAGCTTTTGGAGAGCTCGTGCTGATAACGTGTTAAAGTGAAAGCTAAATAGAACACAATAGAATGGAGAGAATGAATCGTAATTTTCATTAATCATAAGCCCTTTATATAGGGATGAGTTACAAGTAGATAACTACACGATATTTCAATTCTAATCTATCTCTATCGTCATATCCTTTAGACGATGACACATTTTATCCTACAACAATTAGTGTCTTTTTAATATGTGTATATATAAATATACATAATATGTAACATTAGCGAAGGTTGAGTTCCGTTGAGAATGAAAGTTACCAAATGAGATGCACCGAGATGCATTGGATCAATTCTCGTATCAAACGCAATTCATGGGTGAGTTTGAGTTTAAAAATGATTAAGGGTCCAAATCTCTTCTTACCTTCTCACCTTAACTCTTATTCTCAATCGAACCTTCGTCACATTAGCGATTGGTGCATGCATAAATTATTCATTATTTGTATAATTGATGACTTTCATTAATTTTTTTTTTCATATTGAAAAAAGGATGGTACCTTTGCCGATTTATAATTAAGAAAGAAACGTATGTACATCTATATAAAGCTTTGATGATTGTTACAGTACTACAATTATTTTTGCTATAAAACGAAAAAATATCAAATAAAAATATACGTTAAAATAAACAAAAGTAATAGAAACAATTCAATATTTTTTTATAAATTTGGTTTGTATAAAATAAAAATGAAATGTTTAATTATTACGTGAAATATTCTGTTAGGTAAATAAAAAATAATTATTTAACTCAAAAATGAATCAAATTTTGGATGAACATGCAAGTCATATCTTATCATTTATTTATATAGTCACGTGTACTTCCAAGTTTTCACATTTGTCACCAATGTGGGACAATGAAGAATCCACCTCAATGATATAGATCTCATTAATATGTAGCAAAGTTTCATGGATGAAACTCTTCATAAATGAAAGTTAGAATAGTATTAAACATGATTCAATCATTGAAGGTCAAGAAACAAACTTTGGATAATTATAGTCGATTTACATTCTTATAAAACTTCGATTTCTCAAATGTAACACTAAAAATATCTATTAGTATATGTCAAACAATAAGTGAATATAAAATGTAGATTTACGACCCCCTTTTGCGAGAAACAATGTAATACTTGAATAAACAAACACAAATATTCTTTTAACGTTGTGGGTTATGATCCTGAGACAAAAACATAGAAATGAGGAATGAGGTAATAATACATAATGAAATTATAAAATAAACAAAATCAATAATATGTTGAATGAAGAAGTAATTGAATGAAAGTCTTACATGTAGTAATGCATACATGTACCGTGATGATGAAGATTTAATGTTCCTCCGCATATTTGGTGATCTTTTGAGTTTGTTTATGTTTGTGTCATTTACTACAAAAAACATAACATAAAGATCATATAGTCAACACAATATCTAAGAACTTAACTATAAACAAAGTCCATACCCTAGATCGATCTTTTAGTGAGAGAAAATGTGTTAGAAGGAAAGAATAAGAGGTAAGTTGTTGTATGACAAAGAAGTAAAAAAACCAATAGCAAATCCAGAATGTTTAAATAGAGGAAACTGAATTATTAATAAAATAAATTAGGAAGTATGAATGGTTAATAACATAAAGGGTGGAATAAATGATTTATTAACATAAATTGCAATAAAACAAATGATTAATATAGGAAGATGGATGATTTAGCTATTGAAATTTAATTAAAGTGGTGCCAAAATTACCAAAGTACCCCCTTTTAAATGAAAAATACATTTTTCATAGAGGGACGTTAAGGTCTTTAACATATCAAGTATTTTAAAAAATCAAAAAACTAAGAAAAAAGAAAGGTAGGCTTATTGTGTTTAGGAGATGCCACATCATTGACTTTGGTTTCTCCTTTAATATATATATATATATATATATAGTGGATGGATATTTTACAAACCATTAAAAGATGACAAACCATACAAACCATATTACAGCCATCAGATCAAAACTCCCTTGTTTTCAACTTTTTTTTCGTTTGCATGTAATTGCAGTGGTATTGTAGGTATTTTACATTTTATTTATTTTTTGTTTTTCTTTAAATTGGCCGGTTTCCTTAGATGTAGGAGATATGATTGATTATATTAGTATATAATTAGGGAAGTTATTCCCTTTCAGTTTTTGATAGACATCACAGAGAAGGGATAAAATATTAGGATTAATTCGTTTTTTAAATCACAACATATCAGAAAATTGATACTGGAAAACTTATGTATTGTTGTCGATGGATTCTCCGGTGAATAACCAGTTATAGATATCGCAGAAAACAACAATGTGTGTTCGTCGTCTGCGTGCCTCACTGTATTGTCTGCCGATGTACATGTCGACGTTGCTGTTCACCCTTCGTCTTTTGAAATTGTCACTGACCCTTTGCTTTCCGAGACCAATGATGTTACTGTGACTGACTTTCATCCCGTGGAAGAAGAGATAAAAGAGGGTGATGTCGAAGTTCAACGTGATGAATTGGATGAACTTGGTGATCTCATTGGGTTTTTTGGTAATGATTAATGGTAATGGGTTTTGGTCACATCTATGCATGTAAATAATGGCATTTGATGTCTTTTGTGTGGTACTCGTGGGTAATGTGTGATGTAAATGTAATGATTTCTCTTGAAATCATGTTATGTGATTTCCTTTGAAATTGTTTGAAAGTATGTAATTTTGCATGTAATGAACCGTAATGAATGAATGGAATTTTGATATTATTATGTCAGGGTTTTTTATCTTCTTTGTATTGGGATATGTTTATTCAAAGTTTACATTTGATGTGTACTTGAATTTTCAAGATACTCAATTAAACTTTTTTGTTCATTCCCACTCCACATTAAATGTGACGTTTAAACATTGTCTTTAATCACCTAAAGTTAATTTATGTAGTTATAGTTACTTTTTAACTATGTTGTTAATTGTTTTCTTCAAAACCCGGCTTTTTTTTGAAAGGCAAATCATATATTAAAACCCAAAAGCACAATACAACACCAACGAGTCACAAACGAAACAACCACAAATGCTGAATTGCAGCACCCATACAGCAAAAAATAAGAACAAAATAGAAAGCCACATTGGTTGAAACAAGAAGCCAAGCTACACCATGTTACACCATGAATGCCAAAGCTTGCCAGGAGCAAACCTAGGCCGCCAGACACGACCCCGAATATCAGCTAGTCCAGACAACACGCCTCAGGCAGCGACTGAATACATTAAGCCGCTGCAGATCTGACTCATTTACTCCACAGAACCCAGCAGCTTATTGCTGCAGCTAAAACACCAAACAACAGCTAAAAAGGTAATACATTAATTGAATTCATCAGTTTCAATCATTTAATATGTCATTAAATACTTTTAATAAAAAATATAAATCATTCAGTGAACTTTTTCATTTTTATTCAAGAAGGTTGGTTTTACAGTAAAAAAAAGTGAAGTTTTACGTTTTCATTACAGGGAAGTACACAGGATGAATATAAGCCAAATATAATCATAAGAAACACACATTCTTAAATTCATATACAGAAAAAAATTCCTATGAAATTTGAGTCTTAGATTTCAAGCAACCTTAAATCATCAAGCTACCAAAGTTGTTACCAAAAACATCCATAAAGGTTTAGACGTTTCAAAACAATTTAAAAGTACGATAATAGAAATCCTAAACAAACTTGTTCCAAAATTTGTCCCAAAATACTGAAATTAGGAAAATCTCAAACCGGTCTAAAGTGGTAGCCTTTCATGCCTTGTGTTATAGGCACTGCGGCTGAGTTGTTTCGCGCAGGTTTATTGATAGAAAACCACTTCTCTACTTCTTCTTGTACATATGCTTTCTTCATGTTGTAATTGCTTAACAGTAGCTTGCTTGTGTATTTCATCCTTAACTCAACCAACTGTGCATCTTGTGCATTTCCTTCAGCAGCAAGTACAGTCCTCCACCCTTTGTTCAAACCCATATAGGTTTCCATGTGCCACATTGCAAAAACTCCATGATCTTGGAAGTTTCTTGTTGTCTGCCATTCCATTTCCAGTCGTTCCTGCCCCCACTTCATAGATTGTCCTTCCAGTTGGGTGCCCAACTGTGTTGAGATACCTAATCATTAACATTTGTTGCATTGTACAAAAGCATCATCAATTATTCTTAAGGTTTTCATTGTGTAATTGCAATTGTATGTATAATAAACATTTCCCATATAAGTAGCACCTTGAAAATTTAGTTTTTCAACATAACTGTGTGCATTAGTAATCATATAAAGAATTCAACCTCAGTTATCTTGATTCACAGTAATTCACACTCTGATTTCACATTCATTTAATGCAACATCATTAATTTTGATTCACAATACTTCATTATATGATTCCATATTCCCTTTATGAATCAATATTCATAGAATGATGCGTACCAAGTGGCATGTTTTTCTCAGACAATCATATTGGGCCAGCACAACATGAACGTTAATGATTTTCATATTCTGTTAATACAAACTTTATTTATGCAGTGAAATCACCAATTTAAATAATATACAGTTCAAGAATTTTTTCAGTTTTTCATATTTTCAAATATTCTATTTGTTGAAAACAAGTTGTGAATAAATACAGATGGAATGTTACCCACAATTTTATACAGAAATCATACGATGAACAGAAATTGTTACTCACATCTTCATATGAACTTCATAATTTAAAAGATCGACATTATATCCAAAAAAGCGTAGTCTCGTTGTATCGATTTTTTGCATGTTTCGAAAACCCTAATATTTCAACCTAACCTGTGATGATTTTCCCTTTTCTCCGGTGTGAACCCTCATTTGTTGCACTCTATCTCGAGATTCCTCTGTTTCGAAGTCGACTAGTATGGGCGTTTTTGCAGTATTCTGGAATTTTGAAAAAGGATTCAGGGCCCGAAGTCTTCCACCCCTGGTTCTTACTGAAAGGAAGAAAAATGTTCAGTGACTGAAATGTTTTAATGATCATAGTATGAATAGATGTTCAGCAACTGAAATGTTTGATGATCATAGCATAAAAAATGTTCAGTGACTGAAATGTTGATGATCATAGCATGAATAAATGTTCAGCAACTGAAATGTTTGATGATCATAGCATGAATAAATGTTCAGTAACTGAAATGTTTAAGATCTTTTAGAAATGTATGTATGAACTCATCGACTGATTGTGCAAATGGAAATTTTTAGTGTAAAGAAACCCTAGAAATAAAGATTCCCCTGTTATTTTTAAGCCGTTTCATCATACACCATAAGAAATCCTAAAATTTTTAAGCGATAGCAAACAGAAAGCCTAACCTTTTTCTGACGATGATTTTCGTTTTTCCCCCACTTTAATCGGATCCATCTTTTGTTTTCGTTTTTCATCAGTATCAAAATCGATCAATATCGGTGTTTCAGCCGTGTTCTTGAACTTTGAAAACGGTTTCAGAAGCCGTAACCTGTTTCCTCTGCTTTGTCCTTTTGGAAAACAAAGAAATGGAAGTTTTCAGATGAAGTTTGAAGAAATTTATGGAGTTAGGGCTGAATCATTAACTATTTACCGTGACTTCCTTCTGCCATGGATGGTTCTGCTCTCTCTGGAACGACGATGAAGACGGTGAATTTGGTATTCAAAATCGTGCCTCCAAAAAAGTTTTATCTCTCCCATTAATTTAGGGATTTTGATTTTCACGAATCAAACCTTCCATGAATATCAGTTTTGATTCCTCTGGTGAAATTCCCAAAATGCCCTGTTCGCTATATTTTTATGAAATAATGATTATTATTTAATTAATAATATTCAGTAAAAGCAGGAGGTGATCTCATCCGTAGATCTATAATGAATGGTAGAGATTATGGTTGTATGGTTTGTTAGAATGGTAGGGTCTCTTTAATATCCTAACCCTATATATATATATATTGATTTTGGTCCATCACCGTATAAATGAACAATGTTTTGTAGCTAGATGATCATTCTTGAAATAGTTATGAAATAAATAGTTATTAACCAACAAAAAAAATTAATATAAAATCTAATGAAACTATTAAATTCGTTTTGAAATGCCAAAAAAGCTAAAAAAATAAATATATTTTTTGATAATTACATAATAATCTTTTTAGTATAAATAAAACAACTTTAGAGAATAATGAGCGTCTTTTTCAACGTAGCGTCTTTTGGCCTCCACGCAGCATAAAACACGCACAAGAGCTAAACATAGCCATTCCCCCTCACACGTGCTATATAAACTTACACTTTACCACCTTGTGCTTTTTATTCAAGTTCAAATATATCCACAAAGGTACATTAGACCTCCCACTATTTTCATTTGATAACACTTTTGACCTCTTTCCAAATATATTTTTCAATACCAGTCCATCTTGGCGTATTTGCTAACTAGGTTATTATGATGATATGAGCATGGACCTTTTTGTGCCCAAACCTAAAACCGATTCTTTATGATGACATGATTGTTGTGACTAGATAAGGTGGCTACTGATAACGTTATATAAGTACGTCATGACCAATAGATTTTTGAGATAACAAGAGTTTTTTTTTATTATTATCCTCGTATGATTGTTGCGACTAAATAAGGTAGCAACTGATGACGTTGCATCATATAAATACATCATGACCAATCAGTTTTTAAGATGACATAGTTTTCTTATTATGCTAACATGTTGTGACTAAATAAGGTAGCAACTGATGACGTTGCATCATATAAGTACGCCATGACCAATAGATTTTAAGATAACATGGTTTACTTGGTATAGATGTAAAAATGAAGAATATTATCTACCGGTCTAAGGGGCTATTTGGTAGTTGCTGAATGGTTTAGTGCAGAATGAGTAAGTGGTTAGAATGATTAAGAGGCTTTTATTATATAGTGCAAAATGAAATATGGTTGTTTGGTAATTGTTTAGAATGAAATCAGGGTGCTGAATGGTTAAGGGAGACCCAAGATTCTAAATCATTCAGAGGGTTTTAGAACCATTAAGAGACAGACATTTTTATTGCCAAACAGGATTTACCTGTTAGCGATTCAGAGGTTACCTCTTAATGGAACCATTATCTTCATTTTAAGATTATATATATGTGTTTTTTATAAGTTCATGGTGGACCTAGTTGATCAATCTGTGTGGCATGTTCCATGAGATATTAATTTGATTAGCAGAAAATGGAATTTGTGAAGGCAAGAAATTTCTTAACTAGAAAGCATATGTTACATATGGCATCACTCTTCAAGAAAAGTTACATATAGTTGTGACTTTTCAACGTAATATTGGTTCTATTCAGTTGTAATATGCGAAGGTGGGTTCTACCTACTAGTTTTACACAAGTACATGATGATTTATGTGTATTTACTTCGCAAACCAAATACTTATGATAGTAATCGATGCACAAATCAATACATTTCATTGTTGTGTGAATGAATTGTTTATCATTGTATCTTATACGACCATGATATTAGTACGAATGGATAATCTGAATAGAAAATTTGTGTGACACAGTTGATGTTAAGCAAGGGATACCACTATATTAGCTCATGCATATTCAACTATTCATATTTGTATCGGCTTGTGTCGAAGCAATCAGCAAAAAAATCATCTACAAAACTACAAAAACGATGATGATAGGACATCGAATGGTGGGGATCAAACACGTTATATGAGTCCTCGAGAGGGGGGAATTTGTAACAACACGCGTCTCATATAGACAGAATATTAGATTTGTGAGCTATTTATAAGTTCAAAGTTCTAAGCTATCAATCACTTTTACCATAATTTTAAGTTGGATTCTAAGTCCAACAATTGTGAAATGTGAATAATAGTGGTGATTACATTTTTCCATAACCAACCTCACAATTATATATATATAAATGATGAATTAGTAAGCTACATTAAAATATATCAATCATCTATCATTTAGATCCAACCTACGGTTAATGGAGGGTTTTCTCGTTCTCCATTTTCAATGTTCTCCCTTTAACCTCCTTATATATTTAATATGTAGAGAGAAAGAGGGGGCCTGTTTAAGAAAATTCAGAAGATAAAGGACGAAAAATTAAAAAATGAGTCGGCTATAATGCTATATCGCATGTTTGCTTCACGCAAACACTCTAATCTGGGGGTTTGCTTAATCTCGCGTGCCTTTAAAGTCTCCCTTTTCTTCTTATAATCCCCCATTTCTCCCCATCTGCTAAAACACACAGATCCACCGCACCGAAAATTCACCTCCAAAACCCTAATAATTTATTATGGCAACCTGAAATTCATTTCAAAATGAGCACCGGAAATCCTAGCAGTACTAGCAGCAACAACGGTGGCGGTGGTGGTGGTGGTCCTTGTGGAGCTTGCAAGTTTTTGAGGAGGAAGTGTGTGGCGGAGTGCATATTCGCACCGTATTTCGTCTCCGAACAAGGTGTTTCCCATTTTGCAGCGGTGCATAAAGTGTTCGGTGCTAGTAATGTTACCAAACTCCTGCTGCATATTCCGGTTAACAAACGGCGAGATGCCGTGATCACCATTTGTTACGAAGCTCAAGCTCGCCTCAGAGATCCTGTCTATGGTTGTGTTGCTCAAATCGTTTCCCTTCAACAACAGGTTCGATCAACCTCTCTCTCTCTCTCTCTCTCTCTATATATATATATATACACACACTTATACACACAGAGTCGGGTTCAAACGAGAACGGTACCTATTTAAAAGAACACAAGAACAAACAAAATAACTACTGGTTTTACATTAATGCACGAAAAAGGACTTTGGCCGCGGCTTCAGGTCTGCGTGGCTTTTCTGCACGTTAATGTAAAATCACTAATAATTTTGTTCGTTCTCGTGTTCTTTTAAATAGTTATTGTTCTCGTTTGATCCTCCCTCTATACATATATGTGTATATATGGTTACAAATTAAAATGTTCTCTCGTTTGATCGTTAACTTAACGAGTAGAACACAGTATGATTATTAATTAAACTGATCCTAATTGACATTTAATACTCAATCAGTTGGTTCTAGATAGTTATTATATATCTTCAACAAATTACGTTGATTGAAAATCCATATTTAATATTTGAAATAATCAGTAATTTATATCATAATTTCACAAAGGTTAATACAAATAGAAACAATGAATCTTTGTTGAAACTATGTATATAATAATAACATTATGTATTATTATATATATAAGTGTGACAATAAAATTAAAAGTTGGATGATTAATTGTATAAGGTTAGTATTTATTCTTCATTTTATGTACATAGTATTTTTGAATAGAACTACGTATACAATATCTGATATCTTTGACCCAACTAATTTAAATAAATGACAAGGTTAAGGGTCTTTCAACCGGTGTGAGTACACGTGGGATTATGTCAAAAGACACCGTTTTCAGTAATTCATGTTCGTTCTTTACTGATATTGATAAAATGTCGCGTGTTGATATACTTTACATCTTCAATGGTATTCCTTATAAGCATATATTCTTTCAAATACAATTCTTGTTTATAGTTCTTTTTAGAGACAAGTTGAGATCAATGGATGAATCTTATATATGTTTAAAGACAAATTGGTTGCTATCAACTTAACGTCGCTCCTTGGTGTCCAAAATAAAACATGCTTCTTTGGTAATGTATGTCTGTTTTTTACTGGATTTGGTAGAAAACTATGTGGCGGTTTCTGTATTTTTAATGGTAATACGTATACAAACACGACTTCATTGTTTCATTGGAAAACAACGTGACTTTCATCACTTGCTCTCACAAACAAAATTGCAAATGAACTCGTGCTACCATTAGAGTCCACTCTCTCAAAAGGTCAATGGTTATATATGTATATATATATAGAAAGAGGAAGGTTCAAACGAGAACGCTAACTATTTAAGAAAACAATAAAACAACAAATCATGTGTAAAATCACATGTGATTTTACATTAACTGCAAAAACTGGACACGCGCGACTTAAAGTGGCGGGAAAAGTCCCGTAATCATATATGCTTTTGTGAATCATATATGATTTTGTACATGTCGGCTGTTTTCTTGTTTTCTTAAATAGTTAGCGTTCTCGTATGTACTCACCTCTATATATATATTTATATATATATAACGTTATATATAATAAACAAATTGTGAAATGAGATCCTTTTGGGGTTATTAGTTTATGCTATATTCAATGAATTTGTGTTGTATATCGATATTTTAAATTATTTTTAGCGACGTTTTTCAATTTCTTTCATTACAAAAACTAAGTACGTACACATGTATTATTTATAAAAAGACAAGGCTTGGTTGAAAAGTTTGGCATTTTTCATAGTAATTAAGTTTGGCATCTTTCATTACCAAAACTAAGTACTACTCATGCATTGTTTGTTGCAAGTTTAATTTTATTGAATATTAATCACACACCCATGTAACCGTTAAACCGTGTGTTATTATATATATATTTATTATATGGTAAATTACATGAAAAATATATGGTATTTGATTTTAATTTTGTATAATGTATCTCTAAAACTTCTATTTTGTTATCTAAAATGTTATGTCGCAAACATTTAGACAAAATTACATTACATAAAACCCCTTAATTGAAGTTTAAGATTTAAAATATATGTTTTTGGATTTTAAAAATTCATATGTTTGTGGGGGATTGATTACATATCATATGGTTTTGGAATTCTTTCATCATTCTATTATTTATTATTATACTTCAACTTTATTAAAGAATTTAAGTCGTTTACAAAATAAATGTGGTTTGGTTTGATTAGTTTTCAATTTAAATTGGTTTTCCTACTTATTAGTTGTTATAATATCTTGATAACATTTAATTTTATTTATTCAAGGTTATTTTAAATTGTATTTTAACCATTAATTATATCTCAAATGATATACATTGCATCGAAATATCAAGTGAGGAAGGAAAAACAAGGTGTTTGATCGAGTAAGTTTGCATGGGGATCCACACAATTTGTTTCTTTTGGTTTGAAAAGCTTGTCACATTGAGTCATCTTTAAGGTTTCCTTCTTCCCCATATTTTTACATTTTCATATAAATATACTACATACAACTGCATCGTTTATTCTTAAAAAATATATATATATATATATATATATATATATATGATTTTATTATGTTTCATAATCTAAAGTCATGATCATAATTAATAAATTTTATCATCTTCCATATATTATATATATCTCAGTATAATTATTGAACCATAATAATTATCCATAAATATATCTATTGTTTTTTAATATAATGATTTATATAAATGGTTTGGTTTGCAAATGAAACGCACCATATATATATTTAATTATTTATATATAGAGAGACATACAATTACATGTGGTACAAACATGTTGTCTTGACATCTATAGAGTAGGCAACTTTATCATATTTAATTTTACTCTATAATTACAGTAGTTTTAAAACTTATTGTCTTCCCACAAATAGACTATCTTTTCATTTTATATTTCTCTCTCCCTCTCTCTCTCTCTCTCTCTATTTATTTATTTATATATAGAGTATATATAAGTTTTTATATATTGATGTTGTTAAAATAGATGCTTAATAACGACTTTAATTGTAAGAGCTTTTTTTTATAATGACAATGTATTTAAAGAATTTAGTTCTAAGAACGATTACTATATGTTTGTCGTTTTTAAAACTTGGATAGAAGTTCAACATTAAGCCCCTAAAGATCGAGGAACACAAAAAATGCAAATACAGAGTCCCAATAAATTAATTATCAACTTAAAGGGATGAATGTTTGTTGGGTAATAAATTTTGTAGATTTTAAAGTTTTTGTTAAATAGTATCAATTAAATCAAACAGTGGTTAAGTTGTACAGCAACAAAAAGAATTTGGAATATTGCTTCTAGCTTTGAAGTTCTGGTTGCTTCTAAGCAACCTATTTTCCTACTATTTTTTATCCAAAAAATTTGCTTTTAAATACTATTCATTTCATCACAAGATGACAAGTTTATTAGTGTAATTTAGAATTATATTATTGTTTGTTCATTTCCTGAAATATGATTATGCATAATTAATCTAATTTTTTGTTATAGTATAGGTTGATTAACCGTATCATAAATGAATTAATGAGTTTATATAATTGTCATTTTTGTTACGTATCAAAGAAAACTAGAAAGAATGGACACACACACACACATATAGAGAGAGAGAGAGAGAGAGGGGTTGGGTTTCGGTGAGAAGTGGAGGTTAATTAGCGTGAGAAGTGGTTATCAACCGTTGGGTGAAAAATAGACGCACATTAGGATGAGATGCACCGAGATAAGATGCATCGAGATGGACCAGATCAATTCTCTTCTAAGCCTCAATTAATGGGAGGGCATTAAATTAAAAGAGATCAAGGGTTCAAATCTACTTCTCACGCTTCTCACCGTTGACTCAACTTCTCACACGATCATTCGCCTATACATATAAGGGTTGGGTTCCAGTGAGAAGTGCCAAATACGGTGAGAAGTGGTTATCAACCGTTGGATGAGAAATGGAAGGACATTAGGATGAGATGCATCGAGATAAGATTCACCGGATTACTTCCCTTTTAAGCCGCTATAAATGGGAGGGTATTTGATTAAAAGTGATCAACGGGTTAGAAGTACTTCTCACACTTTTCACCAAAAATGACACTTCTCACATGATCCCATGCCATATATATGGGTTGGATTCCGTTGAGAAGTTTGGTGAGAAGCGTGAAAAGTGGTTATCAAAGGTTGAATGAGAAATGGACGGACATTGGGATGAGATGCGCCGATATTCACCGGATCAATTTCTTTTTAAGCCGCAATTAATGGGAGGATATTTGATTAAAATTAATCAAACGGTTTAAAAGTATTTCTCCCCAAAAATGACATTTCTTACATGATCTCATGCCTATATATATTAATATATACAATACACACACATATACATATACATATACATAATTATGAATTAACATTGCAACAAGATTTGTTTTATCAAATGGTAAAAATGTCAGTGTCGAGAATGTTTTACTCCTATAAACTTAACTCCTATAACAATCTTTAAATTTTATCGTTTTCCGATAACTTGATTTTAATGTACTATGCTACTATGGCATGAGATCATGTAAGAAATGTCATTTTTAGTGAGAAGTGTGAGAAATGCTTTTAAACCGTTGATCACTTAATTTTAATCAAATACCCTCCTATGAATTGCGCCTTAAGGTTATGTTCTCTAATCTGGAGAGAAAAGAAAAGAAAGGAAATTGATGGAAAAGAAAGGAAGAGAAAAGAAAGGAAATGAACATAGTTTTTTCATTTGTGTTCTCGAAAGAGGAAGAAAATGAAGGAAAAGAAAGAAAAGAAATTATTTTTTCGTGTTCTTGAACATGAGAGAAAGGAAAGGAAATATGTCGTTTTTACTAATATACCCTTAAAATATATCTTTTATAAGAACATATCAGATAGTTTTGTACTTTTAATAATTTCAGTAATTTTTTAAAATGTTTTTAATTTCTTTCATTTCCTTTCCTTCCATTTCCTCCCACATTTGGGATGAAAGTTTTGGAAGAAACTTATCATTATTTTTCTTCCGTTTTCTTTCCTTTCTCTCCTAAAAAAGTTTTGAAAACACGAGTTTTTTTTACCTTCCATCTATTTCCCTTCCTTTCCTTTCCTTCCGAAAATGAGTTTCGAGAACACAGCGTAAAAGAGAATTAATCCGGTGCGTCATGGTGCATCTTATCTCGATGCATCTCACCTTAATATTCGTTAATTTTTCATCTAACGGTTGATAATCACTTTTCACAATTCTAATCAAATTTGACACTTGTCACTGAACCCGACCCATAGTCTCATGCTACTATCGTGTGCTAAATTTATGATTAGTATCACGTGGAAACAAAATTGCATGCATATTACAACTTTTTTATGTATTTGGTTTTTTCTCTCTCTCTTTTTTTTCAGATGTTCGATAATAAAATTTTAATCTTTTTAGTGAACCCTTTAATTTTGGTGAAATATTAATATCAATAACCAGGTGGCCAATCTACAAGCGGAGCTCTCCTACTTCCAAGCTCACTTAGCAACACTAGAGGCGGCGGCTCCACCACCTCCACCGCCCCAGATTGTAGTGCCGCCGGTCGGACTGTCCATCACCGACCTCCCAACCGCCACATGTATTCCCACCGCCTACGATTTGTCATCGCTTTTCGATCCAACGCTGCAACCTTCTTCATGGACCATGCAACAGATGCAGCCCACCGCAGCTCCTCCGGTTAACTTGCCACCACCGCAGGGAGGCGGTGGCTCCGGCGATGGTAGTCTTCAGGAGTTGGGTAGATTCGTAAGTGTGCCATGCAGCAGTAGGAGACCTTTGTCATGTAACAACCCAGTCTAAATTAAGCATAACTAGCATTAATATTAAACAATTACAAAACTGGATCCATAAAATTTCTTTACATCTGACTAAATAACTTAGGTTGGCGGAAACAACCTATACACAACTGAGAATAACTATTACTAGAATACGAGTGACGATATCTCTATCTGCATCTGTGCTCTATCCTGCTCTTGCTCGACTACCTGAGCCTCATGCAATCTGCTTGCCTGAAAAGGTTTAGTTTGAAAAATGCGAGGGTTAGACCATGAGGTCTAGTGAGTCCTTCCTGACAGTCCTCAAAACTTTTAAAAACAGTTTCTAACTTTCAAATATCTTTGCATAAAACTTCCTCATAACTTTCAAATGTATACAAGACTTTCAATAATAAACTTTCACATAGCTGAACAGTAAAAAATCTTTCACGGATAAATCCGCTCCCGTAAATGGCACCCTGAAGTCACCCGAGGGTGACAACGAGTCAGTATCACGCTGTCTTACTGGGACTCATTCCCATGGCATAAACGGAACCTCCCCCCGACGTGAGTACTGGCGGAACCTCCCCCCGACTTAGCCAATTTACGTCTACACAATGTATGCATACATCTCACATAAAACTTTCACATAAAAGCATTCACGGAATAGGTCCGCCCCATAAATCATACACGGGATAGGCCCGCCCCATAAATCATACACGGGATAGGCCCGCCCCATAAATCATACACAAATCTTATTTAAAACTGTAAACAACTTTCATGCAATTTAAAGCATAAGAATAAAACATGGCATTTCTCATCATGTACTTGCTTTAGAAAACATGTTAAAATCCACACGTTTTAGTTTAGAAAACTCACCTGATACGTTTGCTTGCTTTTTCCTACTCTGCTCTTTACTCCCAAATTGCCTACATGAACGAAGGGACGGATTTATAAGCTGACTAGAACTATCCGGACACTTCTCACTTGCCACTCTACTCAATTCCGGACATCACTACTTTTCCGGACAACCACACTTTTCCGGACATCACTACTTTTCCGGACAACCACACTTTTCCGAACAACCACACTTTTCCGGACGATTAATTTATCCGGATGGCACACTTATCCGGACGACTAATTCATCCGGACAACACAATATCCGGACACCTCCACAACCCGACCAAGAAGCTATCCGGACACTCACCCGGACACTCTCATGCTTGAAGGTGTCCGGACGAGCGCTGGACGAGTTTAATGGTTGAAAATCCTAATACATGCCTCTTAATCCTCAAGATAAGCTAATAAACTGTCAATAAATGATCTGTAATCGATTTCCCATCAGTTATCATTATCAAAACATAATTAAAGGTGATTAAATCCCTCTATTTGGCCTCAAATGACTTTAACCAAAGAAAACTCTCAACTACTTCAATAATCATCTGCCAAATCCTAAATGGAGTTATGGATTAAAGATTACCTGGTATGATTCTCGCAGAAACGAATTCCAAATCCTTCTCTTCCTTCTGATTTCGAGACTTGAAGACTCTTCTCCTCCAAATGCACAAAAACCCTCAAGAAAACCCTTTCCTCCTTTCTCACCAAACCCAGCCGTCAACAACAATCAAATTCAGTAAATGGAAAGTTTCTTCTAGGGTTTTGTGCCCATATATACCCTATCTCAAATTTACAAACTGGCCCCTCAACTTCTAATTTTGCTTAAAACTCCACACCAAACGCAAAACATTTCGAAAAAGGTCTGGGTCGTTACAACACTTCCCCCTCAAAAGAATTCCGTCCTCGGAATTCCATTCTCGAAAAGGTGTGGGTATCTGGACATCATATCTGATTCTACTTCCCACGTTGTCTCTCGTCCCTTATGATATCTCCACTGAACTTTTACTAGACAAACTTCTATGTTCCTAGTTTAGCAAACCTTACCGCTCACGATTTATATCGGGTCTTCTACGTAAGTCAACCTCCCATCTATACTGATGTCCCCTCAACGGAACAGTCACAACGACCCCTGACAAACACTTCTTTAAGTCTGAGACATGAAATGTCGGATGAACACTCTTTAACTCTTCTGACCAGTCTAACTTGTATGCTGCTGCTCTAACTCGCTCACTAATGACAAGGTCAACTTCTTATCGCCTGCATCTCTTGCAAGGTCGCCATCATCTCACTTCTCACATCGGCTCTCCACAAAAGAGACGTGCATCACACTACGAATTTCTTCTCAAATTCACATCGAGTACCTCAAGATCGCACACTATCTATCCAACTTCCATGCTTCGACGGATCCGCAGACATAGTCCACCTTACCTTGCTCTCAAAATTCAATGCTCATTTTTTTTTCAACCACTCAGTTCTACTCGGTTGCCTCAGACCATTCAGATGGGAAACATGACCGCACCCCATACTTTGAAACCGTCCTCGGCGAGACACCACTTTCTAAAACGTGCCCTCTTGCACTACTTACTTGTACCCTCTTCGATCACCATACTCGCTTAAAACTACCTGATAAAACCAAGGCCAACCGCGCCTCCATTTGTTCGCCTCCGTTCACACATCGGGACTCACGGTTTTAAACACGTCTAAATAAGGTCTCTCATACATTTATACTTCCTTAATAGAAAGAATTTGGCGGAAATTCCTGCCACAACAACGAGGATCTTCCACCAGGAAGACTCACTTACTAACAACTCGGCACAAGGCCAACCTTGTACATCTCGACAAGCTCACTCCCAGGAGTCCTCTCCTCGGTATGCCTGAAATTTCTAGGTTACTTCTTCCAACCTACATTCGTCTTATGCAGATCATACTCCTTTCCCGAATCACATCGGCTACAACTCGACAACTAATTCGTACGTTCTCACCACTTCATCATTTCACACTTAACGTGTCTAATAGTAGGAAACCTCTATAATTCCTTATTGGAGTACTCACCTATCCGAATTACACTTATCCTGAAGGCTCATAAATTTCTCGCTGCTTGCCACAAGCGTCCAGTCATATAACATAACTTCGGTTACTCCCACTCAACTAGGAGGGGTAACCACGATCACACCCTACTATTCTCAATAGCTTACACTGAACGATCAGTTCGTTGAACGTTTCTCACAAAGTCACTAACTTAACTCATTCAGTTGTCTTATCCACTTCTTTCCTACACGAAATCATACACAATTTCCTTCCTCAATACTCTTTCCATAAGTTCGCACATTTATCAAGGACAATCTACACAACACTATGCCTATCAGCATTACTGTCAAGTTTACTACTTCCGATTTACTTACTTATTCCAACATACTGTCTTCACCTCCCCACGTTAGCGTGGAGCACTGCCCACCAACATTACTCGTCCCTCTCTTCCGACAATTCTCAAGCTGCAAAAAGCTGTCTCATTACTATACATAACCAAACGGTTGCACTAAAATTCTAACTTAAGGCTTTCGACTAAATCACCTCGAACTGACACCAGAGTTCGACGTCACTATACATTCTTTAAACTCCAACTTTTACTTTCTCAGGCAATTCGTTCACACATAAGCAACAACTTACATTCTTTAAGGATTTCACATCTATTCCACCACATTTTGACTAATACATCCATCCTCTTCTTTAAACTTCCAATGATCCCAAAATACGCTTACTTAGCGACTCTTACAACTAAAAACACTTGGTTTCTCCTTTGGGTAACTACCCACCACCACTCCGTGATGATATCCCGAACATAATCATATCACCACGTCAACTTACACCCTACGTGCTCCAACAACCTGGTTAACACTCGAACACCTCATCCGAAACTCCCAAAAACTTCTATTTGATGCTTCCTCTTTCTCTAACATCACATCACTACGACGCTAGCTGGCACATTTAACTTGGCAATTATTGCCACTACATAACTGTACATTCCTCACTCGTAACATCACACTGCAGGCCAAAACTCTCATGGCCATTCATACACAACTCAAACTTATCTTCAAGACCTCACGCATAAATAACGAGTCTATCTCGCTACATTGTCTCTCCCCAGCTCTAGTTGAACCACAACACCCGAGTTTCTGATTGATTCTAACATACTCGATTCTTGCTAGCTCCTTGCAATACCAAACCATTACATCGACATGGCGCATTTCCTCACAGATCGACATAATCTATACCCTCACTTCGTTTGTGCTAAATACTTCATTCTTTACGAACCATTCATCTCATAAGTAAAACGCTTATCTAAACAGCAGCCTCTCACTATCTTAACACCCTACAAAGTGGTCCTTCAACTTTCAACCTTCTAATTCAAGTCTTCGGTCTCATACACCTTACACAACTGCCGACTTTAACGTCAATAGTTGACCTGTTGCTACTTCCTTAACCTATTCTTCAACAAGGGTCCCTTACTGAACCAAATCCTTCCAACATATCATAATCAAATTCACATCCCGCCGTCCTCATTTCAAACTCACTCGTGAAACGTTAACATTACAAGATCACTTTAAAACTATTATTCAACGTCGCGGATACTTCATCACTACTTCACCACACTACTCATAATGAGTTGCTAATACCAATACCTTGCTGACTTCTAGTCCTTCCCCTGAACACAACCGTCCCTCGGCAACTGTATTTCCAGTCACCACACGAGGGTACAGACCCTCATGCAACCGACATTAAAGTCCACTTCTGACTCCTCCACTGCTCATCTCTCCTCTTGAACATAAGTACCAAAACTACGAACATTCTCCCCTGATCTGTCCAATACCTCTCCACTCTAAGAGTTCTTCCTTAGCTTAAAATGTAGTACTCTACGACCTAGTGAGTTTATAGCCTTCATGCATGACAACGCGATAAATAAATCATCACACTTTTGATTACTTTAAAGAAACAACACTTGGAAACAACTTGGGTACACACGACCCCTTCAATACCCTGCACAACGATCTCGAGAATCGTTTGCATGCAATTTAATCTTACTCAAATAAAACTTAATCTTACTCAACCAAAATATATTGTTACGACAGAAATAAATATTGGATGAAGATCTTTTCATACGACAAAATTTTTGAAAGGACTTACCGACACGAAGTAAACCAGTCGGTTCTCACATTCACTATATAACTTCAACATGTCAATATTTATCTTGGTCATAAAAGTTGTGCATTCACATGTTTTCTTGGCTTATCATGAAAAGAGTGGAATATTTTGCAAATCGTAAACCTCAAGACTTCATTGTACGATGTAAATGGATTTGTATTTTTTTTCTTTAAACATACACTTGCACACGCCGACTTATATCCGATCAAATTTGATATTTACACGATTATGAAAAATCTCATGTATACGTATACGAACTCAACGCATGAAACTCTACTTGCATTTGAAGGCTACTCACTCAAACAAGGTCATAGACACTCTACTTTCGAACAGTGGTCGCCCTCTCGGCCTTGCAACGATTTGCTATACATACATTCAACGGTCCACTTACTCAACCATTTCATACTATTTCGTTTTGACCAACTATCTCACTTTCCATTTCTACATGGTTTCATTTCACTATAGGTATCTTATTTCATTTATCCAGCTAATGGAAAGCTCGACCAAGAACCCAGGGCTCCATTGATACCTTCAAGGTTTTGACACTGACTTTCCTTACCATCCTGACTGATCTATCCCATGATTTCTAGAATTGGGACTCTTTCGAAACAGGAGTCTTACTCAAACTCAAGCATTCTTCCTCTCCGAATCCACTAAAAGCTACCTTTAGACGACTCATAATACTCTATACAACATTTATTCTCTACGATGTATACGTACATTACATCACCACGACTTCTCATGAAACTTCCCCAACAGGGGGTCTCAGTCTACCCCTCAGGGATCTTGCTGACATTCTAAAGTACTGGAACACGACATAAACACTAGCTTCTGACTACCACTTCGGAATAATAAGGCAGGTTAAGCACATACATGTACCTGTAAGTTCGCAATTACACTGGCCAGGTGGAATCTCAAACTTACCTTACATGACAGTTCTCAGTACCCTATTAGTCCTATCTCTATAATAGTGTCCTCCTAACGCATTTCCTGATTCTCAGTTGTGATTTCTACTCCCAAGTTTAAGTTTAGGCCCGTCCGGTCACCTAAATCCCTTAAACTATGGCTCTGATACCAATTGTAACAACCCAGTCTAAATTAAGCATAACTAGCATTAATATTAAACAATTACAAAACTGGATCCATAAAATTTCTTTACATCTGACTAAATAACTTAGGTTGGCGGAAACAACCTATACACAACTGAGAATAACTATTACTAGAATACGAGTGAAGATATCTCTATCTGCATCTGTGCTCTATCCTGCTCTTGCTCGACTACCTGAGCCTCATGCAATCTGCTTGCCTGAAAAGGTTTAGTTTTGAAAATGCGAGGGTTAGACCATGAGGTCTAGTGAGTCCCTCCTGACAGTCCTCAAAACTTTTAAAAACAGTTTCTAACTTTCAAATATCTTTGCATAAAACTTCCTCATAACTTTCAAATGTATACAAGACTTTCAATAATAAACTTTCACATAGCTGAACAGTAAAAAATCTTTCACGGATAAATCTGCTCCCGTAAATGGCACCCTGAAGTCACCCGAGGGTGACAACGAGTCAGTATCACGCTGTCTTACTGGGACTCATTCCCATGGCATAAACGGAACCTCCCCCCGACGTGAGTACTGGCGGAACCTCCCCCCGACTTAGCCAATTTACGTCTACACAATGTATGCATACATCTCACATAAAACTTTCACATAAAAGCATTCACGGAATAGGTCCGCCCCATAAATCATACACGGGATAGGCCCGCCCCATAAATCATACACGGGATAGGCCCGCCCCATAAATCATACACAAATCTTATTTAAAACTGTAAACAACTTTCATGCAATTTAAAGCATAAGAATAAAACATGGCATTTCTCATCATGTACTTGCTTTAGAAAACATGTTAAAATCCACACGTTTTAGTTTAGAAAACTCACCTGATACGTTTGCTTGCTTTTTCCTACTCTTCTCTTTACTCCCAAATTTCCTACATGAACGAAGGGACAGATTTATAAGCTGACTAGAACTATCCGGACACTTCTCACTTGCCACTCTACTCAATTCCGGACATCACTACTTTTCCGGACAACCACACTTTTCCGGACATCACTACTTTTCCGGACAACCACACTTTTCCGGACGATTAATTTATCCGGATGGCACACTTATCCGGACGACTAATTCATCCGGACAACACAATATCCGGACACCTCCACAACCCGACCAAGAAGCTATCCGGACACTCACCCGGACACTCTCATGCTTGAAGGTGTCCGGACGAGCGCTGGACGAGTTTAATGGTTGAAAATCCTAATACATGCCTCTTAATCCTCAAGATAAGCTAATAAACTGTCAATAAATGATCTGTAATCGATTTTCCATCAGTTATCATTATCAAAACATAATTAAAGGTGATTAAATCCCTCTATTTGGCCTCAAATGACTTTAACCAAAGAAAACTCTCAACTACTTCAATAATCATCTGCCAAATCCTAAATGGAGTTATGGATTAAAGATTACCTGGTATGATTCTCGCAGAAACGAATTCCAAATCCTTCTCTTCCTTCTGATTTCGAGACTTGAAGACTCTTCTCCTCCAAATGCACAAAAACCCTCAAGAAAACCCTTTCCTCCTTTCTCACCAAACCCAGCCGTCAACAACAATCAAATTCAGTAATTGGAAAGTTTCTTCTAGGGTTTTGTGCCCATATATACCCTATCTCAAATTTACAAACTGGCCCCTCAACTTCTACTTTTGCTTAAAACTCCACACCAAACGCAAAACATTTCGAAAAAGGTCTGGGTCGTTACATGTCACCGCATGGTAGAGGAGATGAGATAGTTTGAATTTTTATTTTTGGGTAGTGATTTGTCTAAAAACTATGTTAGAAAAACTCCTTTCAATGTATATGGAGAAGTCGTCGTTTTATTTTCTTCCCTTTTTTCTTAATGGTATGTGATTATTTTTAACTAATAATTAAATATTTAAAATGATCTTGAATAATATAAAGCTTAAAAAACAAGTTAATAAGTATTTTGGAGTTGTTTTAATTGACAAATTCATAAATTTGGATTAACATCTTATTTAAAAATGTTAAATATTTGTTTGACAAATCGAAATGAAGATTCTTGTAATATTATAGTAAGAAGATGTATTTGTTATCAAATGAGATTGTGTCTATCAAATGCTTATTAGGTAAGTGTTTAACGGCAAATAAAAGTACCATTTTGCTTACCTTTATCATATAATATATTTGGCCATTAAAATTGACTATTGGTAACCGTTATTTGTCCTTATTATGCATCGTAGTGGGTAAGATTTTTAGGTCTTGTCATGCTCAAACGGTAAGGTAAGTCATATTAGTAATGCTTACCCGATAAATGTATTTCGTTTGCAAAATGAAATTTGATAGAATTTGAATTTATCAAATAAATTTGACTTTGAAAGAATTGAAATAGAATTTTATCACACGTTTGGTTGGTAGGAATTCAATTTCTTCACTTAAGCCTATGAATCATAAATTTCTTATATTGTAGAATTCAATGGAATTCAAAGGCTTCCAACATTTTTATTATGTGAACCAAAAATAGGATTTTGAATTTGGTTAAAAAAATTATCCATTTCAATTCCTTCAGAATCCTAAGGGGTTGTTTGGTTCATGAATCTTGAAGGAATTGGAATGGATAATTTCTTTGACCAAATTCCAAATCTTATTTTTGGTTCACATAATGAAGATGATGGAATCTTTTGAATTCCATTGAATTCCATAATTTAAAGAATTCATTATTCATTGGCTTAAGTGAAGTATAGACAGTGAGTCTAGCGAGTTCCTTCGGTAGTAGAATCACACCACAAGTATAATCCAAAATAAGTTATAAGCATTTATAAATGATCCGCGCCTTTAAAACATCATGCACACACACACACAACACATGTAGACGACACACACTTAAGTCACACACACCTATGACAACGTGTTCGGCTCACACCTGCCTTCAAACGAATCACATGAACTAAATTCATGCATTCCAAATGGGTCACACGTCCCATATAAGCCATCACATGCCCACCCCACATGATGTTTATTATTGCCAATAATAAACATGTATTTAATTAAGCATCATGCATATTCCAAACCGTACGTCAATAAAAGTAAGTTAAGAAAAACTCGCATGTCGTCCACCCCCTAGGTTCACACTTGAAACTATGATTGTCCAAACCAAATACATAAATTCCACAACATTCAAAAGGTGTTAAACCACCTAATTACTCCCCAAAAACCACCACTAGCAAGTCATAAGACAATCCCCCAATCGGTGCTTCACTCTCACTCCCAAATAAGAAACGAAACACAAGACGGAAAAAATACCCCAAACAGCCTGTAACATCCCGAAAATTTGGAAATCCGAGTTTTGGAGTGCAGACGTCCGCATGGGCGCAAGGCCGGACGTCCGCGTAGCGCGAAAGTCCACGGGTCGTCCGCGGAAGCAGCAGAGGATTTTGGGGTTTCGGCCAGGTTGAGGCCGGACGTCCGCGGAATGCACCCGCCGGACGTCCGCGATGCGTCTGATGATATTTTTGTTTGCTTTTTAGACCTTTCCCTCTCTCTTTCCTCACTTCATTTCTCACAACCACAGCTCAGTTCCTCTCTCTCTAAAACGCTTTCTCTCAAGAAAAACCTCAAACCCTTCCTCCTCTTCTTTATATTCTATACCCAAATCAAACCCACTTCCACCATTGTTGAAGATATGGAAGCTTGAAGCTTATGTGGAGATTAGGAGCTTTTATTTGGAGGATTCAAGTGGTGAAGGTAATCTCTCTCTACCCAAAAGCTAGGGTTTTGTTGTTTTCATCTTCTATTCCATTGTGGGTTTTATTGAGGTGATTTTGATTATGCTTGGTTATTAAGGAAATCTTCTGTTCTTCATCTATGAGAATTAGGGTTTTGGTATAAGTTGGGTTTTTTGATGTAAAATGTTGGGGAATGATTCTACTTGGTTGGATATGGATATTAATGGTTGGAAACTTATGGAACTCGGTTTTTGGAAGATTTGGCTGGAGGATTCATGTTTCTCAAAGGAGCTTACGTTTGGGGAAAAATCTAGATTTAGCCTAATCTAGCAAGGTGAGTTCAAGTTGATTTGTGAAAACGTTGTACATGCCAAAATGTTTATTTTAAAGTATTTGTGTGCTTTATATAACATTATCATTTGTTGAGTTAATTAGTGGGTTTTGATTAATCAAAGTGTTGAGCTTTACAAATCTTGTAAAACACCCACATTTGGGGATTTTGACTGATTGATAAATAAATCACGAGTGAAAGTGGTTTTGTTAAATTATTGCATAAGTGAAGGTTATTTGGTCAAAATACACTTTTAGTGTTTGTTGTGATTATGCAATAGCTATGATATGTTACATTTAAAAATGTGAACGTGTGAGTTGGGGATTTTGGTCAATCTTGACCGTATGAATATTTTAAGAGTTGTAAACCTTCCATTTTGGGCCGAAGGCCAATTGAGAATTGAAAAGGCAAAGATTTTGGGTAACGATGTATTTTGGTTTACGAAAACGTGTGGACAACACATATTTAGCTAAATGGCTATTATGCCTTTAAGGGCTTGATTTATACTCAAATGGGTCTTTTGGGTCTTTGTCGGTTTTAGTAGCTCGAGGTGGAGACTTGGATGTGTTATGCGCTTATTGGCGTCTTATTTGAGTATGTGCATCCTTTGAGTGTTTTGTCTTATATGTGAAGACCATTTGACAATAATGCATTCATGGTACTTTTGGGTCTAAAAAACCATTGCGAATTATATGTGTTATCGAGTTGTAAAGGATTTGGGTATACGTATGCACATGTATATATATGCATTTATGATTTGACTTCATTGGAGAGGTGGCAATGAAGGGGTATTGAGTTAATCATGCCTTGGAGCATGTGTTCGCGTGATGTGGGTTAGATACACGTCATTTGCATGAGTTGACTTTTAAACAAACGATCATTGGATCTGTTGAGCTTATGGCTCGGTGTTGGACTCTGTTGAGTGTTGAGGGCATTTGCCCGGTTTTGATAAGCTCGACGTGGGCTTGGGTTATGGTTTGCATGAATTGCTTTGCATTTGAGAATTACATGATTTGAATGCGTCGGTTATTCTTTTGAGGTTATGTATAAATTTTAAATTAAGTAAGCTTGTTTTGGATGGTGGGATTCCAAGGTAAAGATCCGGTCGGATTGAACTTGGTGGTTTTAGACTAGAGATCCGGTGTAGATTGATGTCTCCGTGGACTAAAGACCCGGTTTGGGTTGATGTCTCACTAGGCTAGAGATCCGGTTTAGGATGATACCTCACATGACTAAAGATCTGGTTTGGATTGATGTCACAATTGACTAGAGATCCGGTTTGGATTGATGTCACAATTGACTAGAGATCCGGTTTGGATTGATGTCACAATTGACTAGAGATCCGGTTTGGATTGATGTCACAATTGACTAGAGATCCGGTTTGGATTGATGTCACAAATGACTAGAGATCCTGTTTGGGTTGATGTCTATAATTGACTAGAGACCTGACTAGAGACCTGATTATGGTTGATGTCATATGTTTTCCCATCCATGAAACATGCTTGTATTTTATAATTGTGGTTTAATTTGTATGTTCGCCACATTCGATGAAATCGGGTCTCCCCCGTCACCGAAGGGTGTTGTTTTCGGGTATTTCGTTTATCCGTATTGTCGGCATAGTATTATATGCGTATGAGATGTTTTCCATGATTTATGGGCAGAATTTTATGCCTCATCCATGGTTGGATGTTTTGACTATTGGAGTTTTATTCGCATTTATGTTATTTGGGAATTTATTAATTACTTACATCTTGAGTAAGTTTTGGATTTGAGTCCATTGCTGAGAAATGATTATCATTGGAAGCTTTCCTCACAGAAATTGTGTGCGTTTGGAAGTTGGGTTGTCGGTGTATTTTATACAAACCCCTTTTTGGAAATCATAAATTAAGTCGAATCTTTTGATCTATCAAACTGTTTGCTCATGATGTAAACTCTTGAACTCACTAGGCGTTAGCCTAACCTTTTTATTTGTCGGCACGTGCAACAGGTTCAGGTTGGGAATAGCTTTAGCTACACTGTGAAGTGATGAGTGCTAGTAGAGTGCTAGTAGAGTGCATGAGAAGTGATTTCGTTTAGTGAAGTCTTCCGCACTTATTTGGGATTAGCAACTTGCAATTGTGTTAAGTAACACATGTCTTGAGTTATTAGTTGTGGAAACTATGATGTTTAAAAATTGAGGTATTTTCAAGGATGATCTATAGAAATGATTTTATCCTCTTTTGGTTATTTTATTGAAATTAAAGTTAGTTGCTCGTTCCAATTTTGAGGGTGTTACACAGCCCTTGCGTGGCTTGGCCCGTGGCTTCAATTGCAAATTCTTTTATAATATGGTATATTATTTAATTTTTTATTACTATCTTGTTGTATTAATTAACATATTAAATTATTAGTGATTTAATTTAATTACACTATGAAATGATATAATACTAATTTTTGAAGATGTGATTTTTGATCATTTTTCATTTTTCATTTTTTATAATTTATAGTTTTTAATAAACGTGATTAGTTCATTAGAATAATTAGTTTATCAACTAACAATTAAATTAGTTTGTCAACTAACAGCTAACAATTAGTTTATCATCTAACAACAAGTTTATAAGCTAGTTTGTCAAGGATAAGTGTCCATATGTACGACTTGGAGACCGTTATTTAGAGCATTTCCAACATATTCTTTATTATTTTCTTAAACTGAGAATTAAAAGTTAAACTTCAGAAAAAATATTTAACTTTAACTTTATTTTAAGAGTAAATTACGATTTCGTCTCTGTGGTTATCGAAAATTCTGGATTCGGTCCTTCAAACGAATTAATTACGGTCATGGTCATCGTGGTTTCACTTTTGTTTCAGACTGAGTCCCTCATCCTAACTTCACTAACTGATACTCCGTTAAAACATGGGTAATGTTGTCTTAACACATTTTTTAAATTGTACTTATTATTTTTAATATTATGAATACATTTTAATATTATATATTCCACATTTCATCGTCCCTAACCTTAGACGTCCCCTCTCCCCTACCCCGATGTCGGCCCAACGCCTCTGCTTTTTCGGAAGCATCTGCCACCATTGGCTTCTTCCTCTCCTCCGCCTACCTCCCCTTATCTGGCGACCCCTTTCCTTGTAACACCCTCAAATTTGGAAAGAGTAACTAAATAAAATTTCTGCTTAACAACCAAACAAAGGATAAAATCCTTTCTACAAAACCATCATTGGAAAATACCTCAACTTTAAAACATAATTAACTTCAACATTCAATAGCTTAATTTTTACACCAAGAGTATATACAGTCGGATGTTACTCAACCCAAATACAAATTGTTATTCCCAAAGTGTGGAAGACTTTACCAAGCTAATCCTTTCTCGTGCTTACCACTAGCACTCAACTCTTCACAGTGTCACTAGCACTATCCCCCAACCGGAACCTGATGCACATGCCGACAAATAAAAAGGGTTAGACTAACGCCTAGTGAGTTCAAGAGTTTTCATCATGATTAAATAATTCGTTAAACGAAAATAGTGCAACTTAAATCATGATTTCCAAAAAGGATTGATATTAAATATGCAAACAACCCATTTTCCCAACTCACACAAATTCAGTGACGAAAACTCCAATATATAACATTTCCCAAAAATGAACTCAAATCCAAAACTTACTTGAAACGCAAATAAATATCAAATTTCCACAGAATATAAACGTGAATAAAACTCTATTATTCAAAACATCCAAACACGATGAGGCATAAAACTCAGCCCATAAGTCATGGAAAACAATCCATATAGATATAAAACGCCATCGAAAACATGAATACTCAAATTCAATACCCAAGACAACACCATTCGGTGACGGGGAATACCTGGTTCCATCGAATGTGGCGGGTACACAAAGTTAGACCACAAATATATGTTACAAGCATGTTTCATGGATGGAAAAGCCTATGACATCAACCCTATCCAGGTCTTTAGTCAATCTTCGACATCAACCCAAACCGGATCTTTAGTCGATGGAGACATCAACTCAAACCGAGTCTTTAGTCTATTGAGACATCAATCCAAACTAGATCTTTAGTCTATTGTGACATCAACCCAAACCGGATCTTTAGTCAATTGAGGCATCAACCCAAACCGGATCTTTAGCCTAGTGAGACATCAACCCAAACCGGATCTTTAATCCACGAAGACATCAACCCAAATCGGATCTTTAGTCTATTGAGGCATCAACCCAAACCGGATCTTTAGCCTAGAACCACCAAGTTCAACCTTATCCGGGTCTTTACCTTAGGATCTCAACATCCAAAACAAGCTTGTTTAATTTAGAAATTAATACATGACTCCAAAGAATAACCAACACATTCAAATCATGTAATTCTCAAATAAGATGAAATACATGCAAAGCTTAACCAAAGATCTACATTGAGCTATCAAAATCGGACAAATGTCCCCAAGACCCAACAGAGTAAAAAACCGAGCCATAAGCTCAACCGATCAAATGACCATTTGTTATAAGTCAACATATGCTAATGAAATGTATTTAACCCATAGTGTGCATATACATGCTCCAAATGCATGACCAACTTAAAACCCCTTCATTGACAATTTTCAAATGAAATCAAACCATTTATATACCCAAATACTTTATAACACGATGACGTATATCTTTCCAAATGGGTTATAAAACCAAAAGAATCAAGAGTGCATAAAAGTCAAATGATATGCATTTATGGGATAGAGCACCCAAAAGGGCATACTCTCAAAATTTATTTACCAAAGTGGCAAAAACCCAAATGGACATCTCATGAGATTTATAAGAATGAGACGTACTAATATGCAAACTCATTAAAAGACCCACTCATACGTATTTTCAAAACGTACCATAGCATAGATTATGCATATTTCCAATAAATATTAAAAGTTCATTTTACCAAATAACCTCCATTTATGCAATAAATCATCAAAACACTTTCATTTATGGTTTATTTATCAAATTACCCAAAACCCCAAATGTGGGTGTTTTATAAGATTCATAAAGTTAAACACTTCAAATAATCAAAACCCACCAAATAACTCAACAATGGATAATTTTCATGTAAAACACAAAAATCTCTTAAAATAAATATTTTTGGCATGTACAACGTTTTCACAAATCAACTTGAACTCGTCTTGGTAGATTTAGACTAAATCTAGATTTTCCCCAACTTGAGCTCTTTTGAAGAAACTTGGATCCTCAAGCCAAAACTCCCAAAACCCAGATCCACAAGTTTCCAACCATAAATATTCATCCAACCACTTAGAATCGTTCACCCAAACATATTACATCAAAATCTCCCTTTTGACCCAAAACCCCAATTTGACCTAACTTTTCTCAAAATTAACCAAACCAAAATTGGAGAAACAAAACACTAGGGAGTCATAAATGGAGCATTTATAATTCATAAAGAAGTTTGGAAATGGAGGCGATTAACTTACCACTTAGGTTTTGGTGAAAACCTAGAAAACCCTAGTTTTCCTTGAATATGAGGATTGAGATGAAGAACTCTTGATCTATACCTTCATTTTCTTAGATTGATGATGAAAGAACACCTTGTTTTCCAAGAAAAGCTCCAAAAATTAGCTAGGGTTCGTATGGGGTGAGAGGGAACTGATTTGAGAGATGCGATGGGTGGGTGAGATTCAATAGATTCAAGGAGGTGAACCCTTTCGGTCATCTTCTTCGGTCTCCCCTCGCTTCACTGTTTGCCTCCAGATGCGAACAACACCACCGAGCACCGTTATGTCCAAATCCAAAACCAGGTAAGAAAACAAAATCATGATTTAATCAAGTTTGAAGAATGGAAGGAAACCAGATCGAGATTTCACCGAGTGGTTTGGATCTGTCGTGGCCCAGAGACAATGAATACATGAAAGGAGGTGAAACCAACCAATCTGTCATGGCATGGAGACGATGAAGACGTTGATCATCTGTCATCCTCCCACACCCCTTCTCCCACCTCGTCTACAAAATCTTGGATGAAAATCATCGAAAACACATAAGCATAAACTCACAATTGACGGGTTTCATTTGCCATTCGTTTTTTTATAAAATTAATTGGAAGCTTGAAGATGGAGAAGATAGGTGATTTCGTGAAAATAAAAGTTGGAAGTAATTTCATGGGGATGAAGATGATGGCATGTATGGGGATGGGGAAGGCTGGTGATCAGCGGGGAAATTTGGCCGAAAAAAGAGATAGACGGGAGAAGCTAGCCGAAGAAGGTAGTCGGAGGGGAAAGTTGGTTAGAGAAAGAGGTTGATGAGAACCTAGCAAGAGAAGGAGGTCGATGTAGGGGTTTCGTGGGGCACTACTACAGGAATGCCTTTTTTAAACGCACTTTTTTAAACGATTTTTAAAAAAATTCGAAAAAACCGTTTAAAAAGGTAGCCGTATTTTGTGAAGTACATTTTTAAACGGGTTGTTGAGTGTAAAACCGTTTGAAAAAGTGTCCGACTTTTTTATACGGTTGTTTACAGAAAACCGTGTAAAAAGACCTATCAATTTGAAACACCCATAAATTCACAATGAGTTTAAACCTTAAAGTTTATCAGAGTTTACCATCGCAATTTCAAACTTACAAAATTTTATCATAACAACCAGCTAATCTAATCCATAATTACCATAAATAGATTATCATGGTTGTTCACAACATCTTTCAAAATATCTACTATAACGCTAAATTCTCCATCACCAATCCAAAAGCACAACTCTGATACTCCTCGACACTCATCACTTTGTATCCCATCCCGAGCTAGTACCTGGTAAGAAAAATTAATTTGAAACGATTAGGCTTACGCCTAGTGAGAACATCTAATTTTCAAATCAATATCTTTATAAGCTTTGAAAACCAAAACTTGTAAACAAAGCGTATAAATTAACCTCATCCTAACTTTCTTACCGAACACATAACATCTTTCGATAACGGGAATCATACCCGATTCCATGAGTATGACAACACTAAATATGTCATAGAATCATATCCGAGAGCGCCACTACGAATCACCACGAATTCTAATTTATAGCTCCTATCCAAGAAATCACAATTAAGTGCTAAGCCTTTTCTTGAAATGCAAGTAGAAACATCAATTATATCTTGCCTATTTCTAATCTACTGATAGAAATTAGAAATAACAATTATACTTTGTCTATTTCTTGTTTCCACGTCTCAATTACGAATAACAATTATACATTGCCTATTCCATGTTACAATATGAATAGCAATTCTACTTTGCCTATTCACATCTCAATATGAATAGCAATTCTACTTTGCCTATTCCATCTCAATTTGAATAGCAATTCTACTTTGCCTATTCCATCATTTCAATATGAATAGCAATTCTACTTTGCCTATTCCATCATTCCATTATGAATAGCAATTCTACTCTGCATATTCCATCATTTCAATATGAATAGCAATTCTACTTTGCATATTCCATCTCAATATGAATAGCAATTCTACTTTGCCTATTCATTACATTCAATATGAATAACAATTCTACTTTGCCTATTCATTACATTCAATATGAATAGAAATTTTACTTTGCCTATTCATTACATTCAATATGAATAACAATTCTACTTTGCCTATTCATTACATTCAACATGAATAGCAATTTTACTTTGCCTATTCATTACATTCTTAGTATATGTGAGTATCAACTCAAAGCACATAACAACTCATCTCATACTCTCAATCGAGTTATAATTGTGTTCATACTCTTAAATAATTAAGGTACTTTTCATATTCAGAAAACACTTAATTAATAAAAGACCTCATACAGTAAGTTATCCGGAACAACCTATCCGGTAAACTAATCCGGAAATCAAGTCCGGAAAACACATCCGGAAATATATCTGGAAATCAAATCCGGAATTCCACATCCGGAATCCAAAGAGATCCGGTACTTTCCGGAAAAGGTATTCGGACTCAAAGTCCGGAATCATCCAGGATCAAATCCGGTATCCGGTACATCCATTCCGGAAAACCATCTGGTATCCGGAATATCCGATATCCGGAAAATCATCTGGCACCCATCCGAAATCCGGAATAATCCGGTATCCGAAACCAATCCGGAAAACATCCGGAATCTGGAATAATCGGAAAACTCATCTTCCGGATTTCATCAACTTTAACCTGTTTCGTTCCATCTTTACACAGTACTCTCCAAATCACTTTGTATTCATTTTTCGAAGATGATAATAAGCTTAATAACCATTTCCATTCACATAAAGATTTTATTGAGTAAAAACAAGAAGATGAACTCACCTTAAAATCGAATTCAGTGTCTACAACCCAATCGATTCACGTCCAATCTTTCACACCAACTAATCAATACCGAATCAAAATCAGCTTAACCTGCTTATTGATTCCTAAGAGATTGAATTGAAACCATGATTGAATTCTTACCGGAGCAAATTTAGGATCCAGGAAATCTTTCTCTCTGCCTTCTTTAGAACCGACTTCAGGGAAAACAAATGGAGGTAAAAATCTCAATTCCACCGCCTCTCTCTTAAATACATAATCAACTATCAACAAATGACCAAATCTACCCTGAAGTTCATAATTCATAATTATCTAAACTTTGGGTCAATTACACTTTCGACCCTTTAATCTCAATTATTACATAATTTGATCATGGAAAAATCGAGGCGTTACAAAATTTCACACGGTTAAAAGAAAAAACCCGTATAAAAATCCGTCAAACATTTTTACACGGTTTTTTTGCGTAACCGTGTAAAATTCATTGGGCTTTTTACACGGTTTTCTGTAAACAACCGTATAAAAAAGTCGATTACTTTTTAAAACGGTTTTACACTCAAAAAACCGTTTAAAAAGGGTTTAAAATTGTAGGGTTTTTCTTATATTAATCCCAGCCGCTGTTTTTTTGTCTTATAGCCTCTCCATCTTCTTTTTTTACTTTCTACACACAAATTGAAGAGCCAATATTGATCCATTGAAAGCTATTAAATATTGCAAGGTATGTATTAACTAAATATCATTATTCTTAACCAATCAATATATTAATTATTAACACAATTGCATGATGTTTTGATTTCATTTATCAACAAACCATATATTAATGATGTTTTTTTATGTTTTTCTCAATAATGTTATCATATTCTATTATATATGTATATATACGCAATTGTATCAATTTATAATTAATATAAACGACTTAAAATGTTTAATTGTAGGACGACGTCTTGATCAAGAGATTTACGTAAAGGTGTACGACGACTATTATACGTGGATCTTTTTTTGTAAGGTACGTTAATTTGTTCATTACTTTACATTCTTTTCATATTTTTTGCCAACTATTATTAAGTGCAAATAGAATTATAGAAACATGCATGCATACGTTTATTATACAAGTTCATATGCCTTTAGGTCACCCGTCCGAATTTGATCTAATAGAGATTAATTTCGGATAGTCCCATGTTTGGGACTATTTGAATACTTTGTCTCATTTAGGATGTGAATAACTATAACAGATTGATTATTTAAGGAAAATTCGATAGACATTTCCCTTTGCTCCTACGAATATGTGTTTTGATTATACACATATTTGGGGAGTTAAGAGGAAATGTTGTCGAATTTTTTCATAAATAATCAATTTGTTATAGATATTCACATGTGAGACAAAGTATTCAAAAAGTGGGTTAGGATGGCCACCTATTACCTTTTGTTCTCCACTTATGTCATGCATGCATTACTTAATAATTTATTTTTAAAACTACAGATGGACCGCATTGATTGGATGTACGAAATACCACGTGCTATACAAGAATATTTAGCCGGTCTCGATGAATTTATGGAAGCTGCTAAGAACTACCAGTTGAATAGCGGAGAAAGTGGAATTTGGTGTCCTTGTCGAAAATGTAGAATTTTTTTGAAACATAGTGATCATAATGTAGTTCAAGAACATCTAGTTTGTCATGGGTTTATGCAACGGTACACTCGTTGGATACGACATGGAGAGGATTTTGATGAGTGTAATCAGGGGGTTGATCATGATTGTAATGACGATAATAATAACTATGAATCGGACAATGAAATATGTGATAATGTTGATCAAATGTTACATGATGTGGAGGGTGATATTGATGATAAGGATTATGATAAATTTGAGCAACTATTTGTCGACGCTGAAAAACCATTATATGTTGGGTGTGCAAAGTTTACCAAACTTTCAGCTGTGTTGAAACTATTTAACTTAAAAGCAAACAATGGTTGGAGCGATAAAAGTTTCACAAGCTTACTAGAACTTTTGCATGAAATGCTTCCAGAGGACAATGAGTTACCAGTTTCACTATACCAAGCCAAAAAACTGATGTGTCCACTGGGTTTGGAAATAGAAAGAATACATGCATGCACGAATGATTGTATGTTATACAGGAATGAGTATGTTGACCTACATGAATTCCATATATGTGGTACGTCGAGGTATAAACGGAAAAACCAAATGGAAGAAAATAGTGATGTGAAACGTAAGGTTGGCACACCCGCAAAAATGTTGTGGTATTTGCCTATCGTTCCAAGATTGAAACGATTATTTACAAGCGTCAAGGATGCGAAGTTGTTGCGTTGGCATGCTGAAGAGCGTAAAATAGATGGTAAAATTAGACACGTGGCTGATTCTCCTCAATGGAGAAATATCGATCGCATTTTTGAAGAGTTTGGAAAAGAATGTAGAAATATTCGGTTGGGACTTAGTTCAGACGGAATTAATCCATTCGGAAACATGAGTAGCCGTCATAGCACTTGGTCGGTGCTTCTTTCCATTTACAATCTTCCACCCTGGTTATGCATGAAACGCAAATACATTATGATGTCATTGCTAATTCAAGGTCCCAAACAACCCGGTAATGACATTGATGTGTATTTGGCTCCGCTAATTGATGATTTGAAAGAATTATGGAGTCCAGGTGTTGAATTGTATGATGCATATTGTAATACCCCGGATAAGTTCGTTAGTTAAAATCTCCTTTCCGTTAAATAAAGTTAACTTTAAAGTTAGATGTTTAGGGTATGTTTGGATAAATTATAAGTTTAGGGGTGTTTGGGTCATTATTGAGAAGTTCAAGGTTTAAAATGAAAATAGGTTGATATTACCCCTTTAGGAGTTCAGATATGTCACAACTCAGAAATATCTAAACTAAGGTATGTGTGTGTGTGTTCTTGGAGCTAAGAAGAAGAAAGAAAGAGCTTTGTGGTTAAGACATCAATTGGTGAGCTTTGGAAGTGAATTAAGGTATGTTCCTTTGTATTTTGTGTTTGTAATTGCTTTTAGAAGGGTTCTATCGGAGTAGAAACATCACAAACACTTATGGTATTAATTCAGTCGATTTTCTGGGTAAAAAGCACCAAACCGACAGAGGTTTCCGGACACAGTATGAATGTGTCCGGGTAGATTCTTGGGTGGTGTCCGGGTAAGTTGTTGATAGAGTCCGGACGATTTGATTGATGGTTTCCGGATGATTTAGAGACCGGATGGCATCCGGATTCCTTTGTTGTCCGGATTAGTCTGTGGTGTCCGGATTCCTTGTGTTGTCCGGTTAAATTGTGTTGTCCGGATTCTTTATGCTGTCCGGAAAAGTTGGGTTGTCCGGGTGGCTTTGGGTTGTCCGGAAACTATAGCTGTTTGGTTGTTTTGATGGCGAGAGTTAGGTAGATTTATCTAGAGTTCACGTGTTCAAATGGTAAGGGGATATTTGTATTTAATCTGTTTCAGATTCTGTGGATTTGGATTGAAAGACTTAATCTTTTGGAGAAAAGCTTGGAAGTGTTTATGGATAAGCGATCGAGGTGAGTTTTGCTTTAAAACGTTTTTGAACTGGGATACATATATATGTGTATATATATATATGAGATGATTATGTGGTAGGAATATGATTATGTGTATATAAATGACAATATGATGTAATGAGATATATATTGTATTTATATAAGATTTGCACTACACGAGTGCACTTGTTGCCGGGTTCCAGTGAGCGGACCGGTGTGTAGCCGGGTTCCGATGTGCGGACCGGTGAGTAGTCGGGTTTCGGTGTGCGGACCGATGGGTAGCCGGGTTCCGGTGAGCGGACCGGTTGTTGATTTATTAGTTGGCTTGCTACCAACTAATATGGCCATTTGTGGAGGAATAAGGTGAATGAGATGTACATGATGCACGAGTCTGGATTGGTATTTAAATACGTGTGGTATGTTTATATTTTACGAAAGAATTACCAAAGGTTTATCTAAACTATTTTGATACAAAGGATTTACATAAAAGGTTTTATAATGATTTTGGAAAGGACCGAGATTAACTCACTAGACCCGTTTGGTCTAACCCTCATTTTGTTTTCAAAAATATGTTTTCCAGGTTAAGGATCGGCAGGAGAGGATGAAGTGTAGGAAGCTTTTGATGGATGTTGATTAGGAGGCTTTTATATATATTTTGTAATTTATGAGACCGAAGGGACCGTACTTGGTTTGTTATGTAACTTTTGTTGTAAATCAATGATATGTATGCATGTTATGTTATTTGTTGTATGTTTGGGAAACCGGGTTGTTACAAATGGTATCAGAGCCCTAGTTTAAGGGATTTAGGTATTTGTACCCGTACCTAGACTTAAACTGCATGTGAAGTAGGATGTCCTTGATATCTTAGAACCTTGGGATGCTAAGTATAAAAGGTAGAAGGAACATCATGTAAGGTAATTTCAGATTACACCTGGCTAGTGTAATTGTGATCTTACAGGTGCATGTTTGGACTGGAATACCTTATTATATGGGGTATGTGCTTATGTGTATATTAACTCTATAAAAATCAACAGAGTGGCAGATCGGACTCGATGTATGGATAGATATGAAGACAGGTATATTTCTATAAACTCTATACGTGCTAAGGTGTTATCTGACTTCGGTGCAAACCGATTTTTTTTGTGTTTTCAATTTTATTATTTGTGTTAGAAAAATATTTGATAATTGTGTTAGAGATATAGAAGCATTTTTGTCGAACAGAAGCTGGCGCCAGTCTCGGCGCTAGTCAACTGGCGCCACAATTCGCGCCAAGATGCGAAACAGAAGCCGGCGCCAGCCAACTGGCGCTACAATCCGCGCCGACAATTTAAACAGAACCTGGCGCCAGTACTGGCCCCGACGCCCAGTTTTATAAAACACTTTCTGCAGCTAGGTTTTGAGAAATCATTCACACACGGACGACGGCAGACGACTTGGGGGCGATTTTTAGAGGGTTTTCACACACTTTGGAGCCACGATAGAGGATCGATTGAGGAGGAGTTCACGAAGATAATCGGATTAGAGCCGAGAGAAGGGAGTCCATCATCACATTCATCACGTCCACGTTCATTATGTTTGCACACACCAGTTTCCTTCCCTTTTCTTTTGTTTTGTCCACCACCAACATGAACTAATCTTTAGATGTTGGGGGTTGGAATGAATTTGGTTCAAGCTTATAGACATGTGATTTGAACCTTTTATCAGTTTTTCCTAGTTAATGAAGCATGTGATTTGGATTTTAATGCTTTTGTGAGTTTGGCCGACTTTCAATTGTTTTGTTGTCTTCAAATAAGTTCGAGAGAATTAATTGTGAACTAGAACTAGAAATTGCATGCCTAAGGTGAGAAATTGGATAGAGATATACCAAGTAAACCTTAGTCCCGTTGCAATCTGGAGTTTAATGTGTTTTGAATTCCATAGGTGAGATCGAGAGATAAAATTTGTGTTTTTCAAGATAAAACCCGTTGTTGCTTGAGAAAGAACAACGGTGATTTTTAGAGATTGGGTATTCATTATACGGAATAACTGGTAATTGTCTTAAGTCAAGTGTTTGTACGTGAAAACCTTAGGATTTCCAACCCTCAACTGTTTTCTCTATTAGAAGTTTCCCAAGTTGTTTACTGTCCCGTTTGTGATTTGTTTTCCTGCAATTAATTAGTTGATACCAACCACTCAAAATCACGACCGTTCAATTAATAGATTTTATAGTCATTGTGATACTTAGTTCCTAGTTCCCTGTGTTCGATACTCGTACTTTCAGTACTATTACTTGATTCGACCCGTACACTTGTGGTTAGATTTAGGGGGGTGTAAACCCGCCTATCAAGTTTTTGGCGCCGTTGCCGGGGAACTAGTTGCAACTAATAGCACTACCATCCATAAGCGCTATTACATTGAACATTTTCTTTATTTTATTGTTTGTTCCATCACTTTCAGTTTTTGGATTGCTAATTCTGTTTACTTTCCGTTTCAGGTACTAATTGGTTTATGCCAAGGAAAACCCGAGGGGAGAAAATCGAACCGATCGATCCGGAAATCGAAAGAACCGCCCGCCGATTACGAAAAGAAGCAAAAGCGAAAAAACATATCAAGATCGAGATAGCTGACGAGGGACCTCCTCGCAATGACCCACCTCCACCACCTCCGGAAAGACGTCATATGCGGTCGTTTGCCGACCCGAACATGGCAGCCGCACGCATAAGAGTCCAAGCACCCACCACTGCGGCAAATTATTTTGAGATCAAGCCGAGTACCATCGTGATGGTACAGCAGAATCAGTTTGGGGGAGCGCCAACTGAAGATCCCCATGCACACCTTCGTGCATTTGAACGGATCTGCAATACGTTCAAGATCAATGGGGTGAACGAGGATGCCATCAAGCTAAGACTGTTCAGCTTCTCACTCAAGGGTAGAGCTGAAATCTGGATAGAGGGCCTACCATCGGATCAGATCACTACATGGGCAGACCTGAAAGCTGCTTTCTGTAATACCCCGGGTAAGTTCGTTAGTTAAAATCCTAGTTCTGTTAAATTATTTAACTCTATAATTGATGTTTAGGGTAAGTTTGGATAAATTTATAAGATAAAGGGTGACTTGGTCATTTATGCATAGTTAAAGCCTTAAGTGTAAATTGTCTAAAAATATATATACTTTAAGAATCCAGATATTTTCAAAAATCAGAAAATATCCAGATTAGTGTTGTGTGTGTGTTGAGAGGTGAAGAAGGAGAAAGAAGGGTTTTAGTGGTTAAGGCTCCATTTGGAAGTGTTGGAAGTGTTATTAAGGTATGTCCCTTTACATTTTATGTGTATAATTGTATTTAGAAGGTTTCTATCGGAGTAGAATAGTTGAATTCGTGTTTGGTAATGAATCAGTCGATTTCTGGGTTAAAATTAGCCAAACCGACAAAGGTTTCCGGATAATATGAATGTGTCCGGGTAAGTTTGTTGGTGGTGTCCGGATGATGTTCTAAAGGTGTCCGGACGAGTCTTTTATCCGGGTAAGTCTCTCTTTTCCAATGGTTTCTGGATAATATTAGTTACCGGATGGTGTCCGGATTTCTTTGGTTTCCGGGTATCGTCCGGATTGTTTATGCCGTCCGGAAAGTTATGCTGTCCGGAAAGATCTGCTGTCCGGATTGTTTTGTGTGTTGTCCGGATACTTGAGCTGTTTGGTCATTTTTTAGAATTCAGATACTTTTGAGTATTCAGTAGCCTGTGTTTTGTTGACTCTTGGATAGGGAATGAATGAGGACTGACTATTCTGTGGACTTGACTTAAGTTCGGGTTTGGGAAAGATATTTGAGGAATTAAGTTATTCTAAGTTCTTAGATTATTAAGTAATCCTTATGTGTTCATTTGGTAAAGAGGAGTATGTATTTGATTTGTACAGATTCTGTGAATTTGAAGTGAAAGCAGAGTCGTTTTGAGAAAAGCTTGGAGGACGTTTTGATAGACTAACAGATGAGTTTTACTTCAAAATGTTTTCAAACTGGAATACATATATGTGTGTATTGAATATGTGATTATGTGCTTATGTTTGAAATATAATATGTGGAGATGTATATTATATTTACATGAGTATTACACTATACGAGAGTGTGTTGGCCGGGCTTAGGACCGGTGGTGTTGGCTGTAATATTCGTACGGCGGTGTTGGCTGTAATTGTCGTACAGTGGAGTTAATTTATTAGTTGGCTTGCAACCAACTAATATGGCCATGGGAATGAGACAGGAAAAGTACACGATGCGTGAGTTATGATTGGTATTTATCTTTTGTGATATATATATATGGTATTTGTGCAAATGGTTTTAAAAATGACAGGGATTTTCTCACTTAGACCATTAGGTCTAACCCTCATTTTGTTTTAAACTATGTATTCCAGGTCATGGAGCAAATAAGGACAAGTGATAGGAAAGATCTAGGAATTTCTTTTGAAGACTCATGAAGTGTTTTGTAACTATCATGTTCAGTAGTTGTTATGTAAAAGTTTGTACTGAAAGACTTATTATGTAAAGACTAAGGGACCTTACTTGTTATATTATAAATCTTTTAGTTATGTAACGATGTCATGAAATATATGTTATTTGTTGTATGTTTGGGATCCGGGTTGTTACACATTCCTCCAGAAATTCTTTCCACCGGGAAGAACCGCTCAACTGATGGCCGATATTACCCACTTCGCTCAATGGGACCAAAAGACACTTTATGAGGCGTGGGAAAGGTATAAAGATATGTTGAAGAAGTGCCCTCATCATGGGTTACATGGTTGGGTCATTATTCAGACGTTCTTTGGAGGACTTCATCCGCAGTTCAAGAATGACATCACTGCTGCATCGGGTGGAGCTCTCATGAATAAGACATATGAAGAAGCAGTCGAGTTGATCGAGAACTTAGCCGAACATATCTATGCCACTCCACGATCGTCTATCAGACGGGTAGCTAGTGTTCAAGAGTCAGATGAGTTGAAGGTGATAAAAGCTCAGCTAGTTGCTATCACAAACCACTTGAAAGGAGGCAATCCAGAAGCGTTCCCCGCTGCTCAAGAACCCGAACAAGTTCAGTTTTTACAAAATCGGAACAACCAGCCGAGGAACGACCCTTTCTCGAACACATATAATGAAGGGTGGAAGAAACACCCTAACTTTTCATGGAGTCAACCCGGCCAACAGCAACAAGGTAATCATCCCAACTTTTCTAATTCTTCTAATGCTAACAATGTTTACTGTCTTCCAGGTTTCAACCAAAGGAAATTCGATGAAGGACCATCCGTAGAGAAGAAACCGGGGCTGGAAGATATGATGATGAAGTTTATGGCAAAGATGGATAGCACGGTTGAAGGGTTAGCAAGCACGGTGAGTACAGTGAAAGCAGCAACTGATCAGAACACCGCATCCGTCAAGATCCTTGAAAGACAAGTGGGGCAAATCTCTGAAGTTTTACAAAACCGCGCCCCAGGAAACCAAGAGAAGAATGTAATGCCATTCAGACTGAAAGGAAACCAAGAGAAGAATGTAATGCCATTCATCTAAGGAGTGGCAAGGAGGCGAATGTTGAGCGGAAAGATGATCATTCTAGTGATATGGCTGATCGGGAAGAACCGAAGGAAAAAGAGGTGACACCTCCATCGAAGCCGGTAGTCAAACCGTTTGTACCACCGCTACCATTTCCGAATCGGGTGAAGGCACATAAAGATGAGGAACAGTTCAAGAAATTCCTTGACATCTTCAATAAGCTACGCATCAACATCCCCTTCGCATAAGCGCTAGCCCAAATGCCAACATATCTCAAGTTCATGAAAGAGATCTTATCCAAGAAGAGGGCAATCGAACACCAGTCTACCATTGCACTTACTGAAGAGTGCAGTGCGATCATTCAGAACAAGCTTCCCCCGAAGCTTAAGGATCCAGGGAGTTTTTCGATCCCTATTCAAATTAGGAATCTTAATTTTGATAAGGTGTTATGTGATTTAGGAGCCAATATTAATCTAATGCCTTTATCTGTTTTCAGGAAACTTGGCCTGGGTGAAGTGAAGCCAACATACATGACACTTCTGCTCGCGGATAGATCTATAGTGTATCCATATGGAGTGATAGAGGATATTCTCATCAAGGTTGACAAGTTCTACTTTCCGGTGGATTTCGTGGTGCTGGATATCGATGAAGATGTAGAGGTCCCGCTGATACTGGGAAGACCTTTTCTGGCCACGAGCAAAGCGCTGATCGACGTGGAAGAAGGCGAGATGACTTTAAGGGTTGGTTGTGAAAAGGCAGTGTTCAAGATGTTCGAGAGGGAAAGAGGTAGAAGTGAAGAGGAGCCTGGTGATCAAGGAAAGCTGAAGGAGTGATCAGAAGGAAGGTCGAGCCACGACCGAAACCAAGGCGCTGGGTGGGAGGCAACCCACCGAGGTTTGCGTTTTTTTAGGTTTTTGAGTGATTTTATATATATAAAAAAAAGAGAAAAAAAATTGGAACAGAGGCATACGCGGGATACCCCGCGACTTCAAGCCGCGCGCTAAGACGCGGGTGCCCATGGATGGTTTTCAAAACAGAGTGTTACGCGGGATGCTACGCGGTTTCAGGTCGCGGCCCAAACCGCACGACTCCCTATTCTCGTGCAGTGTGTTCCTTTTTCTTGCTTTGAGTTGTTTCGTTTCTTTGCTTTCCTTCTTCTTTCTTTTCTTTTGTTTCTGTGTTCCCTCTTCATATTCTCCGATGACTCCCAACCATTCTCCTCAATTTCGCAAGAGAATCCCCTCCGTCCGGGCAAACAGGTATGTTCTAACTCTGTAGTTTAACGAGTGGTGTATGATGTTTTGTTTCCTTTTAGTTAAACGAGATACAACAAACCTAAGTTTCGCTTAGGTTTGGGGTGCTTCACCTCTCCACATCTACACACTTACTTTTAATCTTGTGCAAACCTCGGTTTTGCCGAGGTTTGGGGTTGGCTTTAGTTGACAAACCTAGGTCACGACCTAGGTTTGGGGTGGCCATTTTAGTTGAAAAAGTAGACTAGCTCTTTGATGTTTCGTGTGAATATTGTGCCCTGCCTGTCTGATACCTGCAATAACCACACAACGATACTTGTTCATTTTGTATCGCCTGCACCGACATCTACACATTGGGGACAATGTGTGGGCAAGGTTTGGGGTTGCCCAATAGGGCCCACATTTATGCACGTAGATTTCCTGCACTTCTGAATGGTTAGATCATAGTAGCTAAAATTTTTTGTTTTGGATGATTGAGACCGACCATTGTGGGAAGAACCTTGTGATAGTAACGTGGCCATTAGGGAAGGACCGGGAAAAGGCATGACTAGGGACATTAGTGGAGACCACCCAATAGTGAGATTTGAGCCTAAATGACGCCTTTCACTTCGAGGCATTTAAACACCAAATTCGTATACACTTTTTCTAATTCCTTGTCGTGATTATAGAATGATCTCGCTATAATATTGCATTGAGTAGCAAAGACGACCATCAGGATATTGGGTAAGGGTGTAGTAGACCATATCGTGTGGACCTTGAGAGATGATTCCAGGCATTGTGTGTATGTTTAACCCATTTTTATCTATCGTTCCTTTCGACCCATTATGTGTGTACCCATAACCCATTTTGCAGCCAAACACTCACCAACTTGTTTATTTCAGACCCACCATCAAACCCTAGCCAAAATCCTTAGCCAACCCTTATCCGAAAGTGTGTCAATCAGAAGCAGTACAGGCCAGTCATGAAAATAGATAGAAAAGAGGGCCAATGCAGCCCCAATCAAATAAAGAGGACCAATGAAGTCCCAACTTGAAAAAAAAATACAAAAAGAAAATAAATACAGTTATTTAGATAGCTTTACAGCAGCTAAATAAGAGAGTCAAAGCGACTCCAGCAATGACAAAGAGGGCCAAGTAATAGTAAATGAAGTCAAGAAGTTCAGACTTGCTAATGATTGACACACCGAGGATTTTGATCCTTTTACCCTTCGCTTCTCAGCCATAACCCTAACCCCGTTACAACCCTTGTAAAGACCTGGATGATCTTCTGGAAAATGTGATCATGGTATACGACTATCTTTACCAATATTCCCTGTCTTGCTACTTGATTCCCTTCTGAGATCAACTTTTTGGACATTTGTGCGTCTTTCATTAGAGTTGTCATGTGATTTTCGAGTATTCTTGGACATAACCTCCTTATACATGACAACATGTGCGACAACCTAGGTTCGAGTGAAATGAGAGTATCCCGTGAGGTAGGGTCGAGGCGAAATGTTTTCCCTAGTATGTTTGGACCTAGTACAACTTTAATGCAATCGGAGCAGTCACGAGTTAAAATCACAATGGAAGGCCTTAGATCAAACAGAATAAGAATGAGGCGAGAGTGAGATAGGCATTCACGGGTATGGGAAATCACCAGTGCATCACGTGGTACCAACTGGGAGTCGTGCAGTTATTATTTCATTGATGTGTGCTTTTATTCTATTTTATCGCTAATTTGCTTGAGGACAAGCAACGCTCGGTTTGGGGTTGTTGATAATGCCGATTTTCGACATTATTTTTAATCTCAAACTGGGTGGTTCACGCATGTCTTCAAGCGAAACAAGAGTATTTAACGGGTTTTTATTGAGAAAGTATAGGTATAATCATTTTTGTCCAAAAGAGCAACAAAGTTGAGTTCCGGAGGTGAAAACGAGAGAAATCGAGGAATTGTCAAACAGAAGCTGGCGCCAGTCAACTGGCGCCACAATCCGCGCCAAGATGCGAAACAGAAGCCGACGCCAGTCTTGGCGCCAGCCAACTGGTGCCACAATCCGCGCCAACAATTTAAACAGAACCTGGCGCCAGTCTTGGCGCCAGTACTGGCCCCGACGCCCAGTTTTATAAAACACTTTCTGCAGCTAGGTTTTGAGAAATCATTCACACACGGACGACGGCAGACGACTTGGGGGCGATTTTCAGAGGGTTTTCACACACTTTGGAGCCACGATAGATGATCGATTGAGGAGGAGTTCACGAAGATAATCGGATTAGAGCCGAGAGAAGGGAGTCCATCATCACATTCATCACGTCCACGTTCATTATGTTTGCACACACCAGTTTCCTTCCTTTTTCTTTTGTTTTGTCCACCACCAACATGAACTAATCTTTAGATGTTGGGGGTTGGAATGAATTTGGTTTAAGCTTATAGACATGTGATTTAAACCTTTTATCAGTTTTTCCTAGTTAATGAAGCATGTGATTTGGATTTTAATGCTTTTGTGAGTTTGGCCGACTTTCAATTGTTTTGTTGTCTTCAATTAAGTTCGAGAGAATTAATTGTGAACTAGAACTAGAAATTGCATGCCTAAGGTGAGAAATTGGATAGAGATATACCAAGTAAACCTTAGTCCCGTTGCAATCTGGAGTTTAATGTGTTTTGAATTCCATAGGTGAGATCGAGAGATAAAACTTGTGTTTTCAAGATAAAACCCGTTGTTGCTTGAGAAAGAACAACAGTGATTTTTAGAGATTGGGTATTCATTATACGGAATAACTGGTAATTGTCTTAAGTCAAGTGTTTGTACGTGAAAACCTTAGGATTTCCAACCCTCAACTGTTTTCTCTATTCGAAGTTTCCTAAGTTGTTTACTGTCCCGTTTGTGATTTGTTTTCCTGCAATTAATTAGTTGATACCAATCACTCAAAATCGCGACCGTTCAATTAATAGATTTTATAGTCATTGTGATACTTAGTTCCTAGTTCCCTGTGTTCGATACTCGTACTTGCAGTACTATTACTTGATTCGACCCGTACACTTGCGGTTAGATTTAGGGGGGTGTAAACCCGCCTATCAGTTACTTACTTTTATCTTGTTGAACATGACAGATACAAAAAGATAGACAAATCTCACAGGGAGATGGGGACCCTGAATTGGGAGACGATCCATAACACACCGGTCGTACCAGGGGTGTTGGACACAATGTGGGCCTGCGTGTTGGCCTAGGAAAGGGAAATAAGAAGAAAAAGCAAAAAGAAAAAGCAAACCTAGATGTAGAGATTCTCAAGCGGTTCGTGTAGAAATGCAACAGAAACAAAATGAATGGGAGGAACGTAGGGAGCAGGAGAAAAGAGAATGGGAGGAGCGTAGGGAGAAGGAAAGAAGAGAATGAAGGGAGAATAATCAGAATTTACAACAACAATTGCAGATGGTTTTGGCAGCACAATTGGGGAGGAATGATGCTAGTCCTAATGGAAGCTCGGGGTTATGTAATAGCAGCATTGGCTCGGCTTCTTGCGTTCCACAGGTTGTATCCATTGAGGTAAATTTTCGTTTATACATACTGCCTTTTTGGAGTTTCGATTGAACCGTTATTTAAATCATAATGTTAACGTGATCTGTTTGCAGCATGCTACTGATTGCAATTTGCTCTTTTGTTGCGGGAAGGCCAAAGCCCTTGTTGCTAAGGGCAGGGATTATCCTTTAGCAGGTTGCAACACTGTTCATGGTGTTCCCTTGGAGGATGGATTCATTAAAGTTTTGGTAGAGTTGGTTATGAACGGATGTGAGGGGTTTGAACTACCCGTGCCTTTGTCGAACGCAGGTATTGAAACGTTAGGTCAAGCTCGTGGTTTCTTCATCCAATGGGAGCAAGAAAATGTGCTCTTGCAACAGGTACATATATGTTTTAATTTTCAAGTTAAATTGCAATAAGATTTTTTATCCGTACACATCATAACTGTTGGCATTATCATTTTATTCTTAATAGGCTCCCACCACTAATACAAATGTCCTTGCTCGTGACATGATGCCAGCAAAAAGTGTACCCATTTCCCTTCCAGTCAAGTCAATCCAAGTGCCACCAACTAGTGAGCTTTTTACCCATCAAGTATACACTCAAACTTTGACTATATATATGTATAATCCCCTTGATGGTATAAGATACTTAGTCAAATGTATTATTAATGTAGGTACAAAAAGAGGACGAAACCCATTCAAAGAGAGTAGTCATTGGAATTGAGTCACAGAAAAACAAACAAGTGGCTACAAAGTTGAAGCCCTTTCCTAAAGAAATACGAGATCGGCCGACTGTGATGAAAGACTTATATAGACGGCTATGTTCCAATGCGCAATGGGTGAAGAATGGGATTACAGTTGAGGTCAATGCAAGGGTCTTTGGCCCTACGAGTATCTCTATAGGGGTTGATTATCGTGACTTGGAGTTATTTATTACGAAGGGGTGGCTTGATCAAAGCATTATCACATGGTTCATGGCGTAAGTTATTACTTATATATGTCTACTTAATATTGTGTCTATAAATATTCACAATATTCAGATTAATCATATTGTAAATTTTTAGGGATCTATATACGATAATATCTAAAAATTCGAGGAACCGTTGTGCATTTATTGCCTCGGGAGCAATTAATGAAACCGCGATTGAACGAGATGGTTCATACATCATGGAGACAATATTTAAATCGATGATGCACAACATAGAAAATGATTTCTTTTTGGCACCGTACATACAAGGGTGAGTTCTATATATAAATATATATATATATTACATAGGGGCCTAATCAAATGAGAACTGTGTGGTTTGTGATAACCGTGAGATCTAACGTGAACCAATCATTTAAGATAATTATTGTTATTAACTAAAATAGAATAAAGGGTATATTAGTAAATTAAGTTGGGTTGACAACTCATAAAACCCTAATATATTTCTCAGGCGCCGCTGCATTGTCAGATTGGTTTACATCCATTTTTCTTTCCCACAACCATATTCCACCATTTCACCCATTTCTTGACTCAAAAGTTCAAATCTTTCTGCAAAAGAAGCCCACAAGGATGGTTTTTCACCACCGACGTCAGATATATGGCGTCCATCTTCTCTGGCAGTTTGGTCCCCGATTTTTTCCTTGCCAGCGAGCGGGAGGGAGAATGGAAGTTGTGTCTATTTGGTCATGTGGTTCCACCGGTGGTTCCAACTTCTCACCGTTGGTTCGTGAAAGTGATTCAAGACAACTGATGAGCAGTGGAACCCAGGCGACCGGAAGGAGCGACATGAAGAACGGCACCACCATTATAGTCGGAGGTAATCTGAGATGGGTTAGGAATGATGGTTGTGCTTTTGTTAGTTTAGCTTCCGATTAATGCAACTAGGTTGTTGTTTGTTTTGCTATAGAACTTGCATCGTACAGTTTCCTCTACTTTTCTGCTTCTAGACAAACCAGATGGTATCATAGTTGTAAAACAAGATGGTGTGAAGCATCAAACCCAGATTGTAACAACCCGGATCCCAAACATACAACAAATAACATATATTTCATGACATCGTTACATAACTAAAAGATTTATAATATAACAAGTAAGGTCCCTTAGTCTTTACATAATAAGTCTTTCAGTACAAACTTTTACATAACAACTACTGAACATGATAGTTACAAAACACTTCATGAGTCTTCAAAAGAAATTCCTAGATCTTTCATATCACTTGTCCTTATTTGCTCCACGACCTGGAATACATAGTTTAAAACAAAATGAGGGTTAGACCTAATGGTCTAAGTGAGAAAATCCCTGTCATTTTTAAAACCATTTGCACAAATACCATATATATATATCACAAAAGATAAATACCAATCATAACTCACGCATCGTGTACTTTTCCTGTCTCATTCCCATGGCCATATTAGTTGGTTGCAAGCCAACTAATAAATTAACTCCAATGTACGACAATTACAGCTAACACCGTTGTACGAATATTACAGCCAACACCACCGGTCCTAAGCCCGGCCAACACACTCTCGTATAGTGTAATACTCATGTAAATATAATATACATCTCCACATATTATATTTCAAACATAAGCACATAATCACATATTCAATACACACATATATGTATTCCAGTTTTGAAAACATTTTGAAGTAAAACTCACCTGTTAGTCTATCAAAACGTCCTCCAAGCTTTTCTCAAAACGACTTTGTTTTCACTTCAAATTCACAGAATCTGTACAAATCAAATACATACTCCTCTTTACCAAATGAACACATAAGGCTTACTTAATAGTCTAAGAACTTAGAATAACTTAATTCCTCAAATATCTTTCCCAAACCCGAACTTAAGTCAAGTCCACAGAATAGTCAGTCCTCATTCATTCCCTATCCAAGAGTCAACAAAACACAGGCTACTGGATACTCAAAAGTATCTGAATTCTCAAAAATGACCAAACAACTCAAGTATCCGAACAACACACAAAACAATCCAGACAGCAGATCTTTCCGGACAGCATAAACAATCCGGACAACCCCAACTTTCTGGACAGCATGTCCAATCCGGACGTCATCCGGAAACCACAGTAATCCGGACTCCATCCGGTATCTAAATTCGTCCGGAAACTTAATGAAAAGAGTAACTTATCGAATGCAAGATTCGTCCGGACACCTGCATGAAGAAACTACCGGACACTATCAACAAAACTACCCGGACACATTCATCATGTGTCCGGAAACCTCTGTCGGTTTGGTTCTTTTTACCCAGAAACCGACTGAATCAACCCCAGATATGAAATCACTGATTCTACACCGATACAAACTATCTACTAGCAATTTCAAACATAAATTGTAAAGGAAACATACCTCAAAACTCTTCCAAGTATACCAATTTGAATCCCTAGCCACCAAACCTTTCTTTCTTCTTCTTTTGCTCTCAAAACACACACACACACACACTGAATGTTTTCTGCTGAGTTATGATAATATCTGAATGTCTAAGGTGATAATATCAACCCATAAATACCAAGTGGACCTTGAACTATTCACTAATGACTTAAACACCCCTAAACTTATAATTTCACCTAAACTTACCCAAAACATCATTTATAGAGTTAAATAATTTAATGGAACTAGGATTTTAACTAACGAACTTACCCGAGGTATTACACAGATGGTATCACAATGTATCACAATGTGTATCACAGTGATACACTGTCTTAAAGTTTAGTATTATCGAGAAAGCAATATGTATCATTGTTGTTTACAAAGTGTATCACAATGTATCTTCTGGTTCAGATCTAACAATCTTCGTCATCTCGTTGCTTCACGGCGTATCACAGTCGGTATCATGGCGTATCACAGTCAGTGTCACGACTTATCACAGTCGGTATCACGACGTATCACAATCGGTATCACGGATTCACGACAATATCATAGTTAGACTAGACCCAATGGAATGTTACGGGAGAGGGAAGAGGGTAGAGGAGAGATAAATTTTCTAAAATTCCTAAAATGTCCTTTATTTAAAATTAAAGTCAAAATTACCAAATATATTAATTTCCTAATTTATCCTATAATTTGTGGTTGAGATTGGATCTCACAGTTACCACAAAATACTAGGATCTCTCTTGAATGGCCCCTGTATTACACACACATATATATATAGTGTACGCTTTAAATTTACTAACATTATTGTTTTAACCTTCTTGAGGCATCATTGGTCGTTGCTAATCATACGGCCTAGACATCGCTTAGTATATATACTGGATTCAAAGATGTCGGAAGGAAAGACAGCGGAAACTTACCGGATCAAAGGGATGATGGAAATGTAAGTAATGTATTACATTGATATAAGATTGATGTTTATTTTTATTGTTAACTAATTATTGACACAAAGTTATTTATTGTTTCTTTTTAGGGCGATTACAAAGTATAATCAATGTGAAAGGTCTTGTCATGCCGTAATTTCCGCTCCTGTCACTTAGAAATTAAACATGGTAGAATTCACATATCCCGACAATCTATTTCATACTTTAGTTTTTCTAATTATTACATCTCCTTATAATTTAGTGTAATCAACAAAAGGAGGATTGAGAATGTGGATATTATGTAATCAATCAAATGTTCCAATATGCAATGTACGAGCAGTATCATTCCCCTCACAATGTACTTATTTGTTAAATTTTAGTCATTTATATGTTGTACAAAACACTTTTTAGATTACCCATCTTTTATAAAATTTTGTATAGGACATATGGACGACCACCGCTTCTTTTTCTATTGAACAAATAGATCAGATAGTTTGTCATGTGGCCAAATCATTTAGTTTAAACCGTATGAAGGACGGTAAAATGTGGTAAGGTATGTGTCTTATGCACTTCACTACAAGTGGTCGATGTATTTATGTGTATAAATAACATAGTTATTCATGTTATTATGTATTTGCAATATAAACTCCTATTATATGTTCATAAAACGTGGAGTTCTTATATATAGAGCCCTTATTTGTTTTCAGGATAAGAGATCGATGAATTGAAGTGTGCGAAAGAAAATATTGAGCTAGTTCTAGAAAGAAAGTCATGCTGGATGTAACAAACAATTAAGAGGTAGAATATTGTTGATGATGTCTTTGAAGAAACAAGTTTGTGGATATTTTTGTAATGACTTTTGGTTTATATATACTATATTGATGAAGAAATTTTATGGATATGGTAGTTTTAATGTCCATTGACTTTTAATAGGATTTGGAGTTCTATATGTAAATGGATGAAAAAGGTTTGTGCATTTGGTATGTAATGGCATTTTAAGTATATATATATATACTAGTTGTGTACCCGTGCAATGCATCGGGGGTGCACAAGTTTTATCTATTACTTTTATAAAACAAAAGAACTATCCCCATTATAAGACTTTCGATTCTTGTCATTGCTCTTACTGAATAAAATTATCGGTCATTTCCTTGTTTATCGGGTAAGGTAATATGATTTAGTAAGCGTTTGGTAAATAGCCAATAAGTTACTCTTGGTTTCTTCAACTCTTCACAAACTATATACCTACTTTGTTTCGGGGTTTGAAATATTTGCTAGCAACAAAACTATAAATCATCATATCCTTTTTTGTGTGTGTATCTATGTTGGGTTTAAAATGTTTAATAGAAAGTAAACTATAATTCTACTTTTTAGTAACAAATATTTCATATTATCATTTATGTTAGCTAGTGATACAAGTGTTGTCCAAAAGACCTTTGCTTTTAAATTTCACACATAATAGCTCAAATTACAAAAGAAAATATTTCTTGATGTTTGGTGATAAAAGAAACTATGGGGCACAGAGAGTCCGGGGATGTTTGGCGGTTGCTGAATGGTTTAGTGCAGAATGATTAAAAGACTTTTATTATATAGTGTAAAATGAAATATGGTTGTTTGGTAATTGTTTAGAACGAAATCAGGGTGCTGAATAGTTAAGAGAGGCCCAAGATACTAAATCATTGGGAGGGTTTTAGAACCATTAAGAGATAGCCATTTTTTTTGCCAAACAGGATTTACCTCTTAGCGATTCAGATGTTGCCTCCTAGTGGAACTATTAAGAGGTAAACAAACAACCCCTCATACTACTATTTTAGTTGGTGAATTGTTTCCCATCAACTTATCCATTCTATCATTGGGTCCTTCATGCTCCTATTTTCGAGTCTGTGAGATGATTAGGTTAAGCCTTAAGTAAAACCCTCATATCATAGAGTGCATCTCCTGCAAGTATTACCACCGACTCACATAAGTTAAAAAGGAAGGAAACTAAACAAGATCAAACACACCATTGCAATCAAAAAACCCAAAAAAGAGACCACCATAAATCCCTCTTTTAGGCCTGACAAGAATAGTAGAAATAAACTTGGAGAACCAAATCATAGAAAACCTTATGCTCGTTTGACCATTTGTAATAAAAAACAAAATTCTATTCTGAAAGATCAAGGATATGTCTTAATTATACAAGACAATCCCATTCCTATACGTTTTGTACCAGCCTCCAAATTGGACATAAACCATGAATAATCTGATAAAAAGGGTCATCATCCAACAAGCCAAAATAATCTCCTACCACCATGTCCAAATGAAGAATATCACCAAATAAACACAACTCAAACTTTCCATAAAACATACAGTAGACGAAATATGACAGCTCAGATCCCAAATCTGATTCAGAATCCAAAAAATGATGGAAGAAAATAGACCAGATATAAACAATCATACATATAAAACACATTCAAGCAGGGGGTGGCGCCACTTCAACAAGAGTTTGGTTTATCAAAAGGAAACATAAAACAAAACATAGCAGAAGCAGAAGCAGAAGCAGAAGCAGGGGTGGTGACGGAGAGGTAGGGACAACTAAGAAAGTGAACCCAAAAAGAGTAAATTCAGTATAAGTGCTTGGACATAAGGACGCTCGTGAAATATATAATGTTATGATCAGTAACAATAAAAAGCTATTAGAGAATCGATGTCCTAGCTACAGACATGAAACTACATATAAAGAAAAATCCATTTATATTGCAGCTCAAAATGTGGTTGCTAAAGTATAGAAAGAAACACACACGCACACACATAAACACATCTTGTTGTGTGCTTATGGAAGTGTTGCACGTTAAATGCAAAATTAATACAGAACCATAATATATTGTAAAAACATTAATAAAGAACCTTGGAGTAATCGCTTGCATTGGAGAACTCTAGCTTGGAAGAAAGAGACGCGGGCAAAATGTTTGAAGTTTGTTGCAAAAGCCAAAATTCAGTTCGAACAAAATAAAAAAATACAATGAGATCTGGTCAATCGAACAAAAAAATCCCCAAACCAACCCACACTTCTCTCACCCATTTTATCAAACACATTATGTGCATAAACATTTTCTTCAAAGCAAAAAATAACGATGCACATTCAAAATCCATGTGAAAGGAGTGATTCTTGCGAGAACTTCCAAGAAAACGAAGTTGGTTGTGGAATTTGGTCGAACACAAAGAGGACATGATCAACGGTGTTGCTTTTAGAATTGGCATAGAGAGATATAAGACGGGAAGAGATCAAAGGGTCATGGAAAGTTGATGTCTTCGCTGATACAACATGTAGTTGATCGGGTTCAATTAGGTTTCTACAGATTTGGAGATTTGGAAAGAATACATGCTTGGTTTCAATGGCAACGTGTTATATGATACTGATTTGAATACTGAAAAAGCAAACACCCATGACCCATGCTTGTGAAAGCAACACCATACTTCTCTTACAAGTGCCAAGTATGGGACAAAATCCATATTTTGGGTTAAAAGTACTAAATAAATAAATATGCATTATATACTTGTACATTATGCTTTATAGTTTGTAATTAAGAGATTTTGAAGTTTTATGCATAAAATGGTGGTACCATGTGCTTAAAAACTTGTAATTAAGACTTTTGTCTTAAATGCTTACTAGCCGTGTATCCGCGCAATGCTGCAGGGCATTCAATTTTTAAACATCTAATTTTTTGTAATATATCTTTGAAATTCTTGATTCATTGCACTTATCGGATAAAACGTTGCATACAATGTTGTGGACTAAAACTTTACCAAATAACTTAAATGAAAATTTTGACTATTGAGTATTAATGATAAGAGCTTATCGGATAAACATCTTGAAAACCAAGCTTAGGGGGTGTTTTGGATTGGTTATTTTTTTCAACTTAAGTTATTTTTAGTGTTTAGACTGGAAAAAAGAAAAGTGCTTATAATTTTTCCCACCACAAATGAGTTGTTTTTGATAAGTTAATCCATTTTAACTTATTTGAAACTGCGTATAACTTATTTGTTTAAATTACATTTTTACCCCAACTTTTTTTTAACACAACATAAGATGATAAACACTTTTAAAAATAAGCATAAGTTGTTTTAAATAAGCAATCCCAAACACCCCTCATAGTTAATTGTTAATAAATATAAGAAATAATATAACAATGCAAATGTGTTTTTGCCATATAAACCAAATTGATTCGTGGATTGGATCGAGTGGTATTACCAATGTACTCAGTCGATGATATACAAATTTTACCAATGGTGGTATAGATATACATGATATAGAGATTTATCGTCACAAATAACACTTTAAAAAACGTTGTGGCTTATCTTGAGGCTCACGTCATTTATAACTTTAGTAATCAATTGTTTATTACATGGCATTCAAACACATTAAAAAAATATGTATTGAAATCTATGGAATTATATATGACTAATGTCAATTTTTTGTTTTTAACACTTCTACTTAAATATTTTATAATATAAAATAGATCATCAAAATAACTTATCACCTGCAAATAGATGAGTCACAATCATCCCACAAGACAAAATAACATACATGAAATCCTTTTTCTTATTCAGATATCCACAATGTCATCCATTACCAACATCTTTATGCATAAATATGTTGTACTCTATGCTTAAAACTTTGTTTTTAAAACTTTATGACTTTTAAGCCTAAATGCTTTATAAGATAGTATAGATTAAAAAAATTAGTATAATTGAAATCAGAAATGTTTATTAAGGAAATTAGGTTTCAAATTTAATGCAAAAAGAAATTAATGTTTTTTAATTGAAATCATAAATGTTTTTTTAAGGAAATTACGTTTCAAAATTAATGTAAAACAAAATTAATGTTTTCTAATTCAAATCAGAAATGTTTTTGAAGCAAATTACGTTTCAAAATTAATGTAAATGGAAATTAATGTTTTTTAATTGAAATCAGGAATTTTTTTTAAGGAAATTACGTTTCAAAATTAATGCAAAGTGAAAATAATGTTTTTAATTGAAATCAGAAATGTTTTTAAGAAAATTACGTTTGAAAATTAATGCAAAACGAAATTAATGTTTTCTAATTGAAATCTGAAATGTTTTTTTAAGGAAATTAGGTTTCAAATTTAATGCAAAATGAAATTAATGTTTTTTAATTGAAATCAGAAATGTTTTTTTAAGGAAATTACGTTTCAAAATAAATGCAAAACGAAATTAATGTTTTCCAATTGAAAACATGAACAAAAACAGGATAAGAGTTGGGTAAACAGTCCCGAAACATGTTTTTGGGATTTACACATTGTTATAGCAAAGTTAAGTCAAACGCTAAAAAAACCTAAAATACATTTAACTAATTGTTAAACAATTTTTTTCCCTTTTCAAAAATTTAGCCTTTTTGAATCATTTTTACAAATTTAAGTAATGCTTGGTGAAATCGTTATAGCATAGAATAATGATGAAAATCTTTAACACTTTGGAGATTTTGCTAACCGAAACACAACTTAAGACTAAACTATGATGCAAATGTAATTTAACTTAATTATAGTTGTTGGCCAGAAAGTTTTATTTGCACAAATAGCAACAAAAAAGAACCAGAAGAAAAATACTCAAAGCCAATTTATAGATGCATACACACATAACCAAGATACCTTAGCAAAAGCAAAACCAAATAATTTTTCATTCATTTCCATTAATATAAGCAAGTGCAAAACTTGGTCAACAAAACTTCACATGATTGTAGCAAGCATGAACAAAAACAGGATCATGTTAAATAAACAGAAAATCAAATATAGAATAAACATTGAAAAGGCCTACGCCAAACAAATATCCAGCTACAAACATAAGAACCTCCATCTGGTGGTGCAGTCTCCATCTATCCATCTTCTCAATACCAATACATTAAATCTCATATCCTTGATTTTTGTTCTTTGCTTTATGACCAAACCACTCCTGCACCAACGTTCAAAAGGTTCAAAATACAAATAAATCATCTTATTTTGTTTTCTTTTTTTATCCTTGCAACGTTTGAAAAAGATGAAATACGCACAAAATTCATTATGTTTTTTCTTTTATAAAAGATTTCATTATCTTCTCCATAAAAGTATTTTGAGACTAAACACACAAAAGCATAAAGACTTATCATCAAAATATGAAGAAAAAAAAACAAACAGGAGATGGTTGAACCAAGTAGCAATATACAAGTAGACAAGACTTACTGCTCGCCATTGTGCTAACTATATCTCAGTCAGAGAGACCATATAAGTTGCATGCAACAAAATGACATATCTAGACAAAAACATAATGGGGACAAATAACAAATCAGGAACATAAGATTATGAAAATTAAGTAGCAACATTAACAATTAACATAATAGGAGCAGGGAAATATATACATCTAAGTACAAAGAGCGGAGTAAACCTTGAGTGGTGGTATATTGTCAGCAGCAAACAGAATCACTCGTGCCTGTGTGATATCATGATGAACACTCAATACACATTTCAAGAATTCTTTGGAGTCTTGATGGAGGTGCTTACCGGATTTTCAGAATTCTCACAAACCAAAACATTGTTTTTAGCCATAATATATAGGAGGAATAAAGGGACTTATTTTAGGCAAAATCAAACAATTTTGATTATTTTCTTAATTATGAATATAACTAATACCATTTAGTTTCCTTTATTTTTGCGGCAAAATTAATTATTTCGAAATTACTGCAAAAATCAAACAAATTTCGAAATTTATTAATTATTTCGAAATTGATTTCCCCATCCAAATAGACAAAGTTATTTTTGGGGCTTATTTTAAATGGTATTAATCAATTTTGATTATTTCCTTAATTATTTCGAAATTGATTTCCTCATCCAAATGACTATGAATATAACTAATACCATTTAGTTTCCTTTTTTTTTTGGGGCAATATTAATTATTTCGAAATTACTGCAAAAATTAAACAAATTTCGAAATTTATTAATTATTTCGAAATTGATTTCCCCGTCTAAATAGACAAAGTGTTTATTTTAATTTTCAGGATAAAATAGACAAAGTGTTTATTTTATTTTTCAGGATAAAATAAGTCAAGCAATCCCAAACACCCCCTTAGAAAAAAATTATTATAAGAAGGTATGATCAATTTAATTATTTCGAAATTACTGCAAAAATTAAACAAATTTTGGAATTTATTAATTATTTCGAAATTGATTTCCCCATCCAAATAGAAAAAGTTATTTTTGGGGCTTATTTTAAATGGTATTAATCAATTTTATTATTTCCTTAATTATTTCGAAATTGAAATCATTAATTGTTATGGATGTATTTATGGACGTATTAACTGAAATATTTAATTAAGTATTTGTAGAGGGTCCCTGGTTTCCAAAAAAAAATTCATGGTTTCCAAAAACAAAAGAATTAGGTTTCTCTCTCTAAAAAAAATTAAGTAAATATGTTTTAAGTTGTAGTACATAGTGCTTAAATTATTGTTTTTAAGAGTTTGGGGGCTTCATGCTTTATAATATAGTATAGATATATGTAGTATAGATATAGAGGCACACTATTTTGTAAATTTTTTTTCTTGTAAACTTTGGATTACATAGGTTTTCTTAATGAATTTTTTTTCATTAAATTGTTTATTTTGATGAAATTGTTTCATATCATTCATTTCTTGATCAAATTGTTTCATATATTTGTGTGTTTATATGTAGTTTCATATATTTTTTTCATTCCTATGAAACTGTTTCATATATTTTCTTAGTTTGGTGAAACTTTTTCATTTTTACATAAAAAAACACAAATATATGAAACAATTTCATCAAGAAATGAATTATATGAAACACTTTCATCAAAATAAACAATTTCATGGAACAATTTCATCAAGAAAACCTATGAAATCCAAAGTTTACACATATTTAGAGGTTTACAATTTATTACCCCCCTCTCTCTCTATATATATATAAAACATATTTTTACACGGTTTTAAGAAATGCAAAAAAAACGTGTAAAATTGTAAACCTTTTTACACTTTTTTTAAAAAACCCCGTTTAAAATGTATATCTTTTTACACGGTTCTTTTAGCATTACCATGTAAAATTATACACATTTTACACGTTCAAAACAGTTTAAAATGATTGCATTTTACACGGTGTTTTTGCCTTTTTTAAACGGTTTAAGAACCGTGTAAAAATGTGATTTTTTACACGGTCCCAAAATCATGTAAAAAAGCCCCCGACTTTTTTCAAACGGTTGTAATCCGTTTAAAAATGTCAAAAAAAACCCGTTTAAAATACCTATTTCTGTAGTAGTGCGGGGAGGCACACCTAGGGGTGTTAACGAGTCGAGTCGAGTCGAGTAGTAGACTATTCGAGCCGGGCTTGAAAAAATAATATCAGGCTCGAGCTCGACTCGAGCTCGATTACCTTTTTCAGATTCGGGCTCGAGCTCGAGCTCGAATATT